>CM018698.1:13514720-13951633 GCA_009363875.1 Mikania micrantha
CTAAACAAAGGATTCAACTCGTGGAGTTAAATTCCAGGTTTCAAAAGACTTAACACCAACGGTGGTTAAAGTAAGATTCAGGAAAACATGGTGTCATTTGTTGTAAACAACTTATAAACCCTCAAGTATCATATTCATTAGCGTTAGTACTGGGTGATCACAACAAGGGAAAGCGGACACATACATTGGGGCAGGCCGATTGCTGCAGTTAGTTTTTAAATCTGTTTTATAAACTAACTGCAGATTTCGGTTACATATGGTTATTCAAACTGTTGACATATTATCTAACTCCAAAGTGGTTTGGGACTTGATTATATGTTGACTCATGTGCAAACAGTGATTGGACTGTTTACACTCATTTTCTTACTTGATGTTAGTTTGGGTTGCGCTCATCCGTGTGAATCTTATGATGCTTTAACTTACCTATGTCTTATATCATATACTCATGTTTACAAAGTTTAAACCTATTGTTCTCACCAACTACGTCTGTAGTTGACAGTTACTTTTCACGTGTTTCAGGTAATCAGGTTTAAGACATCTCAGGGACAACTAAGGAGACCATTCTAAGATAGAACAAGATGAAGAAACATGCTAGGATGGAATAGAAACTCACTAAATCCTAAATGTTTAATTGTCTTGTTTGGAGTCTTATTTTGTAAACTATATTTGGGTCTGTAGTTGTCTTACTTTTGGTAGATAGATTTGTCTGTAACTAATCAACTGTCTAAACATTATGAAATGTAGTAAGCCATTGTGGTTGTTCTTATTCAATACTTGTGATGATTCAACTGATCATACGTCACCGCGCCGTGGATTCCGCACGCGGCGCAGGGGTGACAGGTTGGTATCAGAGCCAAGGTTGTAGAGAACTAGAAAAACCCAATGTTTAATGACCTAGACTATAACCTAAGCTACCCAATAGGACTAAGTGCTATAGACTTGAGGATACTTAGGATCTAAGTAACTTAAGTGAGCATTAAGTCTACATTAAGCTTGAAAGATCTTAGGGACATTTTTCTAAGATTAGACATCGAGTCAAAGAATTTGAACGGAATCTATAATTTTAGAAACCGATTAAATTCTCCACACATATGCATTAAGGATTTCAGAGGCAAGGATTAATCTTAGTATCTTGATCTGAAATTCTCACACAGAGATCATTATAGAATTCAGAGGCAAAGATCTGTAGTTTCAGTATCTTTGATATGAATTTCTTGTCATATTCATTATGGGATTTAGAGGCAAAGATCTATTAATTTAGTATCTTTGATCTAAATCCTTGTCATATTCATTATGGGATTGAGGCAAAGATGGTTTATCTTTGATCTAAAGTCCTTGTCATATTCATTATAGGATTCAAAGGTCAAGATCTATTAATTTAGAACTTGGATTTGAGATCCTTGTCATATCACTATAGGAATTCAAAGGTTGAGGTCTATTAATTTAGAACTTAGATTTGAAATCCTTGTCATTGTTATCATTGTTATCATTATCAGGTGTTCATTATCATAGGAACTTTATAACTTAGAATCTGTGTAACAGTATTCTTTAGTTGAAGTTCTCACAGGAAATCATTAAGCTCAGTACTTTAAGTATTGGGAAACTAGGTTGATTAACCTAGGACACATATACATAAACCTAAGGTTTTAATTTCAAAGTAAATTAAGAACCATGGTTTACATAATCATAATCATAGTCACAGAACAAGAGAAATCATGAAACAATCATAATCAATCAACAGTTGGAATCTTAGCCCCAAATATAGACGACGGATTAACGCTGATGTGTTGAGGTAAGTGGTGGGTCGGTGAGAGCTTACCCTATATATAAGCTTATTTCAGTATGTTAGGGGGAATCCGGCGTTGTTTGGAGTGAGGATTCGGGATCAACTAGACATGGAACATTAGTCAAACACATGGGATACAAACATTTGGGAAACAATCATTGGTGAATCAAATCATATTGGAATTCAAACTTGGATGAACCAGACATTATGGTGAATCACTCAAGTTGTGAACATTCCTTCAATGTAAACCTTAAGTGAAATTCTTAAGTGATTACATCATTGGTACTTACTAACATAGATTAACGGGAAAGTGTAGAGCACACGTATGATTTAGCTTCTACATGTTAACGATTGTTAGAAAGTGCACGCATAACATAATCATAGTTCAATCATGGAATCAATCATAGTTCAAGTTGATCAAAGATCATGGATTCTTAATCAATGGAAACACACTTGGAAATCAGTACAAACGTGTTGCCAAATGCTAGCAAGGGCACGATCGTGGTATACCGAAACGGTGGTGGGCAGCGAGAGTGAGCCCTATATATAAGCTATTTTCGGTATATCGGGAAAGTGTCAGTGTGTAGGTTTGGTGGAGAGATCATGAGACATCGTACATATTCACATGATAAGTATACAAATAAGTTGATAACTTATACGTGTACTGGATCATATTACAATTGAATGATAATACTAGTAGTATGGATATATTACTGACTTATCATGAAAATTCAATTGTATCCATTCTCATTACTGACCCGCTTGTGGCTTCTATTCGTAGAATGCCTCCTCGACGAGACCCAAATGCTGGTGGTTCGACAAGCGGTAATGATGATGAAATTAACAAGATTGCTCGAGCTATCGCTGTTCACATGAGGGATGTGATCCCGGGTATGGTCACTGATATTACCCAGAATCTTCGGGGAAGTACCGGTGATTCTGCACACAACTCCAATGCCACTAACGTTGGAACTGCTAACTTTACTTTTAAGCAGTTCAACGATGCTAAACCTCCAAGTACTCTGGTACTGAGGGAGCAACCGGTCTACTGCAGTGGCTGGAAAGCATCGAAGACATTCTCGACTTCACTGGATGTCCTGAAAATCTGAAGGTCAAGATGGCCTCAAGTGCTTTTCATAAGGGAGCGCTCACCTGGTGGAACTCTGAGAAGAACACCAGGGGACGTGAGTCGCTCTAGCCTTACCATGGAATGGATTCAAGAACTTACTGGTGGAAAAGTTTTGTCCACGTCACGAGCTGAAGAAACTGGAGGTGGAGATGTGGAATCTGGTGCAGGATAGTGGCGAAAATGCCAAGTATACAACTCGTTTTCATGAGTTGTGCATTTTGGTACCACATTTGGTTACTCCTCTATCCCGCAGGATAGAGAAATACATCGAAGGCTTGCCTCTAGTGGTTAGAGGAACTGTTATGGGGAACAACCCCACTACCTTGGAAGCCGCGATTCAACTCGGTGCTACTCTGACCGAGGAATATGTTAAATCGGGAGTGCTCACCCGAAAGGGATTAAAAGAGCACAGATTGAGGAAGGCAAGAAGCCTGAACAGCACCATCCCAAGAAGAAGAAACAGAAGACAATCAAGAACTTTGCAGCGTTGACTGCGGCTGCACCTACTCATGCTACTCCCCTCACTGCTATGCCACAACCTGCTAATGTCAGAAAGCAGTACACTGGCTCATTTCCACTCTGCACCAAATGCCAGTACCATCATCTACCCACTATTCCATGCAGAAAGTGTCTCAAGTGTGGGCGTATGGGACACTTGGCGGCTACATGCCGATCTGCTCATCTTGCTGCTGCAACAACTGCTGCCACAACTTCTGCTGCTACAGGTGGAAGAGTTTGTTACAATTGTGGGGCAGAGGGACACTTCAGAAATCAGTGTCCGAAACTCAACAACAATACTGCTGTTGCTCGTGCTTTCGTTATTGGAACTGCTGAAGCACGTGAAGAGCCGGCAGTCATCACGGGTACATTTCTTATCAATAATCACTATGTTCCTATCATATTTGATACTGGTGCTGATAAAAGCTTTATCTCTGCTCATACTGCTTCTGTTCTTAATATGCAACTATCCACACTTACTGCTCCCTATACTGTAGAAGTAGCGAATGGTAAAACCATAGTTGTAGATTCCATCATAAATGCTTGTGAGCTAAGATTAAATGACCATCTTTTCCCTATCGATCTCATTCCTATGACTCTCGGAAGCTTCGAAGTTGTAGTAGGAATGGATTGGTTATCTAAGAATAATGCTGAAATCGTATGCTCGGAGAAACTTATTCGAATTCCCCTACCGTCCGGCGAAACGATGATAGTCTACGGTGAGAAACCCTGCCGCGAATTGAAGATTGTATCGTGCATCAAGGCGAGGAAGTATCTGAAGAAGAAATATTATGCATTCTTAGCTCACGTGGTGGAAAAGAAACCTGACAAGAAAGCAGTTGGAGACGTACCGATTATCAAAGACTATCCAGACGTATTTCCAGAAGACTTGCCTGGACTACCACCAGTCCGACAAGTGGAGTTTAGAATTGATCTCGTCCCTGGAGCAAACCCAGTGGCGAAGTCACCGTATCGGTTAGCACCGTCTGAGATGCAAGAACTGTCTAGTCAGCTTCAAGAACTTTTAGACAAAGGTTTCATAAGACCGAGTTTCTCTCCATGGGGAGCTCCGGTTCTATTTGTCAAAAAGAAAGACGGTTCATTTCGCATGTGCATAGATTATCGTGAGCTGAACAAGTTGACAATCAAGAATAGATATCCTCTGCCCAGGATCGATGACCTGTTTGATCAATTACAGGGAGCAACTTGCTTCTCTAAGATTGACTTACGATCTGGGTATCATCAGTTAAGAGTAAATGATGAGGATATACCAAAGACTGCATTTAGGACTCGATATGGACACTATGAGTTTGTGGTTATGCCATTTGGGCTGACCAATGCACCCGCAGTGTTCATGGACTTGATGAATCGAGTCTGCAGGCCTTACTTGGATCAGTTTGTTATCGTCTTTATTGATGATATACTGATTTATTCCAAGTCAGAACGAGAACATGAGGATCATTTGAAGAAAGTCTTGGAACTACTAAGAGAGGAACAACTTTATGCTAAATTCTCAAAGTGTGAATTTTGGCTAAAGGAAGTTCACTTCTTAGGACATGTCATAAACAAAGATGGAATTCATGTAGATCCAGCCAAGATTGAGGCGATTAAGAACTGGACTACTCCATCTACACCAACAGAGATTCGTTCATTTCTGGTTTGGCAGGTTATTATAGAAGATTCATTGCAAACTTCTCTAAGATAGCCTTGCCACTCACTACATTGACTCAGAGAAGTCAAGCTTTTATATGGGGACAGAAACAAGAAGATGCATTTCAACTTCTTAAACAGAAGTTATGCAATTCCCCTATCCTTAGTCTTCCAGAAGGCAGTGATGATTTCATTGTCTACTGTGATGCTTCAAACCTTGGTCTTGGTTGTGTACTTATGCAACGGGACAAGGTCATCGCTTATGCTTCAAGACAACTCAAGGTTCACGAGAAGAATTACACTACGCATGACCTTGAGTTAGGGGCTGTGGTCTTTGCATTGAAGATTTGGAGACACTACCTTATGGTACTAAATGTGTCATCTATACGGATCACAAGAGCCTTCAACACATTCTCAATCAGAAAGAACTCAACATGAGACAACGACGTTGGGTTGAGCTTCTCACTGATTACGACTGTGAGATTCGTTACCATCCGGGTAAAGCCAATGTGGTGGCGGATGCTCTTAGTCGCAAGGAACCAGTCAAACCAATTCGTGTTAGAGCCATGGAGATCAATACACAGCCAAATTTGAAAGACTTGATTCGTATTGCACAACAACAAGTAGTAACAGATAATCAACTCAAAACAGACTTGGATTGTGGCATTGAGAAGAAACTAGAACCTCGATCAGATGGGTTGTTATATCTCAATGGCCGCATGTGGATTCCAAAGTCGGAAGAATTGCGCACACTCATCTGTGATGAGGCACATAAGTCGCGATACTCAGTTCATCCTGGAGCCGACAAGATGTATCAAGACTTGAGGACATCTTACTGGTGGCCGGGGATGAAGAAAGACATAGCACTGTACGTGGGAAAATGCCTTACATGTTCAAAGGTCAAAGCAGAACATCAAAAACCTTCGGGACTTCTGCAGCAACCTGAAATTCCTCAATGGAAATGGGAGCAAATTTCCATGGATTTCATAACAAAGTTGCCGAGAACTCCGAGAGGTTTCGATTCGATTTGGGTGATCGTTGATCGACTCACCAAATCTGCTCATTTTCTCCCAATCCGAGAGGATTACAAGATGGAGAAGTTATCCACATTGTACATCAACGAAATCATTGCACGTCATGGTACTCCAACATCAATCATATCCGATCGTGATAGTCGCTTTACTTCTCGCTTTTGGCAATCATTGCAAAAGGCTTTGGGAACGCGTGTTAATCTTAGCACGGCGTATCATCCCCAAACCGACGGCCAAAGTGAGAGGACTATCCAAACACTGGAGGACATGCTTCGTTCTTGTGTCATTGACTTCGGTGGAAGTTGGGACACTCATCTACCACTCATTGAGTTTTCATATAACAATAGCTACCATACAAGCATTCAATGTGCACCATTCGAAGCTCTATATGGTAGAAAGTGCCGATCACCGGTCTGTTGGACCGAGATTGGTGACTCACAGGTCGTAGGACCAGAACTCATTCAGGAAACATCAGACAAGATCACAATCATTCAGTCACGGCTTAAGGCCGCACGGGATCGGCAAAAGAGTTATGCTGATCGACGTCGGAAACCACTTGAGTTTCAAGTCGGCGACCGAGTATTACTCAAAGTTTCTCCCTGGAAAGGCGTTGTCCGATTCGGGAAGAAAGGGAAACTTGCACCAAGGTACGTTGGACCTTTTGAGATCCTGGAACGGATTGGTCCCGTAGCCTACAAACTCAAACTTCCAGTGGAGCTAAGCAATGTTCATGATACTTTTCATGTATCAAATCTTAAGAAATGCTTAGCGGATCATGATGTTCAGATTCCACTGGAAGACATACAGATTCAGAACAACATGCAATTCATAGAACGTCCGGTTGAAATCATGGATCATGGGGTCAAGAAACTTAAACGCAGCCGTATCCCGATTGTGAAAGTGCGATGGGAGGGCAAACGCGGTGCTGAGTTCACCTGGGAACGTGAAGACCAGATGAAGCTTAAGTACCCTCATCTTTTTACAGTATCTTCGGCTAGTTAATTTCGGGACGAAATTCCCTTAACTAGGGGAGACTGTAACATTTGTGCATATAGTCATGTAGTTGTAAACAGTGTTAGAACAGTGTCTGTTCAGTTTCAGTTCAATCAATGTGTTTCAGTATGTTCATAATGTGTGCTTGTGTGTTACAGGATCTTAGTAGTCAGAAAACAAGTATGTATTATTATTTACAGTCGATTTCACTAAGCAAGAACAGTAACTTGTTATATCGAAACAGTGGTGGGCAGCGAGAGTGAGCCCTATACATATACTGCGTTCGGTGTAACAGGTTAGTGTTAGTGCGTAGTGTCGAGACGAATACTATGACATTTTATAAATTCAACCAAGATCGTAATCTGTAAGCGAGACTGAGTATAGTTATGGGTGACGATCCATAATAGTACGAATGTTGAACTTATAATTACGATTAAACATCTTTAAATATTTTAATACGATCGGAAAACGTACGCGATTGCGGGTATACACGTAAATTGTGAATGTTTAACGATCCGACAACACACGAAGAGTAAAAATAATTATATTAATTATTTTATATTTTTACAATTTTGAAACTCATCATTTAAATGAGTTTAGCATTTATTTTTATTTAAAACCGCGTAAATTACGCGTTACGTTCCGGAAACGCGAACCGAGCGACCGAAACGGACCCGAATACCACACGGGCTATAAAAGCCTTGAATGAGATCATTTATCTCATTTATTCCACCTACACCACTTTCTCTCTCTACAATTTCCGGCTACCTATCTCTCTCTCTAGAAACCGAGCATTAAACGCGCGTAACTCGCTTATTTCTCAACGGATCTCGACGTTCTTGGTGTCCACGCGAAGCTCTCGACAAACTCTACACGAAAGTACAAGAAAACCACGGATTTGTCCAGCCAAAAACAAGGTATTGATGTTTGAATGGTGTTGAGATTAGGGTTTTCGGCCATAGATTCGTTTAAAACCGGTCCATAGCCGAATCCAGGCAACCACACCCAATTTCGAGACTGTAGAAACATTCCCAGATGCTGGTCTGACTTAGATCGAAGCTTGGATGAAGGTGTTCAACGATGGTGATGAGGATGGTAACAGGTTCGGCGGCCAAACCTTTTCCTCTAGCCGGCCGAACCCTATGGAGGAATCACGAACCTGTATGGTTCGTTGACATGCAGCTCAAACCTTAGGAGGATATCACGAACCTGTGCCTAATCATCCAGCCCATCACGAACCCTTCCAAGCCATCAACGAACCCTGTATGGTCTCACGAATCTTAGCCGAACCCCATGCAAGCTGAAACCTCTACCTTGGCCGAACCTATTAGGACTCGGCCGAACTCTAATCCTAAACGAACCTTGTATGGTTCGTTGCATGCACAGCTGAATCTTAGGGAGTCCCCCACGAGCATTCACGAACCATTATGATGCCACGAACTTTTCTGATCAGTCGCGAACCATAGCAAACCCTAGGGGGTGGCCGAACCCATTCTGGGTAACGAACCTTTGGACTTTCAGCTTTAGCAGCCGAACCATCAACTAAGCTACGAACCTTCATTGTTGCTGCGAGTCTCTATGCAAAGGCTAACCCAGACGAACCTCATTGTGGATGATCAATTGCCGAACCCTCATGATTGACTCACGAACCCTAATTGTCGAATCTTTGGCCGAACCCTAGGAGAACCGAACCTTCGACCATGGCAGCCATAGGTTCGCTGCCATGGTGTGTTAACCACGGTTGTGTTGACCCAAATTCAAAACTATCCGGCCCAATTCAATCCCATTTGGTCCAAGCCTTTGTCGAATCGGCCCAACTTAGTTTCAATCGGCCCAAAGATTTAACAAAGCCCAATTTAGTACATCGACACATTAAGAGCTCTAAATTGGCCCATGGCTTTTGCTAAGTCTCATGGTTACATGGACTAAGGCCAATTGTGTGGGCTCGACTTATAATACTTGTGAATTGATCATGAATTGGTTAAGTTATAACTTAATAACAATCATGAAGATAAATTCACAATCACAAGGCTTGAAATCAATTGAACATCTTTTCACAACAAATGGTAATCAATGGCTATCAAATTCAAGAACATTTATCATTTTATGCATATGAATTATGCATCAAAGAACATTTCATAAGTTTCTTGTACCCATGATCAATCAAGAGATTCAAATCATAACATTCAAGTTTTCACAATAATCATTTTCAAGAGAACACAAGTCAATCAATGAATCAAGTTATACAATTATAAATCCTATATCTTATGTATGATTACAATGTTATAGGAAACAATTAGAAGTCCTGTTTGCTACTTGCTAACTGTTTAGTTCAGAGTCTACTGCAGACAGGTGAGAACTTTAGCCCCTCTTTTACTGTTTTATAACTGTTTTGGGGTGGAACACGTGATTAAAACCGCTATTTCAATCTTGTTTCATTGCACAGTTTATGTGCATTCATAAACATTACAGGTTTATCTTATGAATCCAAGTGACTCTTCAACTGTTTCAAAGGAATTATTTACTACTAAACCCTTATTACTAAAAGGATTTTATAATGTTTTCTTGAAATGTTTTTATAACAGTTTTACTCAAATGTTCTTTTAAAGGATTTTACAAACCCTTTTGTTATAAACCTTGTTATTACACAAGTGGTTCACAACATGGTATTCAAAACAAGTGGTTCACAACATGGTATCCAAATCAAGTGGTTCAAAACATGGTATTCAAATTCATTGGTTCAAGCATGGTATTCAAGTCAAGTTGTTCACATCATGGTATTCAAATCAAGAGATTCATTTCATGTTACATAAACAAAGGATTCAACTCGTGGAGTTAAATCCAGGTTTTCAATAAGACATTAACACATCCGGTTAAAGTAAGATTCAGAAAACATGGTGTCATTTGTTGTAAACAAACTTATAAACCCATCAAGTATCATATTCATTAGCGTTAGTACTGGGTGATCACAACAAGGGAAAGCGGACACATACATTGGGGCAGGCCGATTGCTGCAGTTAGTTTTTAAATCTGTTTTATAAACTAACTGCAGATTTCGGTTACATATGGTTATTTCAAAACTGTTGACATATTATCTAACTCCAAACGTGGTTTGGGACTTGATGTTATATGTTGACTCATGTGCAAACAGTGATTGGACTGTTTACACTCATTTTCTTACTTGATGTTAGTTTGGGTTGCAGCTCATCCGTGTGAATCTTATGATGCTTTAACTTACCTATGTCTTATATCATATACTCATGTTTACAAATGTTTAAACCTATTGTTCTCACCAACTACGTCTGTAGTTGACAGTTACTTTTCACGTGTTTCAGGTAATCAGGTTTAAGACAATCTCAGGGACAACTAAGGAGACCATTCTAAGATAGAACAAGATGAAGAAACATGCTAGGATGGAATAGAAACTCACTAAATCCTAAATGTTTAATTGTCTTGTTTGGAGTCTTATTTTGTAAACTATATTTTGGGTCTGTAGTTGTCTTACTTTTGGTAGATAGATTGTCTGTAACTAATCAACTGTCTAAACATTATGAAATGTAGTAAGCCATTGTGGTTGTTCTTATTCAATACTTGTGCATGATTCAACTGATCATACGTCACCGCGCCGTGGATTCCGCACGCGGCGCAGGGGTGTGACATAATTCAACTATTTAATAAAAGAACTCAAAACTATAAACCTATAAAGTCTAAATTTGTTGTAATATTCCATCTGATTTTTCATTTTGGACAAATTCAACAAATGCATATTTTATACATAAAATTTGTTAGAAATAAGCCTTTAAGATCTTACGTCTTAAGCTCTAATTTTACCCTTTAAGCCTAATAGGCCGCCCATGCTACCTTCTTAAGCGATGAAATAAATTTAAACGATCCATTCCCTCAATTCAATCGGGCATATTCCGAATTAATTTGTTAGTTCCTTTGGTTTTTAGATCAAGCTGTATGCTATGTTCCCGAGTTCACTTAAGGGGAGGAAAGAAGGGAATTGAGAGGAAAACAGAAACATGTTTGTGTTCTCGAGTTTCATTTAACGAAAAAAGGGAAAGGAAAATAATAAATGTTGTGTTCCCGAGTTTCATTTAAGGAGGGAAAGAGAGGGAAATAGAAGGAAAACTAGGCAAAATTATTTAAGTTTTATTTCCTTCCGATTTGTAAGGAAATGGAAGGAAAGAATTCTATTATTTTCTTTTCTTTTTTTTTCATTTCATTTCTCTTCTTTAACAAACTCGGGAACACAGCGGTAGAGTTTTTAATTCAGAGAATCCTAAAAGATAGACAATATCGGTCAGGATTAGGTTGTTAGTGTTCACCGGTTCCACATCAAAATTTTTTTTTTGGTTAACGCCACATAAAATAATGATTATCAAATAATAATGACGCATTGTAGCAGAGAAAAGAAGAATATAATCTAGACTTTCTGGTTTGGAAAAACAAACAAACAATAATAAATTTACATAGCATATTATCATTTTTTAGTAGGATATGGGGAATGATAGAAACAAACCTTACCTTTTCTCAGTTAAGATAAAAAGGCTGCTTCAAAAGAGTGTTTGGCTTAAAGTTATTGTTCAAAGTTAATTATCCCAATGCTTTTAACGTTATTTTCATAAAATAAGTAAAATAACGTTAAAACTAGTGTAATTTTACTTCTGCCTATTGATGACTCACGCATATCTCACCTACTCTAATATAACTCTTCTTATTCTAATAATTTACAAATTTACAAAAACCTAATTAACTGTTATAAGATTTAGATTATATATTATCTTAAAATATATATTTTTTAACTATTGAATATTATTATTATTATTTGTTTTATAATTTTTAGATATTCGTATTTCTTATTTTATCAAATGCTGATAAATGTAACATATATATATATATATATATATATATATATATATATATAATTAAATTTTTATAAAGACTATTGTTTATTTTTTATAACATTTTGTATCTATTCAACCCTTGTCCCCGCGATGGTGGCCTAGTGGTAAGGGGATGAAAATCTATAATGGAGGTATATGATTCAAAACCCGACACCACTCAATTTTCCCTAGGTTACACGATTTACCTCACTCATGTTAGCTGTAGGATCGGTTGTTGAGTGACGCCTAATGGTAGCGTTCACCATTTTTTTTATTCAACCCATTTTATTCGGATGCCTAGAATCTTCGCGATTATTTGAGGTAGGGTTTACGCCGTTTAAATTCGAAAATCTTCCGCATTGGCGAGGCATATTACAAGTGTTGGGTGTTTTCTTGTGGAAGTTTAGGGGATTAAATATTTTGAAACATGTATTTATAGATTAATGGTAAAGTCTATGATAAAGTGTTTAGTGTCATATTAATCTTTTCTTGTAAATAATTTGTGTTTATCATCATATCATCATTCGAAAAATTCCAATAAATAATCAAACTTCTTTTCCATTAATTGCATGTGGCTTTTCTAGGTGTATATATATATATATATATATATATATATATATATATATACACATGTGTGTGTGTGCGCGCCATTACTCCCTTCCGATCATTGTCAAAAAACATTGTGTGTGTATATATAGGTTGTCTCCTATATAAAATAAATTATAAAAATAATAATAAATAAAAAAAAGTTAATTATCCTTCTAATCGATCTTTTGTTCTCTCAACTTCAGGCTCGTGTATGGTCCACTTCACCCCGTTAGTTATAGACAGAGGTTCAGAATCAAACACACCAAAAGGTTCCGTCCCTCGGTTGAATGCATAAACATTTTCTTCATACACGCACTTCTTCGCAGGAACGTCGTCGTTCCGATAACCCATCTGCAAAACGTTATCATTGAAAGTTGCGAACTTGTGATACATAGATAAAATAAATGAGAAGATAAGTTAAAGAACAAAAGATAATTAATATATTTTATTATTATTATTATTATTATCAATCAGTTGATAATTATGTGTTCTAAGTATTTCAACTCAAAATATAAACTTTATCAATTCAACTTTTATGGTTTAAATAACTAACGGTGTTGGCCCAATCAAAACTATTCTAACGGTTTTGGCACTCAAGCATCTCTTGTGATTCCGTTAGAATATTTATTGTTATGGCTAAAACCGTTGGTTGTTTAATACATAAAGACTGCATTGATAGAATATTATATTTTGTGTTAAATAGTTAAAACACTTTAAACATAAACTGTAATTTGTTTATTATTTGTTTTAGTGTTGTTAGGAGTTTGAGTTTTAATAGCAAACTTGTTAATTAGCATATAAATCTCAAAGTAGCAGAATAATATGCACATTAGCAACTCACATCCAAACACTCCATTTAATTAGCATCCTTGAAGGCTTATATGTAGAATTTATTAAGAGTGATAAATTTCGGTTTTTTTTTTTTTTTTTTGATTTATTTCATGTGCCTTTTTCTCAACCTCAACTCTAGCTATATAAGCTTGAGCTAAGCAATATTGAGCTTAATCGGGTTTACTTCCGACTTCTCTTACCATATTCGAGAACCGGGTGTAACCTTCGACGCCATAAGATCGAGCCGTGGGTGCAACCGAGGGTCCTAGAGATGCTTTTGGTTCGGTAGACTGCATGTTTATCAACCAATAATTATGAAAAAACATTAGTACCTATCACATGCAAGTTACTCAAGATGAAAAAGCAAGATATTAATTAGAAGCATTTTGATTACAAATCCATTAGATGAAATGTCAAATAGGCTTGATCGGCGGTTTCTTTTCTCGTCGGCTGCATTCATTCGAATGAAATACTTCTGGGCATGGCTAGCTACTTGAGTTGGTGTTCTTGATGGCACGTACTTTTTCGAAATCGCTCTCCAATTGCCCCTTCCGAGCTTTTCTAGACCATCCAAGAATGATCTTTGTTCATCTTCTGTCCATGGCACTCCTGACCAATCAAAATAGATCAACCACTGGTACAAATCATATGGTTTAGCAAAGTTAGAAAGTTAGATATGACCATGCGTTATGCTCCTCGTTCACCATTCATTGGCACATCAGCGTTATGTCGATCACCAGGTTCCTGCATGATACACCATTCACCATCTTTTTAATATAAAACTTACCCAGTATATTCCCACTTTTGAGTAGGGTCTGGGACCATCTTTTTAATATATATAACTTGAAAAGAGAAGAGAGAAGTGGGAGAGAGGGCGAGGTTGAGGGGAATGGTGTTCCACGTACAGGAGATGGTTCGACACGCGACACAAAGGCCGAGTGTGGTGCAAGCCATGTCGTCCTCGCCCCCGTAGGTTTAGCACATATATGGTCTAAAGACGAGTGGCAAGCAGGCAGGGATGGAGCTTGAAAAAAAGCTCGGAGGGGGCCGAAAGATTTTTAGGAAGAAAACGGATGGGGCTAAAGGATTTTTAAGAAGAAAACGAAAGGGATCGAATGATTTTCCGACAAAATACTACTGAATCGATCTTTCGAAACGAAAAAGCAGGGGGTAGGGGCCCACCCGGGCCCCAATAAAGAACCGTCCTGCAAGCAGGACCATATTTTTATAGATGAAGGCCCGGGTCTATACAATTTCAAAGAACAGAACTCGTTTTTTTTTTTTTTTTATTTATTTTAAGAATTTGGATTTAAATATTGATGAATCATTGTGAATGGGGGTCAACAAGAAAAACTTGAACACAAACCCTCATACAAAACTGAATTAATCAAGAGAAACAAGAACATAAAAATCAAACCTTTCTTTTTATCTTGGCCATGTTCATGATCAGAAACATACCCATGATCATCCTCATTCTCCTGCCTCTTTATAATCTCCATGCTTTTAGATTCACGATTTGAACTACCAACGCCATTAACGACCTGCAAATTATCATCTTCTTCACTTGGATCTGCTAGTGGGTCAATCATGACACCAAAAAGATAAAAACTACCAACTTTTCCATTCTTGCATTCAGTTGATATATGACCAATCTGTCCACAATCAACACACTTTTTCGAATTCATGGTTGATTTATTCGACATTGGCCGCACCTCTCTCTATCTAGACCTCGATCTGTATAAACATATACATACATACCAATCTACGTATATACACGTCTATGTATGTGTGTGTGTTTGAATATATATATGTTTGTATGTATATCTCAAATTAAAATAGAGAGAAAAACAAGGGACGATCTCTGAAATAGTAAACCATATCCAGAATCGAATTAGAAGCCAATGATGTATGCTAGATTGGATTTATAGGATTTTAATTTTGTATAACGCTGTAATCTCTACAATGTTGTAATTAAGTGATATTCTTTCCAACTTGCAATTATTTTTCCAGCTCAAAAAGATATACGGATATCTTACGTTTTTAAAATTCATTAATTACAAATTTATAGATTTAAATATTACCCATTGCTTTAAATACATCTTTATCTGTTTTTCACCTTCTTTGGTAAATAAATATTTTTAGGACACAAGTGTTATATCTTAGGGGAATCTATAAATTTTTTTTTCTTGCGTATCTTTTTTAATAAATACGTACTAACAATTTTTGGCAATTAAATTATATAATTAAATATTAATATTATAAATATTTAATCTAATAATTAACTAATTAATAAACTTAATAAACAATAATAAGATTTCAATTATATATATGGCTTCTAAAAAAAATTATAATTATTAAGGACTTATTATTAATTATTTGTTATTTCTACTTTTTATTTATTCATAATTATTGTTTTACTAATATCTTATAAATTTAACATATATATTTCTATAAAAATTGTTGTTTATAACATATTATATTTATTCAATCCATGTAATACATGAGTTTTTAATATTACATATCTGTATCTATCTACTTATTATAATAAATAAATGTTTCTAAGAACACATATTTCTCTACTTTCTTTTATTATTACAAATAATTTTATTCACTTTCTTATTAAATATTTATATATTATACTTTTTTTAAACTTAATTAATTTTTCTCCACTTTCTTTTATTAAATACTAATAATTTTATTCACTTTGGCAAGTATAATGATTACATTATAAGGGTTTGGATCAACTAAATAGCCTACTTATCATAAAAAAATTAAAAAATATTATTAACCATTAGATCATGAAATTACTAAAATACTCTCTAACAACTTAATTTAATTACAGCCTTTGATTAATAATATGATGTCTCAAGATCCTTATTAGACTTTTTACGATAAGAAGGTTATTTAGTTTAACTTAACCCTACATTATAAGTCATAATTTTATATTTATATAAACATCTTTAAAAAATAAATGATATATTATAAATTAAATTAATTTTAAAATTTATTTATTAAACATGTGTAAGGCACATGCATGTTTTTAACTTAATTACTATTACTATATAGCAAGATTGAATATATATACAGGTTGAACAATTAAAATTTTAAATAATAATTTTTAACCATTTAGGTAGAATATATAATAATTATTAATATTAAATTAATTTTAATATTAAAAATATATTAATTTAATATTATTAATATTTAATAAGCGAAAAGAGTAAAAAAGGTAAAAAAAATATTATATGAAAAAATGTAAACACAACTAAAGAAATAATATAAATTAAGTAGCACGTGTTATTTTCTATAATTCTTGATATTAATATAGAGCATAACTGGACGTACAAAATTTGAATTTAATTTTTTTTGAACGGCTTCAGGCTTAACGACTGATTTTAACGTCCAAACGGGCACACATTCAAGGGCAGGCCCAGTCGTCACGTTTCACCCGCCAGATAAACGGAAACCAGATAAATCCGTAAACCCTCTTCCCTGCTCAGGTTTGAACCCTTGACCTCAATAAGGTGCAGCTTCTTCCCTTCATTACAATACTGTTAGGCTATAAGCCATTTGATATTTTTGAATTTCATTAATATGGTTTTTAAAATATACATGTTTATGATAGGTTGGATTAAGCTTATAAAAGCATTCCTCAAATAGTATGTACTAAATGAATAAAATATTAATATTTTTGCAATTGGATTAAGCTTATAAAAGCATTCCTCAAATAGTATGTACTAAATGAATAAAATATTAATATTTTTGCAATTGTTTGATTACTTTTTATTTAACGGCAGTTGTTTACTTGTTTGATTACTTTGAAAAAAGGGATAGGATCACTTGCGGGTGAATTTTTTTTTTTTTTTTATCAAGCTTTGGTTTACTTAGAACGTACGACTTTACACGCCCTAATAAAAAGGGATTTGTTCAAAGGCCGCAGATTAACATCATGTCACATTCCTTACTTATGATCCAATATAAGGGTGGTCCGTAGGGGGTTGTGTGTGAGTCTTTGTGTGTGTAGGGGGCGGTTATTGTACAAAGAAAATTAACGTGAGAAGCGTAGGAAGCCACCAGAATCCGTCACGTGTAATCTAGGTAAGGGGTATAATAGTCTGTGTAAAATTACAGACTGATATTTAACACCCGTAATCAAGGACCATCCGGGATAATCACTGACCAATAATTACGGACCGCATATATATAAATTACAGCCCGTATTTTAACTCAGATAATCAAGGACCAAATGCTTAATCACGAACCAACAATCACGGATCACGTTATATTAAAATCACGGACCGTCATTTTACATGCATGATTAAAGGACCAACTGCATAATCACGTACTAACAATCACGTACCAAGCATAAAAATTACGGACCACGTAAAAAAATTTAAATAAAGTATAGCAATACTATACTCAAATTAAAGATAATAAAATTCTCAATTTTATGGTGTAATTTTTTAAAAAAAATAATTAAACGTTTAAAAGTTATTCGATTTACAAGAAGATGGTGGAACTTGATTTACCCACAAAAAAAGTCAACAAATATATACAATTCCTTTTTTACCCTTTTAGCTTTAATTCACTGAAGTTTTAAACAAAAAGTAGGGACCACTATATCTTAACCATTGATTTATTTGATTAAAGGTCCAGAATCCTTCTTATCCTTCTCACATTAAACATCCTATGTATTGGATTCGTCCCCTATACAGGGACGGTTAACGTACAAATAAAATTAACGTGCTAAACGTAGGAAGCCACAGGAAAGTGACACGTGTCATCTGGGTAAGGGCATTATCGTCCATATAAAATTACAGAATGTGATTCATAAAATTAGTAATTATAGACTGACATTTAATACACATAATTAAGAACCACCGAGATAATTACGGACCGTATTTTATAATAATCACAGACCGTATTTTAACACACATAATCAAGGACAAAATATACAATCACGGACCAATAATAATGGATCATGTTATATGAAAATTACGTACCGTCATTTAACATGCATTATCAAAGTACCAACAAAATAATTACATACCGACAATCACGTACCAGGTGTTAAAATCACGAACCACGTAAAAAAAATCTAAAAAAAGTATAACAATACTATACTCAAATTAAAGATAATAAAATTCTCAATTTTATAGTGTAATTTTTTTTAAAAAATAATAAAGCATGTAAAAGTTATTTAATTTTTAAAAAACAAGTGGAACTTGTTATAACATAGAAAATATATTTGTTCCCCTTTTGCCCTTTCAGTTATATTTTACCCTTATTTTGTAGAAAAAGTTGTATAAAGTAGGAATCACTAAATCTAAGCCATTGATTAGTTTGATCAAATGGTCCAGAATTAATCTTACGCTTCTCACGTTAAGAAGCATTTGTATTTGATCTGGCTCCTATATATATACACACACACATTACTTCATAATGAGTATAGGTGAGATGAAATTCAAGTTTCTTAAATTTAAGAAAAATACAAGTTCACAAGCATGTGGTACTATCCATCTAAGCCTAAATCCACTCCAGCATTTGCTTAAACGTTGAATACGAATGAAACCTTGGTTTATGCTTTCCATCTCCCCCAAAATTCCTATACCATTCTCAGCATCCACTATCCAAACCAGGTAATCGTTTGATTGATCATCATTCCCCTTTGATTCTTCTTACCTTAATCGGTTAATATTTCAACCAGGTGAATGGGATTTTAGAACCGAATCTTGAAGCAACCTGTCTTGATATACTCTCCACTGAAGCATCAACGTAAAACTGGTAAGCATCTTATCCTTTTTTTTCTTCGATTTTGAATCAATAGAACCGGTTAGAGCAAATTATGAAGAAAATTGGCTCCAAATTCAAATGTTTTAAATCTTTGATTTCTTCTTTGAATAGGATGCCGCTCTTCAATCAAAGAAGAGAGCGCCGAGAGAGTTCTGGAAGCCGCGTCTTGTTTCATTGGAGATGAGGGAAATTCTTGGTGGTAGAAACGAAATTGTGACACCCGGCAATTTCAGGTAAATTACGACTCTTACATTCTTTACATTTCACATTCATACTTGTTGCATTTCATTTAATTATGTTTAATTAGATGAGTTGAACACAAACTACTGCGAAACGATAGTTCGTGGAACTATCGAATCGTACATTGGTTTTGGAAACCAAGAGTTGCAAACACAACACTAACGCAAAACAATAATTCGGGGAATTATTGAATTTTGCATCACACGTTGATTAGGATTAATCAAGCGTGCAAACACTTCGTTAGACACAAACACAAACGAGCACCGATAATTCGAGGAATTATCGAAACACACAAGAGTCTCACGAACGTTGGTGAACAAACGATTGAATGACAATTGAGTCACAAATGACCGAACATTGGTAATCAAGGTCAATCGATGTTAAACGATGATTTATAAGCGTGAAATCATCGAAAAACGGATCGAAACGATGAAACTGGGCTTATTGGGATTGCCTAGAGGCCCAGGCGCTACGCCTTATCCCAGCCAGCGAACCTAGGCGATACGGGCGGGTAGGGAAGGGAAGCATCGGATGCCATTCTTCCGCGCGGTACGCCTGTAATCGGTATTCCTTGCTAGGCGTTACGCCTGACAGGGAAATCTCAGAAAAATCTCTTAAAAGCCACAAAAATCATTTCTACTCTATCATACACGAAACCACACGCAATCAACCGGCCATTTCTCTTCCCTAACCCCTGTTACAGCCCCTTTTCACCCATTAGAAGCCATTGGAGCTCCCATACTTGAAGATTGAAGTAGGAACTTACAAGAAGTTTGAAGAGGAATATTGGTGGGCTCGAAGATCATCACCATCACCTTGTCTTCTACAAATCGTTGCTGTCCAGAAGCAAATAGAGCTGCTACAACCATCTTCCAGCAATTATAGAGCGTTTAAGGTAGTCTTACATGCTTATTAATAGTTAGATCGAACATGCAATGGGTAAAAACCCACATGCATGAAGATCCGCTCACATGCAACTCCGATCCGCTCACATGCACGAAATTTTAATGGATCTAGAATGTTTATTGATATATTTTGAAGTAGATTGATGATAGAAATCATCTAGAATTGGGTTTTGTCGATTTAATGATGATTTTGTAAGACTTGCTATATTAGGAAACTTTTTAGATGCATGTTGTAGATTGGTGATGATCTAGACATGCTAGACATGTCTAGATGTTGTCAAATGCATATTGAAGTGTTTAGAAACACATTGGGATATTTGATTTTGTCAAAAACTTGGTTTTATATTAACTTGCTATTTATGGAAACTTTTGAAAATCAAAAGAGGGCTTTTGATGTTTTTCAATGATTTGATGAACTTTGATCTTTGAAATATGTTTAGAAATGATTTCTAACATATTTGGAAACCACCAAAGAGGCATTGCCTCAATGGTACTCCAAGATTCTTCCAAATGGGAGGTCTTGGGTTCAAATCCCTCCTGCAGCGAAAAAGGGGTCTGTGGGGGGTCAGGGGGTTTTCCCAGTGGGGTTTCCTCCTAGGGTGGTTGTGGTGGCTCATGGGAGGTCTAGGTAACTAGACCTTGGTGACATGGCCTGGAAACAGTGGGTTCACACGATTGAGACCTTCGCCGTTCAAAAAAAAACATATTTGGAAACCTTGATTTGTGAAAACGAGCTTTTAAACAAATACTTACTATTTTAGGAAACTTTATTTGGGTAAAACGACATAAATGGTGATTTATGCGCAAGCGACATGTTTTAAGAGTTTAAACGTGTTTTACAATCATATTAGGAGTTATTAACTTGATGAAATGGGATTTCATAACCACAGTTTCCTAAATTGGAAACTTTCTAAAAAAATGGTAACTTATGTGATTAGAGTCATAGGATGCATTTTGGTGTCTTATGTGCATTAAGGCACATAAACACAACAATCGTGTCACCAACGATTCATCGAGTCTCACTAGTTAACACACACACACACTCGGTTGAGCACACCGACACTTGGAGTTGTATGGGATACAACACAACACAGAACACATACTCACACCTATATGGTTATAGGTTCCTACTAGCAGGATTGCTAGCATTCGCAGACGCGAACACATTCACCGGGACTGCTGTAACAGGTGAGTTCACGGCCCCTTTTTACATTTTCTACCTTTGGGGAAGAAAACATTGCATACAACTGTTTTTGAACAACAACACACTTTTTGGTTACTTTTGTACAAGCTAATATCTTATATGCATATGTGTGGCATTCATCCACAAAACTGTTAAGTCCTCATTAAACACACCTCAAACCGTTAATAGCGCATTGCGCTTAGCGTGGTAATTCTGAATAGTACTATTTGGGCCTGACAAGCCCCACTGTTGCGAGCCGTATGGCCACCCCGACTGGAGGTCGGAACAGTGCATAATTGACCAAACAACATTTGCCATATCTTGGATGGATATGGCGGGAGGCAGCATGTTAGCTTCGTTTGCGAACCCGCATATGATATAACACATATTGACTAGCTATCAATGAATATTGCATTGTATTGAAAAGTAGACCTGTAAAACATTTACTTTAAACATTTTGATGTTTACTGTTGATATAAAACCTAGTGCTCTCACCAACCTTTGTGTTGACCCTTTTTCTCGCATGTTTTCTCAGGTAACTAAGGCACGCACACAAGGAATAGGATGCTAGGCTGGAGTCGCATGAATCTATTTATGTGTCTTAGTTTATTAGACATTTGATTGTTTTGTATTGAAAACTACTTTAATCGCTTCCGCAACTGTAACATCTGTGCCGGAATCGTTACCGGAACAGTAATCTGTACAGTAACTTGAACAATAACTCAGGTACACATTACGTGAAACTATGTTTATACTATTGATGCATTTTGATTAACACAAAACTATTAAACGATTGTCTGAATCTGACTGAAATCTTGGGATTTAACAGTCAGAAAACATGTCAGACAACACAGTGTTGAAACATAGATCCTTGAATTGATACTATTGTGTATATGCGTATGTGAGGTGAAACAAAACAAAACTATAACAGTTGTTGTTAACGGAATGCTAAACCGACGAGTTATTCGTATAGGTGGCGATCTGTACGAATGATTCTGAAAGTTTAACGTTCTGAAATAATGACTTAACAGTAGAAAACAAGAATTAGAAAGCCAAACCATCGTCGTGTTCGTTCGAATGATGATTCGAACGAATACGCGCGATGGCGACGCGATCTGACGAAATGAAAACGAAAATGAATAACGATACGAACGATTATAATTTTAAGGAAATAAGATATTTCCTATTTTACAATTTTGAAACTCATCATAAAATAAATTAAATCAAACTATTTTATAAAATCGCGAACGAATTAACGAAACGCGCATAAAAATAATTTAATTCGAAAAATAAATAAACGCAACGACATTTAAAATAATTTCTAATAATATTCGTATTCTAAATATCCCAAAATAATTCTTTTTATTTACTTTATGAAAAACCCGCGAAACGTGCCGGATACGCGACGAGACTACGAACCAAGCAACCGAAATGAACCCGAATACCCGCAGGGTATTTAAGCACCAAATGAGGAGGATTTTCTCATTTAATACATATCCTCTCTCTCTCTCTCTCTACCCTCTCTTTCCCGTTCACTTCTCTCTCTACCAACAAAACCCACCATTTTCATACTTTGAAGCTTCATAACTCGCTCAAATCTCAACCGATTCGCGTGTTCTTGGAGTCTAAACGAAGATCTCAACGAGCTCTATCTAAAAGTACAACTCATCTGAGGTTATTACCGGCCAAACTCAAGGTATTCAAGATTTAAACATCACGAAAATAGGGTTTTCAGTATGTTGTTGTGTTGTTGCTCGACCACTACCCTAAAACCGACCCTAGATCATGACATTCTAACCCTCAACCCTTCATGGAACCGGTTGTAAATCTCCAGATTCGCGGGTGAAAGTGAAGAAGATGAACCAGGGTTCGTACAGCTTATGGCCGAACCTTTTTAGACACATGCTGGCCGAACCTTGTGTTATCCCTGCGAACCCAGACACATGCGCCGAACCCTTTGCATGGGAACGAACCTTCAGTATGCCACGAGCCTCAGCCGAACCCTACTTCTTAGGCGAACCCTTGCCACTGCCGAACCCATGCTGGAGGTTAGCCAGCCGAACCAATCTATGGAGCGAGCCTTCTACGAACCTGTTAAGCTACAGGGTGGCCGAGCCCTTGGCCACCGAACCTTCATGCAGCGAACCAACGTTGGAGGCGAACCCTCGGCGAACCCTTATGCATATAACACCCAAACCCTAGTCGAAGCAAACCACCACTGAACCTATCCTCATCTAACCCAGAAGGTTCGCTGCCTAGCTGATTGCCCTAGTATACATATGCCAACATAATTCGAGATCCATTAGGGAGATATCGGCCATGAAATAACCGGACCAAATGATGGGTGATTAACCCATTACTTGCTTAGTCCAAGCTGCTCTCGGGCCACAAATGTTGGAGCAGCCCATTTAGCTTGGCCCATGTGACTATCTATTCGGCCCACCATACCTCACTGGTTCATCATGGCTGTTAGCCCAATCCCTTGTTTTCGGCCCACTTAATTTGCCCAACTCTTTTGCTAACTATCATGTAACAATTCGGCCCAACTTTTGTTTTCAGCCCAAACATGACAATCGGCCCAAACATGTGACCCTAATGACACTTGGCCCAACATAAAACCAACAGCCCAAGGGCTACCCTTTGGCCCAATCCTTTGCTCTTAGGCCCATTTCTTCGTTAGTCGCCCACGAGTATGTAGTCTAAGCCCACAAGACACACCGGCCCAATTCCATCAAGTGTGGCCTAGTTTGTTTGTCTAAACCCAATACATGTTCCTCCTCGGCCAAATGGAATATCCGACTAAAATGGATTATGACATTTCGGCCCATGTTGGCCAATTGGCCCATGGTCTAATATTCGGCCCACATGGTTTATTTTATAACTTAACACGTTAGAATAACACAAATGAGATTTACATATACGATACTTGTAGAGCAAAAAGGTGGTTTATTAACATCATAGGTTGGGATATATTAACATTTGGATAAAATAATACAAGGGTAGTTATGATTTTGACATCATCAAAACATGAAGCCTATATGAGGGTGAAATTAGTCTAAACGCACAACATCAAGTCACAAGTTAATAAAATTCATGATATAAGAAATAAGGGCCGAATCTAGACCATGAGTTACAAGTGTTAGCCAACAATAGGGCTAACATATACACGCACACAAAACACAACAATTGATACTTATGAGTCAAAAACACTATGAAATCAATACAGGAGCGTGAATATCAAAACATGTGCAAACAAAGAGCGCGTGCATCCTTACTTTACATAGTCAACTACTATAGATACAAGGTGAGTTCATTTGTCCCTTTTCAACCTATTTGTTTTACTCCGGGACTGAGAAGCATGTTAAATATTTTATAAACTATTGAAATGTTATTTAATGCTTTTATACTTAAACGTGATGCTTATAATGAGGCTTGATGCTTATGCTACGACAAAACACTTAAACTCTATGCTTAATGCTTATGCTACAAACAAGATGCTTAAACTTGGTAATTGATGCTTATGTTGCAAACTAGAAACTTAAACAATATACTTGATGCTTAAACCAAGTACTTAATGTTTATGCTATAAACTTTATTCTTAAACTAAATGCTTAAACTTATGCTATAAACTATATTTCTAAACTAGATGCTATATGCTTATGCTATAAACTATATTCTTAATTTAGATGTTTAATGCCTATGCTAGAAACTATATTCTTAAACTACACTTTTGATGCTTGTGCTATAAACTATATGCTTAAACCATATTCACGATACTAAAGCTTGAATACTAACTCTATATGCTAATACTAAATGCTAATGCTAAATACTAATGCTACAAGCTAAGGCTTAACACTAATGCTATATGCTAATGCCACGTGCTAATGCTACAATGCAAATACTATATGCTTATCATGCTTAAATGCTCGAAATGCTTGAAGTGCTCGTAATGCTACAAACTTTGAATGCTATAAACTTGTCATGCAAAAGCAACGGTTTGGCCTCTCAGTGCTTGCCTCACCGGTTGTTAAACTTGAATGCTATAAACTTGTCATGCTAAAACAACGGTTTGGCCTCTCAGTGCTTGCCTCACCGGTTGTATCACTTTGAATGCTATAAACTTGATATGCTAAAGCAACAGTTTGGCCTCTCAGTGCTTGCCTCACCGGTTGTTAAACTTGAATGCTATAAACTTGTTATGCAAAAGCAACGGTTTGGCCTCTCAGTGCTTGCCTCACCGGTTGTTAAACTTGAATGCTATAAACTTGTCATGCAAAAGCAACGGTTTGGTCTCTCAGTGCTTGCCACACCGGTTGTTAAACTTGAATGCTAAAGCTATTAACTATGATAGAACATACTAAATTGGCCTCTCAGTGCTTGCCATGGGGTGTTCTACATAGTTGGGACTTGAAGGAACAGACCGTCGGCCTCTCAGTGCTTGCCATAGGGTGACCTTTATAGTCATGACTTGAGGAGTAGACTGATGGCCTCTCAGTGCTTGCCATACAGTGATTCCTCAATGTTCACTCATGCTATAAACTTAAACTTAATGCTAAAGGTATAAACGAAATGGATGGTAGGTAAGACGCTTAATTATTATTAACAGTAATGTACTATGCAGCTTAGTATGTGGTAGGATGGCGTCTGGGCAAGTCGTAGCCTCGACCCAGGGGTATGCCCTATATATAAGCATACCGAGTTGGATAATACAGTGGTGTTAATGGGATTAAGGTTGTTACCGAGGGAATGCATGAATGGTTTTGGGTCAATATCATAATCTTTTAAACACAATGCTTGTTAAACTAATATTGAAGCTAATACACATAAAAGCTATAGACTTGTAAACTTTGAAACAGTAAACTAAAGCTATGATGAGGAATGAATAGAGTGGTAGGTAAGACGCTTAATTATCATTAACAGCAATGTACTATGCAGCTTAGTATGTGGTGGGATGGCGTCTGGGCGGGTCGTAGGCTTGACTCAGGGTTATGCCCTATATATAAGCATACTGTGTTGGATAATACAGTGGTGTTAATGAAGTTAAGGTTTTACCAAAGAGGTTGCAAAAGCTATTTTACAAATACTAAAACTACATGAACTCACCAACCATTGTGTTGACTTTGTTTTTTTACATGCTTTCTCAGGTAACGCGCATGAATAGGCTTAAGCTTTTGGATTGCATACTAGGATGCCGGTTAGCAGACCTAGTAGACTTTTGGAGAAGCACATATTTTCCTATGGATACGAATCGCTTTTGATATCTTGTACAGATACAAGATAGGAAACATATGATTCTTTTGTTAGGTTTACCGAGTTAAATTACTGAACATTGATATTGTAATTTAACTTGGTAATCCTATGTTAATGTTTGATTGTGCTTTAGTTATTCTTAACATTGATGCTATGTAAACAATCTGATCATCATGATTATCACCCACGATATCACGCCCCGGGAACCTTCCGCCCGACGGGGACTCCGATCCAACCCCGCCGGCTCGGGGTGTGACAGATTGGTATCAGAGCTCAAGGTTATAGAGAATAATAGTTCATTACATAAATGGTTTGGCCTAGACTATAACTTAGGGACCCTCATGTAGAGAACATAAGATTTAGGAATTGCATTATGTTTTCTGTATTCGATCACTGCACTATCCAAATTCTTTTGGTTTTGATCAGAATGCCGCCTAGAAAACAACCGACCCCGGTGCCTACTACACAGACATCTGCACCGCACTCTTCTACACCATCACCTGCAGATTCACCACCGCCACCTCCTCCACACTCTCCACCACAAGGCTCAAGCAATACTCAGACACTAGATCCTGCTACTATCGCCTTGGCGACCCTGCTGAGTACTCAACTGACGAGTCAACTGAAGGATGTCATCCCAGAGATGATAAATCGGATTCAAGGCCATGGCAACACCTCTGGACATACCATAGGAGAGGCTAGTGGAAACACTAGTCATACCTCAGACTGCTCCTACAAGTCCTTTGTAGGATGCAAACCACCTAACTTTACTGGAGTTGAAGGAGCCGTTGGACTGATACAATGGCTGGAGAAAATGGAAAACACCTTGGACATAAGTAGTTGTCCGGAACATCACAAAGTGCGCTATGCAGCTGGATCTTTCAGCAAGCGAGCTTTGACATGGTGGAACACACAGATTAGAGCTCGATGAAGGGATGAAGCTATGGCAATGCCCTGGGCAGAGTTCAAACTTCTTTTGAGGAATGAGTTCTGTCCGAAACACGAACTGCAGCAGCGAGAGATTGAGCTCTCGAACCACGTGATGAAGGGAGCCGACCATATGACTTTCACCACCCGCTATCACGAACTGGTAGCTTTGGTTCTAGAGATGGTGCCAACTTTGGAAAAGTTGATTGACAGATATGTAGCTGGTTTACCCTCCTGCATACAGAGTATTGTGCTGGTTGCAAATCCTGCTACTTTGGAGTCAGCCATTGCTCTTTCAGCTAAACTTACTGGGGTAATGGTGAAGTCTGGAGTTCTGAAAGATGACACAGGGAAATTCAAGGAAGCAGCAACAAAGAAGCCCGAACGACACCAAACAAAGAAGCAAAAGGTCATCGGAAACTATGCGATTGCCACACCTCCGAGACAAGCCCTTGCAATACCTGTCAACACTGCACCCAAAAACTATGTGGGAATGCATCCTCAGTGTACACAATGCAAATTTCATCATCCTGCTACGGTGCAATGCAGGCAATGCAACAACTGTGGCCGACTAGGTCACCGGACTCAACAGTGCCGCGCCCCAGCCACACAAGCTGTGAATAATACTGCGGTAGCAATTCCTTCACCACAAAATCCTGGCAATCATAACAACAATCGCGGATGCTATAACTACGGAGAATTAGGTCATTTCTCCAGGGACTGCCCGAAGAGAGTGCAACCAGGAATTCAAGCACCTCTTGGGAGGGCATTCATGATTGGAGCCGCTGCAGCACGCCAAGACCCTGCAACGGGTACTGGTATGTAGTATCTCCTCGCTCCTAAGACTTTATTTTATTTTGATACTAGTATGAATAAGAAGTTTATCTTATTCCTACTAGTATAATCACATGAGCATTCCATAGAACTTAGGAATTCTTTCATTGCGATAGAAACTATGATAGAATTCTTGGTTGATGCACATAACATATGTAGGAAGCCATAGCTAACACTAAAGTGTGTAATCGCTGATACTAATAGCATCAGTTAGTTTGAGCAATAAGGTGTTAGAGTCATACAGAGGATTAGCAAGACATAACAGTAAGACAACTATAAGCAATAGGACTAGCAACACTTTGAGATCATACATAAGAATTCCAAACACGACCCAGAGTTTATTTGGGAACGCAGGGAATTTACACTAAACAAAGTTTTCTCGCTTGTTGTGAAGAAAGATGTCACCGATAATGACTTTTAAATTTCGGGACGAAATTTCTTTAACAAGGGGAGACTGTAACATCTGTGCCGGAATCGTTACCGGAACAATAATCTGTACAGTAACTTGAACAGTAACTCAGGTACACATTACGTGAAACTATGTTTATACTATTGATGCATTTTGATTAACACGAAACTATTAAACGATTGTCTGAATCTGACTGAAATCTTAGGATTTAACAGTCAGAAAACTTGTCAGACAACACAGTGTTGAAACATAGATACTTGAATTTATAATATTGTGTATATGCGTATGTGAGTTGAAACAAAACAAAACTATAACAGTTGTTGTTAACGGAATGCTAAACCGACGAGTTATTCATATAGGTGACGATCTGTACGAATGATTCTGAAAGTTTAACGTTCTGAAATAATGACTTAACAGTAGGAAACAAGAATCAGAAAGCCAAAGCATCATCGTGTTCGTTCGAATGACGATTCGAACGAATACGCGCGATGGCGACGCGATTTGACGAAACGAAAACGAAAATGAATAACGATATGAACGATTATAATTTTAAGGAAATAAGATATTTCCTATTTTACAATTTTGAAACTCATCATAAAATAAATTAAATCAAACTATTTTATAAAATCGCGAACGAATTAATGAAACGCGCATAAAAATAATTTAATTCGAAAAATAAATAAACGCAACGACATTTAAAATAATTTCTAATAATATTCATATTCTAAATATCCCAAAATAATTCTTTTTATTTACTTTATGAAAAACGCGCGAAACGTGCCGGATACGCGACGAGACTACGAACCGAGCAACCGAAACGAACCCGAATACCCGCAGGGTATTTAAGCACCAAATGAGGAGGATTTTCTCATTTAATATATATCCTCTCTCTCTCTCTCTCTACCCTCTCTTTCCCGTTCACTTCTCTCTCTACCAACAAAACCCACCATTTTCATACTTTGAAGCTTCATAACTCGCTCAAATCTCAACCGATTCGCGTGTTCTTGGAGTCTAAACGAAGATCTCAACGAGCTCTATCTGAAAGTACAACTCATCTGAGGTTATTACCGGCCAAACTCAAGGTATTCAAGATTTAAACATCACGAAAATAGGGTTTTCAGTATGTTGTTGTGTTGTTGCTCGACCACTACCCTAAAAACCGACCCTAGATCATGACATTCTAACCCTCAACCCTTCATGGAACCGGTTGTAAATCTCCAGATTCGCGGGTGAAAGTGAAGAAGATGAACCAGGGTTCGTACAGCTTATGGCCGAACCTTTTTAGACACATGCTGGCCGAACATTGTGTTACCCCTGCGAACCCAGACTCATGCGCCGAACCCTTTGCATGGGAACGAACCTTCAGTATGCCACGAGCCTCAGCCGAACCCTTTGCATAGGAACGAACCTTCAGTATGCCACGAGCCTCAGCCGAACCCTACTTCTTAGGCGAACCCTTGCCACTGCCGAACCCATGCTGGAGGTTAGCCAGCCGAACCAATCTATGGAGCGAGCCTTCTACGAACCTGGTAAGCTACAGGGTGGCCGAGCCCTTGGCCACCGAACCTTCATGCAGCGAATCAACATTGGAGGCGAACCCTCGGCGAACCCTTATGCATATAACACCCGAACCCTGGTCGAAGCAAACCACCACCGAACCTATCCTCATCTAACCCAGAAGGTTCGCTGCCTAGCTGATCGCCCTAGTATACATATGCCAACATAATTCGAGATCCATTAGGGAGATATCGGCCGTGAAATAACCGGCCCAAATGATGGGTGATTAACCCATTACTTGCTTAGTCCAAGCTGCTCTCTGGCCACAAATGTTGGAGCAGCCCATTTAGCATGGCCCATGTGAGTATCTATTCGGCCCACCATACCTCACCGATTCATCATGGCTGTTAGCCCAATCCTTTGTTTTTGGCCTACTTAATTTGCCCAACTCTTTTGCTAACTATCATGTAACAATTCGGCCCAACTTTTGTTTTCAGCCCAAACATGACAATCGGCCCCAACATGTGACCCTAATGACACTTGGCCCAACATAAAACCAACAGCCCAAGGGCTACCCTTTGGCCCAATCCTTTGCTCTTAGGCCCATTTCTTTGTTAGTGGCCCATGAGTATGTAGTCTAAGCCCACAAGACACACCGGCCCAATTCCATCAAGTGTGGCCTAGTTTTTTTGTCTAAACCCAATACATGTTCCTCCTCGGCCCAATGGAATATCCGACTAAAATGGATTATGACATTTCGGCCCATGTTGGCCAATTGGCTCATGGTCTAATATTCGGCCCACATGGTTTATTTTATAACTTAACACGTTAGAATAACGCAAATGAGATTTACATATACGATACTTGTAGAGCAAAAAGGTGGTTTATTAACATCGTAGGTTGGGATATATTAACATTTGGATAAAATAATACAAGGGTAGTTATGATTTTGACATCATCAAAACATGAAGCCTATATGAGGGTGAAATTAGTCTAAACGCACAACATCAAGTCACAAGTTAATAAAATTCATGATATAAGAAATAAGGGCCGAATCTAGACCATGAGTTACAAGTGCTAGCCAACAATAGGGCTAACATATACACGCACATAAAACACAACAATTGATACTTATGAGTCAAAAACACTATGAAATCAATACAGGAGCGTGAACATCAAAACAAGTGCAAACAAAGAGCGCGTGCATCCTTACTTTACATAGTCAACTACTACAGATACAAGGTGAGTTCATTTGTCCCTTTTCAACCTATTTGTTTTACTTCGGGACTGAGAAGCATGTTAAACATTTTATAAACTATTGAAATGTTATTTAATGCTTTTATACTTAAACGTGATGCTTATAATGAGGCTTGATGCTTATGCTACGACAAAACACTTAAACTCTATGCTTAATGCTTATGCTACAAACAAGATGCTTAAACTTGGTAATTGATGCTTATGTTACAAACTAGAAACTTAAACAATATACTTGATGCTTAAACCAAGTACTTAATGTTTATGCTATAAACTTTATTCTTAAACTAAATGCTTAAAACTTATGCTATAAACTATATTTATAAACTAGATGCTAAATGCTTATGCTATAAACTATATTCTTAATTTAGATGTTTAATGCCTATGCTAGAAACTATATTCTTAAACTACACTTTTGATGCTTATGCTATAAAGTATATGCTTAAACCATATTCACGATACTAAAGCTTGAATACTAACTCTATATGCTAATACTAAATGCTAATGCTAAATACTAATGCTGCAAGCTAAGGCTTAACACTAATTCTATATGCTAATGCCACGTGCTAATGCTACAATGCAAATACTATATACTTATCATGCTTAAATGCTCGAAATGCTTGAAGTGCTCATAATGCTACAAACTTTGAATGCTATAAACTTGTCTTGCAAAAGCAACGGTTTGGCCTCTTAGTGCTTGCCTCACCCGTTGTTAAACTTGAATGCTATAAACTTGTCATGCTAAAACAACGGTTTGGCCTCTCAGTGCTTGCCTCACCGGTTGTATCACTTTGAATGCTATAAACTTGATATGCTAAAGCAACGTTTTGGCCTCTCAGTGCTTGCCTCACCGGTTGTTAAACTTGAATGCTATAAACTTTTTATGCTAAAACAACGGTTTGGCCTCTCAGTGCTTGCCTCACTGGTTGTTAAACTTGAATGCTATAAATTTGTTATGCAAAAGCAACGGTTTGGCCTCTTAGTGCTTGCCTCACCGGTTGTTAAACTTGAATGCTATAAACTTGTCATGCAAAAGCAACGGTTTGGTCTCTCAGTGCTTGCCTCACCGGTTGTTAAACTTGAATGCTAAAGCTATTAACTATGATAGAACACACTAAATTGGCCTCTCAGTGCTTGCCATGGGGTGTTCTACATAGTTGGGACTTGAAGGAACAGACCGTCGGCCTCTCAGTGCTTGCCATAGGGTGACCTTCATAGTCATGACTTGAGGAGTAGACTGATGGCCTCTCAGTGCTTGCCATACAGTGATTCCTCAATGGTCACTCATGCTATAAACTTAAACTTAATGCTAAAGCTATAAACGAAATGGATGGTAGGTAAGACGCTTAATTATCATTAACAGTAATGTACTATGCAGCTTAGTATGTGGTGGGATGGCGTCTGGGCGGGTTGTAGGCTCGACTCAGGGGTATGCCCTATATATAAGCATACCGAGTTGGATAATACAGTGGTGTTAATGGGATTAAGGTTGTTATCGAGGGAATGCATGAATGCTTTTGGGTCAATATCATAATCTTTTAAACACAATGCTTGTTAAACTAATATTGAAGCTAATACACATAAAAGCTATAGACTTGTAAACTTTGAAACAGTAAACTAAAGCTATGATGAGGAATGAATCGAGTGGTAGGTAAGACGCTTATTTATCATTAACAGCAATGTACTATGCAGCTTAGTATGTGGTGGGATGGCGTCTGGGCGGGTCGTAGGCTCGACTCAGGGGTATGCCCTATATATAAGCATACTGAGTTGGATAATACAGTGGTGTTAATGAAGTGAAGGTTTTACCGAAGAGGTTGCAAAAGCTATTTTACAAATACTAAAACTACATGAACTCACCAACCATTGTGTTGACTTTGTTTTCTTACATGCTTTCTCAGGTAACGCGCAGGAATAGGCTTAAGCTTTTGGATTGCATACTAGGATGCCGGTTAGCAGACCTAGTAGACTTTTGGAGAAGCACATATTTTGCTATGGATACGAATCACTTTTGATATCTTGTACAGATACAAGATGATGATTCTTTTGTTAGGTTTATCGAGTTAAATTACTGAACATTGATATTGTAATTTAACTTTGTAATCCTATGTTAATGTTTGATTGTGCTTTAGTTATTCTTAACATTGATGCTATGTAAACAATCTGATCATCATGATTATCACCCACGATATCACGCCCCGGGAACCTTCCGCCTGACGGGGACTCCGATCCAACCCCGCCGGCTCGGGGTGTGACAACAACTGTTGTTACTTATCATTTTTGAAAACTGTTTTTAGATTAACGCTTCCGCTATTTATGAATGTTAAACCTGTATTGATAACCTACACTTGCTTCCGCAACTCTGATTTTACAAACTTATTTATCCAAGTAATTGGATGTACGTATACAACAAGACATATAGGTCTCGCAAGTTGTGTGACCGGAGACTACGATCCTGACAATCTGTTGTTGCTCGCGCCCCAGAAGGGACGAGATTTCTCGGGGTACGACATAAATCCCCTGCAAAGAGGCTCTCAAGGTGATATGGGCTGATATCAAAGAAAATGGTCACCAGGTAAAGCTTTTTTTACTCAAGAAACCCTAACTTGCTTATACGGTACACATGGACAGTTTAATTAAATTTGGTCTATTACTATCTAAACAAAATGAAATTATTAATCGTGTTTTTTTTAGGTTATATATATATATATATATATATTAACTGTACAAGATTGAACCAATTTGTGAGGTTGGTTGACTTGGTCTGTGGATTATCCAGCCTTTCTCCTTATTGTCCAAGGTTCGATTCTGGTAGATGGTTTTTTTTTTAATTCACCTATTCTTATTAAATTATTTTATTTTTGTTGGTAAGGTTTTTTATGGTTTTGATGCTTGAACAATATCCCATTTATTTGTTAATGTTTTTTTTCTTGATGTTAAATGAGAGTGTTAAATAAATGTGATTACGCACGTGTAATTTATTTTGGTTTTATTATTCTTTTTTCTCAACCTGTAATAGATTTGTTTTATAATCGCACATTTCTATTTGTTAATGTTTCTTTTGGATTCGTTACGAAAGTCGAAACGGGTATGTTAAATGAATGCAGCGTTTATGAGCCATCTAGTTACGTATAATATCAAAATTCAAAATAATAATTATATATCTTCTGATTTTTTAATTTTTTTCTTCAATAATTTTTAGATAGTAATATTTATTATTTTTTTAAACAATAATAACCCCTCATTAGTTTTATATTAGAAACTAAGTTACACATATGTTACATTATAATGTTACAGTAGAAACTGAGTTTTTCTTAATTATTTTTCCTGCAATTTAGTGTCTATAGTGTAATTATAATGTTACACTAGTGTTACCAAAAAAATTGGAGATTAAAATATGTTTTTTAATTCTCATGACTTTCTTCTCTTGATTATAGTTTTTTTATGTAATTTAAAATATTTTATATTAGCAATTAACTTTTATCCAGCATAACTTTCATTAATGTTTTAATTTTCATCACATGTACTATATGTTTTTAATGTGTGTATCAAATCAAATATTGTACTTTTGTACCTTTTACAATTATATTATATACAATGTGTCTATAATATAATATTACATTAATGTTTAAATGTTTTCAATGTGTGTATCAAATTAATGTCTATGATATAATTAAGTTGTTACATTAATGTGATAGATAACATTGTCTCTTCTATATTAATATTCTCTTTAATCCTTCTAACATAAAACGTGTTACACTATTATTACATTTTTTACTTTGTTTTGTTTTTCATATCTTGCAAGCTGAAACTTGTTACACATATGTTATAATAATGTTTATGTTGTTATATTTTATTTTTAATTACTTTATAGTACATATGATTAACTATTTTATAATTTTTAATGCAAAACATTCTATTAATTGTACTATTGTACTCTTTTGCTTTTTTAATGTAACGTTTTGTCATACTCTATTAATTTGTTTTATTTTTTATGTATTTATTTTGTTTGATAAAATGTTTTATATCATGCAAACTGAAACGTGTTACATTAAATTTTCATATCCGAAATTTGAACAATCATATATGCTTCAAATTTTTTCCTTGCTACAGTGATGTTACATAATACATTTCAGTTCTAGATCATCGCGACTTTCATTTTTGGATTATTTGTTACAGGTTGTACGTGTTACATTGTTGTTACATTATATATATGTGCACTTAATTTATCCCTGAAATCGGTCCTATAAATTCAAGCATTTTTTACGTTGTTATAGTGATTTTACACAACACGATTTAGGTTTCAGGTCACGTGAAACCTGAAACCGCTTTAAAATCCGGTTTCTAACTTGTGTACATATTTGTAACACAGTGTTACATGTATGTAAAAGAAAATATTTCCAAGACATTGAAAATTACATATATGTAACTTTTATGTAATATTTATGTAACAGTTGGTTATGTAAATAAAACTAATAAAATGGAACCATGCTACATATATGCTACATACATTTACAACGAATGTTAAATAAATGTAACAAAATCAAAGTAACTTCAAATTTATTCAAGAACACATGCAAACATAAATTAGCATAACCAATCATGTAACTTCGATGTAACATAATACAAATAAAAAATACGTAACTGAAATAATTTTGAATTACGTAACATCAATGTAACATAATACAAAATGTATTAAAAGATCAATCCAAAAAATGAATGTACTAAAAATACATGTTAATCCATTATAGTCACAACTTACCAACAACATCAACAGTAGTAATCTCCTCATATGTCTATACCTTTTTCATTTAAAATGAATAAATATGACACCATCAAGATCGATATGTCAAATCTGTAGATGAAACCGTTGATTCTTACATAAATCGTCCCAAAACCCGTTGTAAGCCATATGATCGAAGCTTAGTGTCATCGATCGAAGCTCTGGATAGAACAAGATCAAATAGGTTGCTGGAACAAAATCAAAGCATGTTCAAACTAGTTCCCGGAGTATGTATTACAGATCGGTTACATGAAGCTGCTAGAAGCATCGAAGAATAAAAAGAGGAAGAAGCATACTTGAGTCAAGCAAGGATTTTCAAATTTTTTGAGATTCCATTTTTGTGGACATAGAGACGTATTAAAGAGATAACTAGGTACAAAGAAAATATATAAAAATAGACAAGTATATATAAAAAGATTACTAATATACCCTTTTGCACTCTCTTGTACTATATGGTACAAAGAAAAACAATTTTTTATTCTTCTCAAAAGTCATAATAAATCTTAACCACTTATATATTTTTATCAATTGATAGAAATGAGTTTACATAATTTGACTGGTCAAAGTGGTATTTTAGCCAACAATTTTTATTTTTCAACGGATTTCGCCCAATCAGAAGGTGCCATTTGGCAAAATATCGCTGACCACGATTTTTTAAGTGATAATTTCGCCCAATCGACGCGCCAGCGATGTTTTTTAAAATTATATCGCACCAAAAAGCAAAAAAAAAAATAAATTAAAGTATTCACAAGGGATGCCATGAGGGATGTGTAGATTGTTCACAAGCTTATGGGCATCTAAAGTATCATCACATAACATTTAATTCAATTAAAGTATTTACACAAAAATCATGTTCGTCATGATTCAAATAAAATGATTACTCAAAAGATATAGCTAAATTAACTAAACCGTAATCTTCATTGATCGAGTTAATTTAGCCAAGTCCGAGACTCTATGTGACGAAGTCCAAAAATGTAGAGCTACCATGCTCTACCTAGTTCTCTTCATTTCATGAAACATGTAGAAAATCAAGTGTCAACTACGGGAGTAGTTGGTGAGTAATCATAAGTTTTATATTCTTCAAAATGTTTATAAAAGTTTTTAAGGGTAACCCATGTGAACCTGTAATATAACACCAATCTGTATATTCACAACAAACGCACCAAGTCAAATAATTCAAATAATCCACATAATCTCAAGTAATCATCCAATTAATATCAACTAATCATATCAAATCAACAAATCCAATAATCATCATAATAATCTCAATATAATATACCGTGAGGGACCTCATTCAACTCAATCAACGGTGAAATTATCGCGGAGGACCGCAGTCAACTCAATCAACAATGTTCCTAATATGCATAAGTATCAATAATGTGCACCACAGAGGACCGAAGTCGACTCAATCAATAGTGGAATCACCACAGAGGACCGAAGTCAACTCAATCAACAATGATTCATCCAAGGTATATCATCCCATATTCACAATACATCTCAATAATAATGTCTCAATAATAATCCCGGTTCCACACTTGTTATGTCAAAATCAGATTTATTTTGGTATACATGTTTCACCCCCGAGTTTAGAAGCAAAAGAATTAAAAAAGGGGTTATGAGAACTCACCGAGATGTTTAAGTTTCGTGTTTTTTGAATGTTTGCTCACTATTGTAGAATCAACAATGACTCAACAACATGTGTTCGATTCAATATCGTTTGCAACTTATAAGTATAAGTTATGATTTTTGTATGTTAATCCTGAAGTTGGTTAACTTTTATAACCCTTTGTTATTTGATTTAATCAAACTAAATTGTGATGTAATACACTAACACTTAGCCAATATTGGTTAAGCATTAGTATATTGTACATTCTTGGTTTATGTGTTTGAACTAGAGTTAAACCTTATCAGGTTACATGAGCCTTGAAATTGTCATAATTTCTTAAGTACATATTTAGGTTTTAGGTTAACACTTAGTATTTTACACATATGCTAACCTAAAATGGATATCATATTGAGTGTGTTCATACAAATAATGTCATAAGTACTTAATCATTTTGTATGTTACAAAAGGGTTTAAATAATATTAGGTTAATCTTTAAAAATATTTCATCAACTTTGTAGTAAAGTTGACTACTTTATTTTACAAATATACCTTTTTGTTATCTTGATCAACAATGAATTGTGTTATAAACCTTTGATATGTTTTAAAAATATGCATATAATTTAAAACACTTGTTATAAGGTTTATCTAGGTTTTTAGCCAATTGTTCAAATAATTTAAGATAGAACGTCGATAACCAGTTGCACCCAAACCCCAAATGGTTCTCGATCAACCCCAGGTTAAGTGTTCTCGACTTATACACTCGAGAAATATGGTGTTCTCGGCTGTACATGAGGTTCTCGAATTGAATGAGTTGCCCATCAATGGTTTCTTGAATTCAAGGGCGAGTTTTCTAGTTTCTTAGTGATGTTCTCGAATGGTTGGTGCCCCAAAAAGGGGTTCTCAAATTTTGTGGTGTCAAAAATAAAGGTTCTCGAATTCTATGGATTCCCAAATTAAATGTTTTCGAATTCTCAGAAAAAAATAAGGAGGTTCTCAAATTTGAGCTCTCCCCCATGGTGTTCTCGACTTTTGAAGAGATAATTGGGATTCTCGGTTAACAAAATGAAATGGTTCTCGAGTAATAATATCCAAATGGGGAGATTCTCGAATTCTTGTGTGGGTGTTCTCGAATTCTTCTTCTTCAGTCTCCCGTTTATCCAGACCCCCCCTGTAACCTGCAGGTTTCATGAAATCCCATATTTTAAGCCATTTTATACCCAAATAATTCAGAAAATTCATTTATCGGTGAAGAAACTCTATGATTTGTGTTTTAGCTAAAGAAAACCCCTAATGAAACTTATAGATTTAACTCAACTCTTGATGCTTAGCTTGATCGGCTTGTACTTCCGTGTTCTACGTGAGTGGAGAAACGTTTTGAGACGAAAATCAATCAAAATGATCAAGAATTGAAGGGTTTCACTTTTTGGATTTTAGAGTGAGAGAAAGTGGACGGGTATGGAGTTTTTAGAGAGAGAGAGAGTTCAAGAAAATGAAAGAAAATGGAAGGGGATGGGCGTTTATAGCCCGAGTTCTTCCCGTGTGTTGGGTTCGTAACGTTTACACGTATTTTATGTTGTTCGGTTTTCACGTAATTTATATTTTTAATACAAAACGTTTAATAAAATAATTTTATTTAAAATCGTTTAAGGTGTTTATTCCTAGTAAACATTTTAAATTCCTTTTTATTAATTTAAGTGTCGTAAATATTATTTCGTTGGTCTCGTTGAAACGCGTTACTTACGTACGCATTTATAAAGATCGTCACCTTTATAAATACAACGTTCGTATCGCATTTCAACTTGATTTACGATTTATGGAATATCGTCTTAGAATATTATTTCTAATAATTGTATTCGTGTGAATCGTCACCCGCTCGAACACACTATTAGGTTAACATTTCTTAAATAGCATGTGTGTTATAACTTGTATTCGTGACCTCACCATCTCATAAATATTTTCATTATTGTTTTCAATATTTTAATAAAATATGTTTGTCAATTATCAATTTCCCAATCCTTAACCCCACGAAATCATATCACTAACACATCTATGATAGATCGAAATAAGTTTATGTATAGGGCATACGTAGGAGTTGGTCGCAACCTATCAAGCCGCCGTCCCACCACCATTTCGGTAAATATGACCATGTGTCCTTGACTATATTTAGTGACCAAACCATAAACCTTTAACCATTCCAACCAAAACCAGATCAACTCATAATTAATCAACTACAATAAACGTTGTGGTTGAGTCTAGTTATCCTTCAAACTAACTTCCCCATGGTTTATGCTTAATATTTCATATGTTCTCATCAAAGTATACCATCAATATTATCATCAATCAAATCAATAATCATCAAATTATCATAACAGGTTCCATCAATACAAGTATATATGTAATGACATACTTGAAGTGTAGTGATTTTACACATATATACACACACACACATAGACACATGATAGAGAACAAATAATAATCATTCCTTATTGCGATAATCGTTTAACTCTCTCATGTCCATTGGTTTAATATATTTCGACTTTAATGGTTGAGATGAATCAAGGGCAATTTAGGAAAATTACTTGAAGTACTTTTTATCACATTTAACTTTATATCTCTCTTTCACTTTCTCTCTCTCATTTTCAAAAACTAACACCAAGTTCATTCCACCACTATTAAGATCTGACACAACCACCTCCACCAAGATCGAGTGACGAATAGTGGTTGTATCAAGCGACGAGCAACAACGAGTCACATTTCTTACTTATGATCAAATATAAGGGTGGCCCGTAGAGGGTAGTTGCATCCAAATCATAAAACTATTGAAATATATATATATATATATATATATATATATATATATATATATAGGATTGTGAATAAATAATAACCCACTCTTAAAGCATTAACCCGAAATAACCCGTCAAGATGAAGCCAAATATTGAATTTTTTTTGAACATCATTGTAAGACATCTACAAAACTTTCTTCTTTTATGAGTTTGCGAAAATTCATCACCGTTTGAGACGTAACATCATTGTAAGTTTTAGGCCTAAACAGTTGTAACATTTGTACATTTAGTCATGGTAGTCATAAACAGTGATAGAACAATGTGTATTCCTATTCAGTATGTCAATGTGATTCATATGTTCATGTTTGTATTTGTGTGTTATAGGATCTTATTTAATTAGGAACAAGTATATATATTATTTATTTACAGTTGATTACGCTAGGCAAGAACAATATTGTATTATATCGAAACAGTGGTGGGCTGTCGGCTGATAAGGCAGGTAGCTGGACTCTACGTATGCCCTATACATATACTTCAACGGCCGCATGTAAGCTCATTTGTGATGAGGCACATAAGTCGCGATATTCAGTTCAACCTGGAGCTGATAAGATGTATCAGGACTTAAAAACATTTTATTGGTGGCCTTGTATGAAGAAAGACATAGCATTGTATGTTGGGAAATGTTTAATGTGTTCAAAAGTCAAGGCAGAATATCAGAAGCCTTCGGGACTTCTGCAGCAACCGAAAATCCCTCAATGGAAATGGGAGCAAATTTCCATGGAATTCATAACCAAGTTGCCGAGAACTCCACGAGGTTACGATTCGATTTGGGGGATCGCCGATCGACTCAACAAATCTGCTCATTTTCTCCCAATCCGAGAGGATTACAAAATGGAGAAGTTATCCACTTTGTACATCAACGAAATCATCACGCGTCATGATACTCCAACGTCAATCAATTCTGATCGTGATAGGCGTTTCACTTCTCGCTTTTGGCAATCATTGCAAAAGGCTTTGGGAACCCATGTTAATCTTAGCAAGGCGTATCATCCCCAAACTGATGGCCAAAGCGAAAGAACCATCCAAACACTCGAGGACATGCTTCGTTCTTGTGTGATCGATTTCGGTGGGAGTTGGGATACTCACCTTCCACTTATCGAGTTTTGTACAACAATAGCTATCATACAAGCATTCAATGTGCACCATTCAAAGCTTTATATGGTAGGAAGTGCCGATCACCGGTCTGCTGTACCGAGGTTGGTGACTCACAGGTCGTTGGGCCTGAACTCATTCAAGAAACAACCGACAAGATCACAAATTCAATCAAGGCTTAAGGCCGCACGAGATCGGAAAAAGAGTTATGCTGATCGACGTCGAAAACCTCTTGAGTTTCAAGTCGGTGACCGAGTTCTACTCAAGGTTTCTCCCTGGAAAGGCATTGTTCGATTCGGGAAGAAAGGGAAACTTGCACCAAGGTACGTTGGACCTTTTGAGATCCTGGAAAGGATTGGTCCCATAGCCTACAAACTCAAACTTCCAGTGGAGCTAAGAAATGTTCACGATACATTTCATGTATCAAATCTTAAGAAATGCTTGGCGGATCATGATGTTCTGATTCCACTTGAAGACATTCAAATTCAAAACAACATGCAATTCATAGAACGTCCGGTTGAAATCATGGATCATGGAGTCAAGAAACTCAAATGTAGCCGTATACCGATCGTAAAGGTACGATGGGAGGGCAAACGTGGTGCTGAGTTCACCTGGGAACGTGAAGACCAGATGAAGCTTAAGTACCCTCATCTTTTTATAGTATCTTCGGCTAGTTAATTTCGGGAAAAAATTCCCTTAACTAGGGGAGACTGTAACATCTGTACATTTAGTGATGGTAGTCATAAACAATGATAGAATAATGTGTATTCCTATTCGGTATGTCAATGTGATTCATGTGTTAATGTTTGTATTTGTGTGTTATAGGATCTTATTTAATTAGGAACAAGTATATATATTATTTATTTACAGTCGATTACGCTAGGCAAGAACAATATTGTATTATATCGAAACAGTGGTGGGCTGTTGGCTGATAAGGCAGGTAGCTGGACTCTACGTATGCCCTATACATATACTGCGTTCGGTGTAATAGGATAGTGTTAGTGCGTAGTGTTATGACGAATAGTATGACAAACAAATCAATTAAACAATCATTATGGGTGACGATTCGTAATGATATGAATGTCGAACTTATAATTACGAGTAAACTTCAATAAATTCGCAAAACGACCAAAAACGTACGTAATTACGGGTATACACGTAATTATATTCGTTTAACGGTCTGATCACGAACGAAATGTAAAAATAAGTAAAATATTTTATTTTACATTTTACAATTTTTGAAACTCATCAAAAATAATTAAAGAAAACTATTTTACATTTCAAAATATTTACTGTCGTAATCGTAAAAACGCACGCGTAAAAATACGCGAAACCGACACCGAGCGTGAACACGTGGGGAACCAACCGGGGCATAAAAGCCTTATTTCTTCCCCATTTTTCCTCAAAAATGCAGCTATCATCTCCCTCTCTCTCTTCAAACCCATAGCCACCTCTCTATCTCTAGAAAAAACCTCCATTAAAACGCTCATATCTTCTTCGTTCCTTAACCAAATCGCGCATATTATATATCAAAACGACCTTCTCGACTAGAGGAAGCTGGAAGTACAAGGGATTGGAGCTGGTTCGAAGTATTCTGGCCGGAATCCTAGAGAAAAGTTACTGCGCTGAAGGTATGTTACTATTCATCATCTTCTTCCTTTTAAAATCGGTTTTCAGCTTTCAATACTTAAGAACCAGACCTAAAATCGACTTAAGGGCACTTGGAGGAACTTGGATTAAGGTTATTTAAGGCTGATATGGTCGATAATTGCTAATGTCGGCTGTATTATGGGAAGCCAACGATAGTGATAATAAACAGGTTCCCGTTTTTGGTTCCTGTGCAACACCTTATGGGGATCCTAATCCCAGACAACAGGTTTCCCACTTTTGGTTCTTCTTTGAAGACCTAACAGGGATCCTCAAGTTAATACACAGGTTCCCACTTTTAATTCTTCTTTGAAGACCTAACAGGGGATCCTCAGGTCAATACACAGGTTCCCGTTTTTGGTTCCTGTACAACACCTTATGGGGGATCCTAATCCCAGACAACAGATTTCCCACTTTTAATTCTTCTATGAAGACCTAACGGGGGATCCTCAAGTTAATACACAGGTTCCCACTTTTGGTTCTTCTTTGAAGACCTAAAGGGGGATCCTCAAGTTTATACACAGGTTCCCGCTTTTGGTTCTTCTATGAAGACCTAACGGGGGATCCTCAGGTTAATACAGAGGTTCCCGTTTTTGGTTCATGTACAACACCCTATGGGGGATCCAAATCCCCTGATTTTTTTACAAGAAAGTCAATCATGTTTTCAAGGATAATCTAATGTTCTTAAACATAACAATTATACAAAGCCATATTCATTAACAGGTTAACACGACTCAATCAATCAATCAAAGTTTATAACAAATTAAATCTTATATTATATGTATGATTACAATGATGTAGGAACCAATTAGAGGTGTATTTGCTTGCTACTTGTTCAGTTTCAGAGTCTACTGCTGTCAGGTGAGAACATTGGCCCCTCTTTTACTGTTTTTCAACTGTTTTGGGGTGGAACATGTGACCAAACACTCTATATACAATCATATCTCATATATAGGATTCATGCTACTTTTTAACAATTACAGGTTCATTTTACAAATTTAAGGGATTTCTCAACTATTTTTAAACGAGTTATCAACTGTTAAATATTTTCTACTAAAAAGTTTTATAAGTTATTTTACAACTGGTTTTACATAAAATGTTTTATAAATGTTAAACACTTTGAAAGATTAAGTTTTACAAACTCTTACAAGCTTTTAAACTATAAACCGTGTTTTAAAATAAATGTTTTCTTAAATGTTTTCGTTCAAACCTTGTATTTATAAAAGGGTCTACTATCACCGGATTCAATCAAGGGTTTCAAATAAGGTATTCATTCAAGGGTTTCATAGTGGTATTCAATCAAAGGATTTCAAAGTCATGGTAATCAATCATGGGTATTCAACCAAAGGTTTTTCAATCACAGGATTGAATCTTAAAAACTTAAAAGCATGGTTTTCATCGTTGTGAACAAACTTATACATACATCAAGACACTTATTCAATCTTATCCTTATTCTTATAACGTTAGTACTGGGTGATCACAACAAAGGAAAGCAGGACACGTTTCGGTTACGCCAAGGTTGCGGTTAGCGTTTTAAATTTGTTTTAAAAACTAACTGCAGATTGGATGCGTACGGTAATATGGATTTGCTGCTAATTAACTTTACCAGCATAGATCATAGTGACCGTGTACGTCAACATGGAGTTTGTTTTCTTAGTAAACTCATTAGTACATCTCGTGTTGAATGCGTTTGCTGACTGCTTTCTGACTCCAAATGTAGTTTGGGACTTCATTATATGTTGGCTTTTCTATTAGGCAGTCATACGACTGTTTGCACACGTTATTCTTACTTGATGTTAGTTTGGGTTGCAACTATCCATGTCATTTTCATTCAATGTTTTATACATATGTTTTTCAACGCAGATTCATATATATACAAATGTTAAACCTATTGTTCTCACCAACTACTTATGTAGTTGACAGTTACTTTTCACGTGTTTCAGGTAATCAGGTTTAGAGCTTCACAAGGACAACTAAGGAGACCATAGTTAAGATAGAAGAAGATGAAGAAACAAGCTAGGATGGATTAGAAACTCACATAATCCTGATTGTTTAATTGTCTTGTCTGAGTCTTATTTTGTAAACAATATTTCTGGGTGTGATAATTGCAGTTGAGAATTACGTCATTGGTGACGGGATCACATTTGATCGTTCTAGAAATCCGCGTTGATTTAATGATTGAAATTATTACAGATTGATAGTATGCGAGAAATGATGAACGTGGGCGAAAATCATGTGAAAAACGGAGTCCTGGATTGCCTGAAAAAAAAAGAAGAAAAATTTCTAAGTATTGGATTTCTGGCCTCGTCGCGATACGCGAAGACTGGGTTGAGGTTCCTTCGCGGTACACGATGCATGAAAAAAATCTGAGATTCCCGAATTTCTTCGCGGTACGCGAAGCCCTCTTTGGCTTCTAGTCGCGGTACGCGACGGGTGTGGCGGTGCAGTAAGTTAATCTTCATCATCAGATTTCATGCAAAAATTATAATTTTATCACCTCTCGAACAAACTCGACCCACCAGACGCAAACTCGACCAAACCACCATCAAATCATCATTCTAAAGCCATCAGAAGCCATAGATCGCACCCGGGATCATTTCTACAAGTCCTGATCGTTGTGTTAACCGCAGAACTTCGTCTGATTAGGTAATGATCCGTTTAAACTTTCTGCTTCGATTTTGATTGATTAGATCTTGATTTTGAACGTAATGACATAGTTAGGATTGTTGATTATTGCCTAGATGATGGCTAGGATTGATTATAAATGATGAACACGATGTTTTAACGGTTAAATCCTTGTTTTGATCCGTTGTAATGCCCGGTTTGCATGAAACCATACCCATGATTATAATGGTTTAATCCATTTGATTATAACAATGTAGGTGATTAGTTAGATTAATCCTTGAAATGCAAGGTTAAATCCAAGTGTTTCAAACTAATCACAATCATTAACATACCTATTGGAACGATTATCTGATGTTTATGATAACAGTTAGATTAGTATGTTAAACCTGGTTATTACACCTATTCTGATGCTATATTGTGATATTTCATGATATTTGGGTAATCAATAACAAGGATTGATCATTCCTAAGCCATTAAATTATCTAGAAACTGTTATAGTATCATAATCAACAACATTAACTATTTGGTTAATCCGAGATTATTCTGATTAATCAAGAGTGTCATCAACCTTGTATTGGGAATCTAATGTAATGTAGGTTCCTACATTATGATACATTGTATGATATGATAACTAATTAAATACTTGATATCGGTTTGATGACTTTCAAGACAATGTCTTTGACATTGAACGTTCAGAAAGATCTACTCAGTAAGTTAAAACCTGAACAATTCATTAAATATAAATAAATGCAGAATCACCCTTTATTATCACTTTGGGAGATACTCTGCTACCTCTATATTATCAGGTGAGTTTCGTACAACCCCTTTTCTTTTTACTCTTTTATAAACATCGGGGTAGTGCTGTAAAACTTTTCAGAACTATATGATATGTATCACTGTTATCTGAGTGATTTCATGTTATTGTTGAGAACTTGTGGATTTCATGGGATTTTGCCTATAGAACAGAACTTTATCACAGTATCAAAAGACCTCATTTCTGAACTGTATCTAGTGAACCCGTGTGGGGCCGAATAGAAAACATTGATAGTACTATTGGCTGACAACCCATTTGCCGGGAGCTTGCAACTCCCCTTGGTGCAAATGTTTGTTATCTATTTCCAGAACTTCTTAATGTAGTGATAAACATTAAGACAATGAGGCACCAAGATATTTACCGACGGGTAGTATCTTTATAGAACAAGAACAGAACATCCGAAAGGAACTAGATACGGGTCCCATGGTTATCTTGAACATAACATTTTGAGAACTTATATAACATATCATATTGTGGAACTTGAACAGTATGATCTCACCAGCTTTGTGCTGACGTTTCAAATTTAAATCTTTTTGCAGGAAGACAGTGACCAAACCGTGAGGCAACACTTTGAACACTTGTAATTAAATAAATGTAATAAACTTAGATTATATAATGTAATAATGGTTGTGATTACGACATCCTTGTAATGCATTTCTTTTAAGTTAATCTGTGTGCTTGTGATATCGGATCAAGTAAGTCACCCCTCATCTCGGATACATCACCACTATGCTTCCGCAGCCGTTTCAGTGACATCATGACGAGGTGACGAGAGGTGGGGGTGTGACACTGGGTCTGTAGTTGTCTGATGTGTTGCAAAACACATCTGTTTTCTATATTTTTTAATTGATTTTGTACAGTTTTATTCAACTTTAGAGCCGATTGATGCTGGTTCTTCACATTTCTACAAATGGTTGCATGCAGGTAATAACTGTGGGATTTTGGTATAAAAATCAAGAAAACAAGCTCCCGAGTGGACGGGAATGAATTGATGATCAAAAGAAGAACTATTCCGGGAAAAAGTCCTTGTCGCGTAGCGCGACAATCACATGAAACCCTGTTGCGTAGCGCGACAGGTGGAAAATGACGTTTTTACCTTTTTAATGATTTCGGGTTTGACCCGACTATTTTGTCGGGTAGTGAAGGTTGTCGCGTAGCGCGAAGGGTTTCTCGAGGTCTGTCGCGTAGCGCGACAGGGTTAATTTTTCAGAATTTCGAGTTTGATGATTTTGAAACGGCTGGAGGCGCATTCATTCGATTTTGGACGATCAGAGACGACCAAGGAGGCGACTAGGAGCAAGGATACGAGATTGGAGTTGAGTTGGACCATCGGGAAGCCCTAGACGAGTGTTCCGAAGGGTGTAACGTGATCGGTTCTTCTTCCTTTCTTGTTATTCTCTTTAACTGATGATTGAGACTTGTTTTGACATTGATTTCTACTGTTTATTTAGTATGATTCGTGGCTAAACATTCTAGACCACCTAGGGTTTTACAAATATGCATTTTTGAATGTTGGTAACGATTGATTGTGGAACAAGTTTGGATTTTTAATGGTTTAATGATTTGGTTTGAATTCTTGGATGTGTATGAATGTTTGTGATGTTTGTGATTGAGATATTGTTTCCTCATATGCTTTGGCCAATGTCTTTTGTGTAATGAGCATGTGTTAGGTCATTTACTTTGTGTTTATGATTAGTGGATGCATTACTAGACGTAGTAATTCATAGGAATAATAATTAGGTCACAAATGAATTAAATGTTTAACCAAATTCAATAACCGTGAGGTGAGGGTTTGTTAGTGTATCTTGCGTGTTTAAGAACTAGTTAAAGTCTTTGTGAAAAGACCAAGATTAGGTAAATTAAACATAGTCTTGTATGCTAAATCCAAGATGAATTTCCTTATTGTCCCTTACATTTGATGTATTGAGACTTTGACAACCGTGAGGTGGATGGTCTTTAGGATATACCATTGATAGGTTGGTTAACTTGTGAGAGTAATTAACCTAGACCGGTGTTTAAGACACTTATAAACATTTTAGTTGAAATCTTTAAGGATGGTTAAAGAATCTCTAATCTGTTGATAAGCTAATATTCAAAGATCCCGGTTCCATAACAAGTTCCATAATCAATCTAAGCATTTCAGACATGTATAAAGTAAACCCTAGGTAGTCTTTTCATCATTAGTGAATTTTAGTTGCATTTTCCCATTTGAGTCTTAACTTGGTTTTCAGAATCTTATTTATTTTCAGTTAAATTAGTTATTTATAAAAACCCCCCCTTTAAAACAATTAATTTAATTTAAGTCTTTTGTATAGATAAGTCTTTGAGTCTATTTTTGCATTTTCTATAGGAGTCTGTGGGTTCGATATCCGGACTTGTTTTTCTGTACTACTTCTCGATAGGTTCACTTTCCTGTTAGTAGTTTATTTTAGAGAGTCTAGAGTATTACTTAGTGTCTAGGTTAGTTTTGATTTTTATTATTTTTAATTGAACTACTTTGCACACATCAAGTTTTTGGCGCCGTTGCCAGGGACTTCTTAGTCGATTGTGCAGTTTAGTCTTGTGTCTTATCTGTGAATATTTGTTTTTAATTTTAGTTTATTTTACTTTATTTTTATTTCTTTTAATTTATTTTTATTTGTTTGCAGGTTTGGTAGTGTATGCCACACTTACGCTCAGACGGACCGCCACCTGAGCTTTCTTTGCCTTCAATGAGCGATTCGCGGGACTTCTCTGAGGGTTCTACGAGCGAGGTAAGTGCTTCTACTCCCATTTCTGCAGAGTTTTATGAGCACACACCACCATCTTCTTCTAGTTCTTCCACCCATTCTAGTCCACGTTTGCACTTTATTCCACCCATGGCTGAGCGTCGCACGGTTCACCAGCAGGCCACTGCAGGTTTCACGGGACTTAATAATCCCATCACTGTGCCGAATATCACGAATGAAAATTCGTGGCAGATTCCTTCGTATATCATGACAGCCATTAATAACACTCAGTTTAATGGTCGGGATGATGAGGATGCTCCAGCACACATAGCTCGCCTCACTCGCATCTGTGGTACCTTCAATCTTCAAGGTGCCACTGAAGATGCCATTTTCTTGCAGCTATTTCCTTTTTCTCTTGCGGGTAGGGCCGCCACTTGGCTCGATTAGCATGCACCCGGATCTTTCACTACTTGGGGCAGTCTTAGGGATGCATTCCTAAAGAAGTACTTTCCTCCTGCCAAGGCAGCTCGCCTTCGTGATGAGATCCACTCTTTTCGTATGGCACCTGATGAACCATACTACTTTGCTAGGGAGAGATTCCAAAATTTGCTTAGCAGATGCTCCCAGCATGGTCTCTCTGATTGGGCCCTTGTAGAGAAATTCTACAATGGTCTAACTTATGAGACCCGGGCTCGTTTTGACACTTCTGCGGGTGGTCATCTTATGGGAAAGAGAGATGTTGCTGAGTGTACTGATATGTTTGAGAGTTTTGCTCAGGCTGAGTATGAGCAGAGGTCTGCTAATAGGAATTCAAATCCTATTTCTAGTTCCTCCTCTTCCACGAGAGGAGTTCACCACGTTAATGTGGATACTAGTGTGGCAGCTGCTCTCGAGGCTTTGTCGAGAGATGTGAAGGAGTTGAAGATGAAGGTGGATAGGTGTGAGATTTGTAGGGGTGGCCATGCCACATCTGAGTGTTTGGTGGTCAACCAGGAGCAGGTTGACTATCTTGGGGGTCAAGGTAGGGGTAACACGAACCCTTTCAATAATTCCTACAATCAAAATTGGAGGAACCACCCAAATTTTAATTGGCGCTCTTCTGGTCATCCCCCTGGTTTCCAATCTGGGTCATCTCATAACCATGGGCAGGGTCATTCTTCGGTTAGTCATCCGAGTCATACACCGGGGGCGGGTAGCAGTAGTAGTGGTGGTAGTTCTGGAGGTAGCATGAGTAAGATTGAGGAGTCACTGACCCAGTTGGTTGCTAAAGATGCCAATACTCAGAAAACCCTTGCTGAGCATGACATTCTTCTGAAAAACCAACAATCTGCTTTTCTTGATCTTCAAAGATCTGTTAGTGATATTGCTAAGCGTTTGGATGAGAGGCCCCAAGGCCAGTTTTCGGGCAGCACTCAGCCTAATCCAAACGCTCATGTGAAAGCAGTGACTACTAGGAGTGGTCGAGGGGGTGTGAGTGTAGAGCCACTGGTTGAGGTAGATGATGAGGAACCGGTGGATGAGGAGATTGAGATGGAGACTCCTGGGAGATACACATGAGGCCAGTCCCAGCAAGTACAGTACCGACCATTGAGTCTCCCGTAGTGATCCCGGTTGAGAAGAAACCGGTTGAGGTTAGGCCGAGTCCTAAGATTGATCATTCACGACTTCCTTACCCTGCTCGCTTAGCTCACCAAAAGCATGCTAAGGAGTATGGTCATTTTCTTGACATGTTCAAACAGTTGAAGATCAATCTTCCGTTTATTGAGGCTCTTCAGCATATGCCCAAGTATGCCAAATTTCTTAAGGATTTGTTGAAGAGAAAGGAGAGGCTAGGGGAACTTTCTAATGTTCCATTGAGCGGGGGATGTTCTGCGGTGATTCTGAACAAGCGACCGGAGAAATTGACAGATCCTGGGATCTTTACAATCCCATGTTTGTTTGGTAGTGACACTCAGAGACACGCGTTGGCAGATTCAGGTGCTAGCATCAATTTGATGCCTTATTCTTTGTATGAGAAGCTAGCACTTGGTGAACTTATGCCTACGCGCATGACATTGTCCTTTGCTGACCGAACGGTCAAGTGTCCACGGGGTATTGTTGAGAACTTATTGGTGAAGGTGGACAAATTTGTGTTCCCCGTGGACTTTGTGATTCTTGACATGGAGGCTGATGAGAGTGTGCCTATCATTCTAGGCCGTCCCTTCTTGAGGACCGCTAAGGCTATCATTGATGTGTTTGATGGGAAGCTCACTCTTAGAGTGGGTGATGAGACTGTCACATTTGAGGTTGTGAAGTCTATGAGGCATCCCGGTGATCATGATGACTTTAGTGACCCATGTCATTCTGTTTACTTCATAAATTCTTTCATGTCACACGTAGATAGGTGTCTTGAGTACGTGTGCGGTGCTGATTTGGTAGTTGAGAGGAGTGAGGAGGAGTGTGAGATTGTTGATGAGGGTGTTGGTGTCATTTCTGAGGTGTTAGAGATCGATGAGTTGAGGGAGGAGAGTAAGAAACCCTGTGTTGAGTAACCACCCGCCCTAGAGCTTAAGGTTTTACCCTCACACTTAGAGTATGCATTTCTAGGAGAGGATTCCACTTTACCTGTTGTCATTTCATCTAGGTTAAGTGAGGAGGAGAAGAAGAGATTGCTAGATGTGCTGAGGATGTATAAGGGGGCTATTGCTTGGAGACTCTCTGATATCCAAGGCATTAGTCCTGCTTATTGCACACACAGGATACTCATGGAGGATGAGTATAAGCCGGTAGTCCAACCTCAGAGGCGTTTAAATCCTAATATGCAAGAGGTTGTGAAGAAAGAGGTGTTGAAGTTGATGGATGCCGGCTTGATCTATCCTATCTCGGATTCATCTTGGGTGAGCCCTACTCAGGTTGTCCCTAAAAAGGGAGGAATGACAGTCATCACGAATGAGAAAAATGAGCTCATTCCTTCTCGCATGGTCACAGGGTGGCGAGTTTGCATCGACTATAGGAAACTTAACGATGCCACCCAAAAAGATCACTTTCCCCTTTTTTTATTGACCAGATGTTGGAGAGATTGGCGGGACAGCAGTTCTATTGCTTTTTAGATGGTATTTCCAGATCCCCATTGCACCGGAGGATCAGGAAAAGACCACATTCACGTGCCCTTATGGCACCTATGCTTACCGTCGCATGCCTTTCGGGCTATGCAATGCTCCTGCCACATTTCAAAGGTGCATGGTAGCCATTTTTCAAGACATGATTGAATCATACATGGAGGTGTTTATGGATGACTTCTCGGTTTATGGTGACTCATTTGATCAGTGCTTGGTGAATCTTAAGAGGATGTTGAAGAGGTGTGTAGAGACGAAGTTGATGCTTAATTGGGAGAAATGTCACTTCATGGTGACCGAGGGGATAGTTTTTGGTCATAAGATTTCGAGAGTGGGGATTGAGGTAGACCAAGCTAAGATAGAGACTATAAGTAAACTCCCACCGCCTTCAAGTGAAAAAGCCATTAGGATTTTTCTTGGTCATGCGGGTTTTTATAGGCGATTCATTAAGGATTTCTCCAAAATCACTAGGCCTATGACCCATCTTCTAGAGAAAGATACCCCATTCGTGTTTGATGAGGAATGCATGAAGGCATTCAAATTTTTGAAGGAGAGGCTTGTGAGTGCTCCTATTTTGGTTGTCCCCGATTGGAGTTTGCCTTTTGAACTCATGTGTGATGCTAGTGACCAAGCCGTCAGGGCGGTCTTGGGGCAAAGAAGAGAGAAACATTTTCACTCGATATACTATGCTAGCAAAACTCTCAATTATGCTCAAGAGAACTACACTACCACCGAGAAGGAGCTTCTTGCGGTGGTGTTTGCTATTGACAAATTCCGGTCTTACCTGTGCTTTCAAAGATCACCGTTTTCACCGATCACTCTGCTTTGAGGTTTCTTTTTGCAAAAAAAGATGCAAAACCTCGTCTCATTAGGTGGATTCTTTTGTTATCGGAATTTGACATTGAGATCAAAGATAAGAAAGGGGCTGAAAATGTGGCGGCTGATCATCTCTCCCGGTTGAAGGACCCGGAGAGGAAAGAAATTCGTGAGGAGGAGATTGGTGATAGGTTCCCTCATGAGATGATCGATTTTATAGAGGCGGAGAAGCAAGGAATGCCATGGTTCACCGACTTGGCAAATTTCCTTGCTCATGGAGTAGTGATTGAAGGGATGACCTCTCAACAAAAGAGGAAATTCTTTAGAGATGCGAGTAAGTATGTTTGGGATGACGTGTATCTCTATCGTGTGGGAGGTGATAGGATTCTTAGGAGGTATTTTAGTAGAAAGGAGGGCCTAGACATTCTAAGACATTGCCATGAAGGCTTGACGGGTGGACATCATGGACATCATTCCACTGCCCAAAAGGTCTTCGATTGTGGATTTTATTGGCCTTCGGTGGTGAAGGATGCACTTGAGTTTGTGAAGAAGTGTGATCCTTGCCAACGCACTGGGAATATATCCTCTAAGGATGAGATGCCTCAAAACCCAATTCAAGTGTTGGAGGTTTTTGATGTTTGGGGCATCGATTTTGTTGGACCTTTCCCTTTGTCAAAAGGGAATAGGTATATACTTGTGGCCATAGATTATGTCTCAAAGTGGGTGGAGGCTCAAGCCTTACCTACAAATGATGCCCGAGTAGTTCTCAAGTTCCTTAAAAAGTTGTTTAGTAGGTTTGGTACTCCTAGAGTTTTAATAAGTGACCGTGGCACGCATTTTTGTTACACCATGTTAGAAAAGGCACTACAACGCTACGGTGTCACTCATCGTTTAGCGATCGCTTACCATCCTCAAACAAGCGGTCAAGTGGAGAATGCAAACCGAGGGGTGAAAAGGATACTTGAGAAGACCGTAGGGAAGAGTCGGAGGGATTGGTCCTACAAAATAGACGATGCATTGTGGGCGTTTAGAACGGCCTACAAGACACCTTTAGGAACCACACCATACATGGTCGTCTATGGCAAAGCATGCCATCTTCCCGTTGAAATGGAACATAGAGCTCTTTGGGCTCTTAAGACGGTCAACCTTGATCTTACCGAGGCGGGTAGGAAGAGGTATTTCCAAATTCATGAGTTAGAAGCCCTTCGTGATGCAGTTTATGCACGTTCATTGAGCATTAAAGAGAAAACCAAATCATTGCATGATAGGAGATTGAAGGGTTTGAAGGAGTTTAAGAAGGGAGATTGGGTTTTGCTTTAGAATTCCCGATTGAAATTGTTTGGAGGGAAGTTGAAGTCCAAGTGGACGGGTCCATATGTGGTTGAAGAGGTTTTTCCATATGGAACCATTGAGTTATAAAATGAAGTTGATGGGAACACTTGGAAAGAAACTCTCTGGAAGAGGGTTTTCCATATTTGGTGTTTAGGAAGGAAAAAGGAGGTGAAAATTTGGCTAAGGCATGAAAATGCAAGAAACTCTCTGGAAATTTGACCCCGTCGCGTCACACGACAACCACAAGCCAAATTGTCGCGCTACACTACAGATAAACGCACAGGTCAACGAGTTGCCGCGCTACGCGACAGCCTTCTGGTTACCTGTCGCGCTACGCGACACGTCCCCAGATCAGTTTTTATCTCTTTCAAGCCCTAGATTTCAAATTTCATCCCCATTTCTTCTCTTCTAAACCGTCGCCCACTTCCCCTTTACCACCATTTTCACTTTCCACCACCATTCTCTACCAATTTCACCACCTAAAACCATATACCATCAACCCCAACTTCAATTTTACCCATTTCTTCCATCATTTCAAACCCATTTCACCATCTCCATCCACCATTGACGGGTCTAAGCAAGAACATGAGGATTTTGTTTCAAAGCTTCAATTTTTCTTCTTAATCTCGTTGTATAATTCGATTCTAAGGTAATGTGACTAATTCTTTTTTTATTTTTCTTGCATTTTGATAAATTTTGTCAATTTTTAGTTTTAGCCTAGGTTTAGATTTTAGTTGTGAATGTTTTATGTTGATTTTAGTTTAGTGTTAGTTTGGTTGGTCTTGTTGAATGCTTTTAGGTTTCCCATTGTAGTTGAATTTGTTGTTGGATGTCAAAGAACCATAGATGGTAATTTGGGGTAAAGGCTTAAAATTTGAAATGTTTCTTTTGGTCTTGACATGTTAAACAAACTGATTTTTGCAACGAAATTTGAGATGATAATATCCATTTAAGATGAAAAATCAGTTTGTGGGATGGTTTGTTTATGGGGTTGTCCTTGAAACTAAATGGTATTGTTGTGTAACCGCGAATGAAATGCTATACAGTTACAAATTCTTGGTTTCCTTATTAACTTGGCAGTTTGTGTTTGATTTTGATGTTGTTTCAGGATGTCAGGAGCAAGCTCATCAGGTGCAGGGGGGAAAAGAAGAAGGGGGCCAGTTCCAAGACCTCGGGGGAACCCAGCTCCCCGGTCCAACCACAAAGGGATGAAAGGACGATCAAATATCTTGAAGCTGAGCGGATACCGGTCATCAAAACTAGTAGGCTTAAGGACCACACCCTCCTAATGTTTGAAATGGGCACTTTTGTGGGTGACAGGCTCGATAGGTTTGTATCTCTAGAACTCTTGCACCATAGAAATATCAATTGGGAGTTAGTTGACCAATTAGGGCAGAGAGATAGGTTCGAAAGGCTTTTAGGACCCAAGTGGAGGCGAGTGTTAGCTTGTGATTGGCCTCAATATAAGGAATTGACCATAGAATTTCACTCCACCTTTATGTATGATGATTCGGAGTTTGATTCCTTGGATGCTATTTCCTTCTCACTACGTAGGCGAGTTTATGAGATGTCCATTCCACAGTTTGCTGTTGTTTGTGGATTTTACACTGAGGACGAGGTCCTATCTCCTGACTTTGTGCAGGCTTTGAGGGGAGCCACCAAGAGGAACAGAGATTTATGTCTCTCTGAGGTGGATTTGAGTGAGTTTTGGGCCACGATTACTGATGCCCCATTTTCCACCAGTATGCTAGAATCGAACATCAGAGATCCCTTGTTGAGATACATTCATAGGATTCTAGCATGCACTATAGTGGGTAGGAGTTCAGGGGAAGAAAAGGTTAACTGGATTGACCTTTTCTGTTTGTATTGTATGGTGACTGGAAGAGAGGCGAATGTGGCATATGTGTTGGCCACATCTTTAGCTAGAGCTAGGAGAGGGGGAGGACGAGCTAGATTGGATATGGGCCCATATATATACCGGATGGCGGAATATTTGGGAGTTTTTGACAGATATCGTCCTGACTTAATGATCTTAGGACCGTTGACCACACCGATAGACCTGAGGGATTTGCAGAGAGCTGGGATTGTTGAGAGAGATGACCCACCGAGGTGGGCTGGATTTATGGTTGGGCCTCAGGTGATGCCTCCACAGGGGACACCTGCAGCAGAGGTAGTGATGGGCTCGATCCCAACTCACAGGCAGAGACCTGTTTTTAGGAAAGACTTCCCCCCGAGGCAGTACCCACTTAGGGAACCCATCCCTGACCCACTTACATTAGAGTCTCTTTGTCACAGGATGGACGGGTACCACGATCAGTACCGAGAGTGGAGGGATCATGATCAGAGGAGACATGAAGATGCTATGAGATATCTGATGACCTCACTTAACATTAACATACCAGAGTTTTACAGAGCCCCTGAAGAGCATGATGGGGGAGACGATGACGAGTAGGTGTGGGGAGGTTTGAGCATGATGGTTTCTTACAGTTTGTGTATGATTTTGAACATTTGTACCTTTTGACATTTGTGGTTGGGTTGGCTATGGGTTGGTGAAATTTGAACTTATTTTGGTTGTGGTTGATTACTGTTTTCAGAACTCATGGTGGTTTATCTTGATCTTTGTGATGCTTGTTTTATTTGGTTGTTTATGGCTTGTGGAGCATTTTGTAGAGTGAAGAGCTTTTGTGGAAAGACTGGCACATGACAGTCTTCTTCGTAACCAGCTAAGTCATTTTCTTTTTTTTTACTTTCTTCTTCTTCTTAATTTCTTATTCTCTACATTGGGGACAATGTATAGTTTAAGTGTGGGGATGAGAAACTTAGTTTAGTTAATTTTGTTTTTAGTTTAATCTTGCTTTATTAGTAGTTTTTGAGTCAAAATTTTTGCCTTACATCTCTAGCTTAGTTCTTTTTGTTCCTTGTTAAAAGTTGGTTGCAAAAAGCATGATGGGAAATGATAGAAAAGTTGGGTTTTGTGGTTTCACGCATGGTTACCTAGTTGGTTTGGTTTTATGCTTTGGTCATGGGATGTGTAGGTAGGCTCAACTGATTGTTTTTTTCCTTAGGATTGCTTTAAATTTTACTTAAATGCATGAATTTCATGGGAAACATCTTGGGGGTTTGGAATTTATGAAACTGTTTTCTAGCCAGAAAGAAGTCTTTGCATAATAACGGATTAGAGTTTTGAAAATCTGATTTTTGATTGGCACATAAGTACTCTTTTTATGAGAATAAATCCGAGTCTTATGGCGCCTCCATTTCACCAAATAAGCTGAGTAAAAAGAAAAATTAAAGAAAAGAAGTTGGACGAGAAACTTATGTGTCACACGCCGGGTTGCAGCCTGGTTGAAACACCACTAAGCTAAGTTCAATAAAAAAATTGAATAAAAGAAAAATGCTCACGCTTTCATCTACTTCCATTATAAAAATCAAATTTGAGAAATTTCTAGTTTGTTTATATGTAAGGATGACTTGAAAGCTAGAATCCAGGATTGATTTGATTTTAATTTCCTAAGTGTGGGTCTAATGAAATGAAATGTGGAACATGAACATAATGGACCATGACTAAGGAACTGGAAAAATTAGTTTGGGTTTAGTAGGATAACAATACTTGCAATCTTTTCCAAAGCATTTAATTTTGAAAATTAATGAGTTTAATTGTGTAGAAACCATTTTACCTAGCTATGATCCCAAATCTTTGCATACGTCTTTTCCAGGGACGAAAAAGAGATAAGTGTGGGGATGTGATGTGTTGCAAAACACATCTGTTTTCTATTTGTTTTTTAATTGATTTTGTACTATTTTATTCAACTTTAGAGTCGATTGATGCTGGTTCTTCACATTTCTACAAATGGTTGCATGCAGGTAATAACTGTGGGATTTTGGTATAAAAATCAAGAAAACAAGCTCCCGAGTGGACGGGAATGAACTGATGATCAAAAGAAGAACTATTCCGGGAAAAAGTCCTTGTCGCGTAGCGCGACAATCACATGAAACCCTGTTGCGTAGCGCGACAGGTGGAAAATGACGTTTTTACCTTTTTAATGATTTCGGGTTTGACCCGACTATTTTGTCGGGTAGTGAAGGTTGTCGCGTAGCGCGAAGGGTTTCTCGAGGTCTGTCGCGTAGCGCGACAGGGTTAATTTTTCAGAATTTCGAGTTTGATGATTTTGAAACGGCTGGAGGCGCATTCATTCGATTTTGGACGATCAGAGACGACCAAGGAGGCGACTAGGAGCAAGGATACGAGATTGGAGTTGAGTTGGACCATCGGGAAGCCCTAGACGAGTGTTCCGAAGGGTGTAACGTGATCGGTTCTTCTTCCTTTCTTGTTATTCTCTTTTAACTGATGATTGAGACTTGTTTTGACATTGATTTCTACTGTTTATTTAGTATGATTTGTGGCTAAACATTCTAGACCACCTAGGGTTTTACAAATATGCATTTTTGAATGTTGGTAACGATTGATTGTGGAACAAGTTTGGATTTTTAATGGTTTAATGATTTGGTTTGAATTCTTGGATGTGTATGAATGTTTGTGATGTTTGTGATTGAGATATTGTTTCCTCATATGCTTTGGCCAATGTCTTTTGTGTAATGAGCATGTGTTAGGTCATTTACTTTGTGTTTATGATTAGTGGATGCATTACTAGACGTAGTAATTCATAGGAATAATAATTAGGTCACAAATGAATTAAATGTTTAACCAAATTCAATAACCGTGAGGTGAGGGTTTGTTAGTGTATCTTGCGTGTTTAAGAACTAGTTAAAGTCTTTGTGAAAAGACCAAGATTAGGTAAATTAAACATAGTCTTGTATGCTAAATCCAAGATGAATTTCCTTATTGTCCCTTACATTTGATGTATTGAGACTTTGACAACCGTGAGGTGGATGGTCTTTAGGATATACCATTGATAGGTTGGTTAACTTGTGAGAGTAATTAACCTAGACCGGTGTTTAAGACACTTGTAAACATTTTAGTTGAAATCTTTAAGAATGGTTAAAGAATCTCTAATCTGTTGATAAGCTAATATTCAAAGATCCCGGTTCCATAACAAGTTCCATAATCAATCTAAGCATTTCAGACATGTATAAAGTAAACCCTAGGTAGTCTTTTCATCATTAGTGAATTTTAGTTGCATTTTCCCATTTGAGTCTTAACTTGGTTTTCAGAATCTTATTTATTTTCAGTTAAATTAGTTATTTATAAAAACCCCCCCTTTAAAACAATTAATTTAATTTAAGTCTTTTGTATAGATAAATCTTTGAGTCTATTTTTGCATTTTCTATAGGAGTCTGTGGGTTCAATATCCGGACTTGCTTTTCTGTACTACTTCTCGATAGGTTCACTTGCCTGTTAGTAGTTTTGTTTAGAGAGTCTAGAGTATTACTTAGTGTCTAGTTTAGTTTTGATTTTTATTATTTTTAATTAAACTACTTTGCACACATCATTGTCATTCTTTTGGTAGATAGATTTAATGGCTGCAACTAAACAATTGTCTAAACTTTATGAAACTTAGTAATGCATTGTATTGTACATGTCTTACAATGATGTAAAAAAAGAAGAAAGTGTTGTACATGTCTTACAACGATGTAAAAAAATCCAATATTAGGCTTCATCTTGACGAGTTATTTCGAGTTAATGCGTTAAGAGTGGGTTATTATTTGAACACTTACATATATATATGTATGTATGTATGTATGTATGTATGTATGTATGTATGTATGTATGTATGTATGTATGTATGTATGTATGTATGTATGTATGTATGTATGTATGTATGTATATGTATAGGATTGAGATCATATAATATGCAGGGACTTTATGGATATCCTTTGATTCTTGATCTCTTTGATTCTCTTGATTTTTGATATTGAATTCATTTGATAGTTCACATTATTGCTCGAATAGCCTGACTACAAGAGTCTACTATTTATGAAGGGACTTTATGTGTGTTACACGTGCTATTGATTTCCATACAACTGACATCCACCTTAACTCAAACATTAATGATTTCATTAGGTTGTAATGATTTCATTATTTTAATGATTCACACACATTTATGATTTCTGATTCCTTGAGTCTCTTGATCTTGATCTTTAGAATTTCCATGATTTCGCCATGATATTTGATTCTTGATTAAGATTCTTTGTTTTCAGATCACACACTGAATTAGATTTCCTTGAACATGATCTTTGGTTTTAGTTCCTTTGGTTTTACTTTGAATTTAGATTCTTGAATTTGAGCTTGATGGACTAAGGGTTTGTTTAACGTCTTAGAATTTAAGGTATTACTCGTAAGAGTAATTTAATTAACTTGTTAGTTAATCCTGCATAATAATTACCTAGACAGGAGTCTAGGAGTATAACAATCATATATATGTAAAACATATAATAAATAAAAGCATTTAAGTAAACCATTTAAATAAAACAGTTTACGCATGCTTCTCAGCCCCACATTTGAAAACAAAAATGTTTAGAAAAGGGGTAATGAACTCACCTGTGTTGCTCTTTATAGAATTACCACATAATGCACGCTCGTTGTTGTAGCCTATGTATCTTCAGTCCCTGAGTTGTTTTTAAGGAAAGTCGAATACGATAAGTATATAAGGTAGTCGTCGTTTCTAAGGTTTGGTCTCGGTGTTCAACTATGTGTCCTATGATACTAATGTGTTTCTATAATTCTATCTAATTAATCTAACATATTACCCGTAAATCTCCCGTATCCCAAGATCATTCATCAATAAACCCTAGATGAGTAGGGTTTATTCTAATTACATTACAAGTCTTTAATTAAGCATTTTTAAGTTAATTTATTTTAAGTTAAACTCTAAGTTAAAATCATTTATTTATAAGTCATTTAAATTATTAAATAAAGCTTACCATTTAATTTATTTTATTAAAATAACATAATTTATTTAAAATAAATGTTTAACTGACATGATGGGCTTAGGTTAATCGAAATTAATTAACCTTGGCCTTTTGCTAAATCTTGGATGTTCATATTTCCTTGACTCAATTACTTTTACAACCCATCCTAGGTAGTTCAAGGGAACAACCCAATGTAGTCGCATGTTTCTTATAAATTATCTAAGTGTTAATCAATCATCGAGAGATCAACACTTGACTTTAGACTATGATCTTTGATTCCCCGTGTACTCCCAAGTGTTTTGAACCCAATAATCTCATCACCCATGTTTAGTTTATAAGGCGATTTATGAAGACCCTTGTTAATGAAAACTCGAGTCTAGGATTTTCTTGAAACATTCCTTATAGTTTAAGCTAAGACTTCACACCTTAATTCTTGATTTAATCTTGTTATCATGTTGCAAATTTCCATGGTTAGACTCTATTAGATATCCCCCATGTGACTCACAAAAATCAAATTCCATGCATGCATTTTTGTAACCCAAACCCATGCACACACACACACACACCCACTCTTTCATGCAAAGGTGGTCAACTTAAATGAGTGATGATTGGATAAGTCTCTTCCCACAATGTCGAATGAACCTGGGCCGAAAGGGAGGGCCGAATGATGGCTGGGTGTGGAATCTCTTAGCCGAATGTGGTTGATCCTACGAATGAAACTTCGGCCGAATGGGCTTGTGTGACTGAATGGGAATAAGCCGAATAGAATTGTGACAATCCGACTTTTCAAGTTAACCTTGTTAACCTCCGTAGGCCCAACAAGGCCAATGAAGGCCCAATAAGGTCCATGAAGGCCCAATAAAGCCAATGAAGACCCAGTAAGGTCAAGGAAGGCTCAACAAAACAAATTAGGCCCACTGAAGTATAGGAAGGCTCAACAGAACTAAGATAGGCCCAATAAGGGGTAAGTGAGGCCCAATGTAAACAAAGTAGGCCCAGGGAAGGCCTAAGTAGGCCCAGTGAGGCCCAACTATAGTTAAGAAGCCCAATTGGGATAATTTAGCCCAACAATGAGTTAAATGACCCAATTAGTGACAATTCGGGATTTTCGGTTTAACTTTGTTAACCGAAATGTTAAGATATTGATCTAGAATAAATTCTAAGGGTTTGAATTAATTGAAATAAGTCTAAAACACTTAGATTATAGAGTTTTAACTTGTATATGAGTGGAATGATCAATTTTGACTTTCTTGAAGTCAAATTTCGGAATAAAAGTAGTGAATATTGCAATTAAATCCGGAATTCGCATCAAAACTAAATTGTAACCGAAATTGATTACTCCTAATCATAGTATTGATGATTATTATCAGTTATCAGACGTTATGGTTACAATTATTAATCTAATTAAACTGGAAGGATAGCAAAAGGTTGAAACCGTCGTCCTTACCTCTAGATTTCTTATAATTCGATTACAATTATCACAATTGAGATTACAGAACTCATCATCGGCTTCATTAGACCCATTTGCACACTGAAATTCGAAGAAACAAGCGGGAGATAAGGGATTTTGATCTAGAGTCGGCCGAACACCAACCCACAAAGTGAACTATATCAATTCTACATCAATTAAGGTAAGAATTCGTTCCTACATCTTCTGACATGGCCGACTAAAGGTTATCCTAAATCAATTTCAGCTGCTAACATCGAATTAATAGGGTTCAAGTAATTAGGGCTCGTAATAAAGTTGTTTTGGGGGTTGTTGATTTAACTGGTTTAAAAATCAAATTAAATAGCATGGATAGGTTCAGAGGAGTTCGACTAAGGTTAATGTCATGTCAATTTCATCAAGTAATTACAAATTCTAAGATTTCAAATCCTAGGGTTCATATAAGAAACTGTTTTGGGGATTTCATAACAAACGAACTGGAAAATCAAATTGATTGTTATGGTTAGTCTCAGATAGTTCCGATTAACCTTAACCATGTATTAATTTGAAGTTCTAGGATCAGATTTTGTGAGTTCGACAATTAGGGTTCTTAGAGTTAAAAAAATTGGGGATTTCAACACAATTGAATCTGAAAATGAAATTATGAGCACAGATAGTTTCGAAATCATGGTTTCATTAAAAACCTTATGATTTTGCAAATTAGGATTAACTAATCGAACGGATTAGAGTTGGGGATTTAAAACTCAAGTTCGAACAGGTTAAGATCAATTTTATGGGGATATGATGTTTAATCTTTCGAATTAAAACTATTTCTAGAGTCGGTTGGATGATTAGAATAGAAACCCTATGGTTTTGAGTTTAACCGGATTCGAAATGGTGGTCAATTATGTAGATGTTGCTTCGGCTATATAAGCAAATGGGAGTTAGTTTGAAGTAGTGTTTAAAAGAATTATTTCTGGAATCATGTCGCGATACCCTAGCGGGCGAGACTGGTAGCTTGTGTGTGTGTAGAGTTGGTGGTCGCGGGTTCGAATCCGGGTTCCACCAATTTTTGGGTTTTAAATCATATTTTGGTATTTTTGAGATAATTTTCACATACGAACTCCGTTTTAGTCCGTTCAAGTTGCGTTGGAACCGTAACGAGAATACGAATTTTCTAGAATGATAAAATTCATAATTTAGATCGGAAACGAAATCGCGTATAATTACGTTTAATTAAATAAAATCGTATAGGATTTTATTTAAACGATTTCAAAAGCACGCGTACTTTCGTATGCACAATTTTAACACTCTAACATACGTATGTTGATACGTATGTGATTTCAAGCACAAAACGACATTCTGAATAACACTAGGTTATTGTTTAAACACAGATTCTTCGTAGAAGGATTTCTTACACGAGCTTTTAGTGTGTGATCATTCTGCTATTATCAAAGGTGCGTACACGGCCCCTTTCTTATTTTAAACTGTTTTGGGGGAGAAAACATGTGCAACAAACTGTTTTTAGATACATATCACTTGCATGAGTTAGCTGTTTACATTATGTGACAACATATCAACTTGAAAGTCCTTACACACCTCGAACCGTTTAGTTTGCTGTAATGCAAAGCGTGGTAGTTGGAAATAGATCTATTAGGTTTGACAAACCTCACCTGGTAGATGGGATCTACGCAGGTGTTTGACTGACCAAACACAATTATTACTATTGTTGTGATAGACAATAGTGGCAAGGCGAAAACATGCTATAGCATGGCAACTAGTCAGCTTCGGTGTCGAACACGTATGTAAATAGTTTATATGACTAGCTATCATGACTGTGCATTTGTGATTATGTTATCTACAAATTTGTTATTCAACTGCTGTTTTGAACACTATGATTACTTAAAACCTGTGTTATGCACCAACCTTTGTGTTGACTTGATTTGCATGTTTTCTCAGGACGCTAAGGCGCGCGTTAAAGCTGGCATGGACTAGGAAGATAGAGTCTCATGCATTATAAACACTTTGAATTTGAATTTGACATTTGAATATTTAAGTACTTTGGTTTGTAATGTTTGATTTACAATTGTTTATGGTTTTTAAACGCTTCCGCAACTTTTTGTAAACTCTGAATGTTATGTTTTAAAGACCAACGTATGTTTTGAAATTCATATAGAGGTCTTCGCTATGTCTAATGATCTGAGATCCTGGTTTGTCACGTTCCCAAACGGTATGATTCCGTTAGTTGAAAATTGGGGGTGTGACAAGAATGGCCGATCGAATGAAGGTTTGATTCGGGCGAGTAGGCTAGGCCGAAAGAGATTCATTCGCAGGATGCTTGGCCGAATGAAGACAAGTCGAATGAGCTTAAGCCGAACCAAGATCTGGCCGAGACACTTGGGCCGAATGAGAGACCGACCAAATGAGTCTGGATGGCGAATGGAAGCTGTTTCGGCACCAAGGCCATTCGGCAACTGGGATATGGTCTGGCTAATGCTATTCGGCCGAATAAGTGCACGTGGCCATTCGGCGGTCTGATGGCAGTGGCCATTCAGCCGATCGAGTGTACTCAGGTGCAGCTACCTCTAATCGAGCCTTGAGACCCTCACATGGTGCATCACTCATTCCTACTTATTCTAAAGGGTTGTGTTGAGTTTCCTATGGTTTCTCAATGGGTTAAAACCGGTTCTATAAGGGTTCGAACCTAGGGTTTATAAAACCCTAAAAATCTGGTGGATCCAAGCTCCGATCGACTGTACTTTCGTGTTCTTCAAGTTGTGGTGGTCGTTTAGACTCCAAGAACGCTTGATTTCATCAAGTATTGAGCAAGATACAAGGATTTGAAGTTTCATTTTTTAGAGAGAGAGTGAAAACCGGGAATGAGGGTTTAGAGAGAGAAAGTGGAGAGATTAAAATGAGAAAGAAGACTCATTTGGGGTATTTATACCCCGGGTGAGTTCGGGTTCGTTTCGGTTGCTCGGTTTCGCGTGAAACGTCGGTTTTTCCTTCGTTTTCGTAACGAAACGATTTGGTATTAAAAAATGAAGTTGTAAAATTATTTTAGATTATGATTCCTAATAAATTAACTAAATATCTTTTATTTATTTTAAATCTTCTGAGATATTTAACTTATTGTTTAAAATCGAATCGTATAGTCGTCGCTCGTATTCGTTCGAATCGTCACCCATACGAACATGACGATAAATGTACTTTTCAATATGGTTTCCTAATTATCGGATATCATTCAGAACGTTAAACTTTCAGATGTATTCGTACAGATCGTCACCTGTACGGATAATCCGTCGATTTAGCATTCACATAACGACACCCGTTTTGTTTTGTTCTATCAAGCCTCACATACGTTTATACATAATAAAATCCTAACAAATAATCACATGATGGTTCTGTATTTCCAGACTGACGAACCATGATTCTGAGTTTCGTTCTGAAACATGTTTGAGTCTGTTCTATGATAATATGAAATGATACCGATATATGAACATCAACTGAATTATGTACTTGAATTACTGTTCATTTTACTGTACCGATCACTGTTCCGGTGACGTTTCCGGCACTGATGTTACAGTCTCCCCTTGTTAAAGAAATTTCGTCCCGAAATTTTAGGATAGTTATCGGGTACGGCTTTCTCTGTAAAGAGTTGGAGATTACCGGAACTTCATATGATCTTCGCATTTCTCAATTAAACTTGAGTTTGCGCTTTGAATTCCGATGAGACTTGTCATTCGGAATACAGCTTCGCCTTAGTTGTTTAACTTAGCGAGGCATACACTTCGAAGATTCCTAGATAAGGTATAGATGTTCATTCAGTCGAATTTCTTCAACTGATATGAAGAGCGATTTGCCATTAAGGCATTTCTTTTCAAAACGGCTTACAACTTTCCATGGAATTACCTCTAACTTAACACGGTTTCCCCCTTGAAATTCCAACGGTTTATGCCATTTATGGTTCAGTTCTTATGTCTTCTCCTTGTTGTCTGTAGACTTTGTTGAACCTGAACAATCTTATCAATAGTCTCTCGACTAAGCTCTGGTTTAGTTGTTCGATTACCTCCTATCTCGGTCCAACAATTTGGTAACCGATATTTCCGGCCTTAATGAGTCTCGAATAGTGTTCATTCAATGCTACTATTGTCACTGTCGCTGTAGGAGAATTTAATCATTGGCTACTGAGAGTCTCAATTTCCACCGAAATCTAACACATCAGTTCTCAACATATCTTCCTGGGTCTGAATAGTACGTTCGCTTTGACCATCCGTTCGTGGATGGTAAGCTGTATTCAGATTTAAGTGCGTCCCTAGAGATTTCTGCAATGATTTACAGAACCTTGACGTGAACCAGCTATCTCTAGCCGAAATAAATGAACAATGGCACACCGTGGTGTACCACTATCTCATCGATGCACAATCTCACCAGTCTATCCATCGTGAATGTTTCACGCATCGGCAAGAAAAGGGCAGATTTTTGTTAATCGATCATTGATAACCCAAACGGTATCATGACCACTGGAAGTGCGGGGTAGCTTGGCGTCTAAATCCATAGCTGTTTGTCTTCACTTCCAGAGCGGAATTTCAGACTGTCCCAGTAACCCTGACGGTTTCTGGTGTTCCGCCATTACCCTTGCACACGTAAGACATCTGCCGACGTATTCGGCTATGTCTTTCTTCATTCCCGGTCACCAATAAAATCTCTGTAAGTCTCGGTACATTTTATAGGCACCCGGATGCACTGATTATCTGGCTCATGTGCCTTTTCAAGAATAAGTCTTCTTGATTTACCTATCACCAGAGTCCACCCACTATTTTGGTAGTAGGTATTTCATCCGGTTTATCTCACACTATCTTTCTGCTCTACAATCTGACACACTCCTTAAAGTTTTCATAGGTGACTCTCACAACTCTAGGTCTTGATCGTCGGATCGAGATCCTTAAGTCACACATGGTGAATCCTTAGGTTATTTGATATAACCGTATACATACTTCACCATCTGTTTAATCTATTATCAGCTTTGAAAGTGTACATTATACATCGGGGAGGTCTACCTAAAATATGGGAATACTATTAGGATAAAGGTAATGATTTACCTTCTAAGTAATCCTATACCCATCTGCGAGATGATGTATATTTACCTTACTTATACCCAAAAGTCACGTGACTTACGGAACCCATTGTAACTGTTGTTCCAACTGTTACTTATTCTCATCCTAATTTCAAAATGAAAAATTTAACATAGCGTTGTTCATCCTTTAACAGCTCTAGAATATCTTTGAGATGTGGTTCGCGTGTTGTATTGCTACTAGAACAACTTAGTAGGTCATCCCTAATGACAATGACAAACTAATCTAGATACAGTTTGCACGCTCGGTTCATGAGGTCCGTGAAAACCGCTGGTGCATTCGTCAATCCGAAAGGCATCACCAGAAATTCGTAATGCCCGTATCTGGTTCAAAAGGCCGTCTTTGGTATGTCTTCGTCTTGAATTCGCAATTGATTTCCCCTGATCTATTTATCTAGTTTAGCTATGATAGTAACATACTATAACATTCCTCCTGTCCTAACATACTAAAACTAGGGTTCTCTAATTCAAGTGATTCGAGTTCTATGAAATCTAGGTGAAGAAGTAACAGCTTACACACTAACTTTAGCATCTGAATTTCTACAGGTCTTTAACGCTCTAAGTAGATAAGGTTCTTTTCCTAACTATAGTAACTAGACTGTAATTAAGAATTACCCTATCTTTATTTATTTACTTAATGCTTATTTGACTTAAGGCTTCCTTAGGTTACTATTCCTATTATCTTATTTGCATCTAACTTAAGTAAAGTTTCCTTGGGTTTATCATTTCTAAAGCCACAACGGAGTATGCTTTTAAAATTAGCACACCAATATATGATTTAACGTAACAATATGAAATACGCATACCTGTGGGGTCATCGGACTCCGAATGTTCCCTCGGAGCTGGTAAAGCAAGTAGTTCCTCAGTGACTGCTGGGTTTGCGAAAGGTCTTCGCCTAGGGCAGTCCCTTTTGAAATGTCCGGGCATTCCGCATGTGTAGCAGTTGTTGTTATGAGAGGAAGTAGAGGTGTTCGCTTTTTGCTCCTGTTTCCTAGTTGAAATAGACCGACACTGTTGGATCCAGTGTCCTATTCTCCCACAATTCAGACAGTGTCTACAAGGTTTCTCCTTCTCGTGGTGAAAACCACATCTGGCACATTTAGGAAATGTACCAACGTATTGCCGGGGTTTAGAGGTCATTGGTGACCTACACTGCTGCCTCCAGTGTCCCGTCTTTCCACAGCGTGTGCATTGCACACATGCAAATTCAGCTCGATGATGGTAGTGACAAGCTGAACAGAGAGGGGTTTTTCCCTCATAATGAGTACTGACCCCTGTAGTCAAATCTGGCAGAATTTGACTTATAGGTACAGCTTCAGTGTATTCACATTTTTTTTTCGCCTTTTTGCAGAACGACATTTAGGTTCCTTGCTGGTTTCTCCTTCTTCAGGTTCTTTCTTCTCTGCAGAAAGTAGTGGGAAGTTCCTAGCAAACTCCTCATTGTTCCTGATCCGGGTGATGATTCTAGGGAGAACCGCCACCAACTGTTCAGTGATCAGGGTTGCAAGTGCTTCAACTGCTGGGTCCGTCTCCTACGAAGGGAGAGGCGGTGATGGTTGTCTTCTTAGTGACATTCTAATCATAACCGATAGAATATTGGTTAGTGCAATGATCGAATGCAGAAGACATAATGCAAGTAAATTCCTAATTCCTATGTTCTCTACATGCAGGGTCCCTAAATTATAGTCTAGGCCAAACCGTTTTAAGTAAATGACCTATTATTCTCCATAACCTTGAGCTCTAATACCAATCTGTCACACCCCGAGCCAGCGGGGTTGGATCTTATTCCCCGTCGGGCGGAAGGTTCCCGGGGCGTGATATCGGGAATGATAATCGTGATGATCAGATTGTTTACATAGCAATCAATGTTACGAATATCTAACGCACAAAAACATTCAACTAAAATCTACAAAGTTAAATTACAATATCAATGTTTGATAATTAACCAAGTAAACATATCAAAATGAATCATGAGTTCACTATCTTGTATTCGTACAAGATATCAAAAATGATTCACAATGATCAACTAAAGATGTGCTTTTCAAAACTACTAGGTCCTCTAACTGAGCATCCTAGCATGCAATCCAAAGCCCTAGCTTAATCCTGTTCATTACCTGAGAAAGCATGAAATAAAACAAAATCAACACAATGGTTAGTGAGTTCATATAGTTTAATATTTGAAAAATAGCTTTGCAAACCTTCTAGATAAAACGTTAACCTCATTAACATCAGATGTATCATCCAACTTAGTATGCTTATATATAGGGCATACCCCTGAGTAGAGCCTACGACCCGCCCAGACCCCGTCCCACCACATACTAAGCCGCATAAGACATTGATCTTAATGATAATTAAGCGTCTTACCTAACACCCACTTCTATGTTAAAACTGGATTTCCATAATTTGAAATAAAGCTGATTTCATGGGTTCACCATGTCTTCATGATTTCCCAAAAACAATTATAGAAATATAATATTAAAAGTTTAATTAAATAAATAAATAAACATTTACATACAACTAAGACATGATGATTGGGTCTTATTTGACTCAATCAATTAGACTTAGTTGTTGGTGGTTGTCCAAGTTGTACCCTCGCACACGTGACCCCTATCAGGCAGGACTCACTAGGAGCCTCCCTGAGCGTGAAGGGATTTTAATGATGCCCATACAGCTTGACCCAATAGTCTACTGTATATGCAGGGACTTTACGGATATCCTTTGATTCTTGATCTCTTTGATTCTCTTGATTTTTGATATTGAATTCATTTGATAGTTCACATTATTGCTCGAATAGCCTGACTACAAGAGTCTACTATTTATGAAGGGACTTTATGTGTGTTACACGTGCTATTGATTTCCATACAACTGACATCCACCTTAACTCAAACATTAATGATTTCATTAGGTTGTAATGATTTCATTATTTCAATGATTCACACACATTTATGATTTCTGATTCCTTGAGTCTCTTGATCTTGATCTTTAGAATTTCCATGATTTCGCCATGATATTTGATTCTTGATTAAGATTCTTTGTTTTCAGATCACACACTGAACTAGATTTCCTTGAACATGATCTTTGGTTTTAGTTCCTTTGGTTTCACTTTGAATTTAGATTCTTGAATTTGAGCTTGATGGACTAATGGTTTGTTTAACGTCTTAACATTTAAGGTATTACTCGTAAGAGTAATTTAATTAACTTGTTAGTTAATCCTGCATAATAATTACCTAGACAGGAGTCTAGGAGTATAACAATCATATATATGTAAAACATATAATAAATAAAAGCATTTAAGTAAACAATTTAAATAAAACAGTTTACGCATGCTTCTCAGCCCCGCATTTGAAACCAAAAATGTTTAGAAAAGGGGCAATGAACTCACCTGTGTTGCTCTTTATAGAATTACCACATAATGTGCGCTCGTTGTTGTAGCCTATGTATCTTCAGTCCCTGATTTATTTTTAAGGAAATTCGAATACGATAAGTATATAAGGTAGTCGTCGTTTCTAAGGTTTGGTCTCGGTGTGCAACTATGTGTCCTATGATACTAATGTGTTTCTATAATTCTATCTAATCAATCTAACATATTACCCGTAATTATCCCGTATCCCAAGATCATTCATCAATAAACCCTAGATGAGTAGGGTTTATTCTAATTACATTACAAGTCTTTAATTAAACATTTTTAAGTTAACTTATTTGAAGTTAAACTCTAAGTTAAAATCATTTATTTATAAGTCATTTAAATTATTACATAAAGCTTACCATTTAATTTCTTTTATTAAAATAACATAATTTATTTAAAAGAAATGTTTAACTGACATGATGGGCTTAGGTTAATCGAAATTAATTAACCTTGGCCTTTTGCTAAATCTTGGATGTTCATATTTCCTTGACTCAATTACTTTTACAACCCATCCTAGGTAGTTCAAGGGAACAACCCAATGTAGTCGCATGTTTCTTATAAATTATCTAAGTGTTAATCAATCATCGAGAGATCAACACTTGACTTTAGACTATGATCTTTGATTCCCCGTGTACTCCCAAGTGTTTTGAACCCAATAATCTCATCACCCATGTTTAGTTTATAAGTCGATTTATGAAGACCCTTGTTAATGAAAACTCGAGTCTAGGATTTTCTTGAAACATTCCTTATAGTTTAAGCTAAGACTTCACACCTTAATTCTTGATTTAATCTTGTTATCATGTTGCAAATTTCCATGGTTAGACTCTATTAGATATCCCCCATGTGACTCACAAAAATCGAATTCCATGCATGCATTTTTGTAACCCAAACCCATGCACACACACACACACATTATAAGGTGCATGCACACACACCCACTCTTTCATGCAAAGGTGGTCAACTTAAATGAGTGATGATTGGATAAGTCTCTTCCCACAATGTCGAATGAACCTAGGCCGAAAGGGAGGGCCGAATGATGGCTGGGTGTGGAATCTCTTAGCCGAATGTGGTTGATCCCACGAATGAAACTTCGACCGAATGGGCTTGTGTGACTGAATGGGAATAAGCCGAATAGAAGGGCCGATCGAATAAAGGTTTGATTCGGGCGAGTAGGGTAGGCCGAAAGAGATTCATTCGAAGGATGCTTGCCGAATGAAGACAAGTCGAATGAGCTTAAGCCGAACCAAGATCTGGCCGAGACACTTGGGCCGAATGAGAGACCGACCGAATGAGTCGGGATGGCAAATGGAAGCTGTTTCGGCACCAAGGCCATTCGGCAACTGGGATATGGTCTGGCTAATGCTATTCGGCCGAATAAGTGCACGTGGCCATTCGGCGGTCTGATGGCAGTGGCCATTCGGCCGATCGAGTGTACTCAGGTGCAGCTACCTCTAATAGAGCCTTGAGACCCTCACACAGTGCATCACTCGTTCCTACTTATTCTAAGGGGTTGTGTTGAGTTTCCTATGGTTTCTCATTGGGTTAAAATCGGTTCTATAAGGGTTCGAACCTAGGGTTTATAAAACCCTAAAAATCGTAACATAGGACTTGATTTTACCTCAAATCTGGTGGATCCAAGCTCCGATCGACTGTACTTTCGTGTTCTTCAAGTTGTGGTGGTCGTTTAGACACCAAGAACGCTTGATTTCATCAAGTATTGAGCAAGATACAAGGATTTGAAGTTTCAATTTTTAGAGAGAGAGTGAAAACCGGGAATGAGGGTTTAGAGAGAGAAAGTGGAGAGATTAAAATGAGAAAGAAGACTCATTTGGGGTATTTATACCCCGGGTGAGTTCGGGTTCGTTTCGGTTGCTCGGTTTCGCGTGAAACGTCGGTTTTTCCTTCGTTTTCGTAACGAAACGATTTGGTATTAAAAATAGAAGTTGTAAAATTATTTTAGATTATGATTCCTAATAAATTAACTAAATATCTTTTATTTATTTTAAATCTTCTGAGATATTTAATTTATTGTTTAAAATCGAATCGTATAGTCGTCGCGCGTATTCGTTCGAATCGTCACCCGTACGAACACGACGATAACTGTACTTTTCAATATGGTTTCCTAATTATCAGATATCATTCAGAATGTTAAACTTTCAGATGTATTCGTACAGATCGTCACCTGTACGGATAATCCGTCGATTTAGCATTCACATAACGACACCCGTTTTGTTTTGTTCTGTAAAGCCTCACATACATTTATACATAATAAAATCCTAACAAATAATCACATGATGGTTCTGTATTGCCAGACTGACGAACCATGATTCTGAGTTTCGTTTCTGAAACATGTTTGAGTCTGTTCTATGATAATATGAAATGATACACATATATGAACATCAACTGAATTATGTACTTGAATTACTGTTCATTTTACTGTACCGATCACTGTTCCGGTGATGTTTCCGGCTCTGATGTTACAATAAAGGCCATGAATTGTTTTTCAAATATCTGGGTTGATTTTGTTAGGGTTAATGGGTTATCACAATTAAGGTGGGTTAACAACCGATCCTTACAGTTGATTTTGTTATTTAATATTTACGTCATGATATTGATTAAAGAGTTTTATTGTACAGTAATGGCAGATCAAGGTGAGCGCTATATTTATCAGAGATTTCCTCACGTTATGCTGGATGGTACTCCGAGCTCTAGCTCAGGATCAGATTCGGATCCTTCGGAGGCGTAGACTGCAGCCTCCCAGGCGCCACCTGTAGTGCCACAGGCACCACCTGCATTACCACGCACACCATCGGCTCCTAGATCTCCTACTCTACCACCACCATCACTACCACCACCAACACAGGTAGCATCACCTGGACGCTCTCAGCCTCGTGCTGAGAATGTAGTAGCTGAGGGGCGGCATAGTCCTTCTCCACAGAGAGTCCCGGCATGGGATGGACTGAGGAGGATGCGGGGACAAGCCCGCAAGACCACGAGGCTACCCTCTAGACACCAGATGGCTCCTAGAGACGAGCCTCAGGCTACTCACGAGGTGGGAGAATCCTCCCACCAAGCCGAGCTGCGAGCTCAGATACAGCAGCTCTCTCAAGACCTGTAGGGTCTGAGACAGGATTTGCACCAACATCAGACTACTCTCGAGGATACCCGCGCTACCGTGTTGGAGATTCTCATTTCATACCTGACTATGATGGAGCAGGTGAATCTGATGGGTATTGATACTCAGGCGTGGAGAACGACTATTGAGGAGCGACTGAATAGGACATGGAGACAGGTGTTGGTTGCTGCATTTTGGCAGCAGATTGCAGTCTGGAGGGAGAGACTGCAGGGGTTGATTTGGATGCTCGAGACGATGAGCATCGAGGCTAGACTCTTATGTTTAGCTATAGTATTGGCTACTATAGCTATTATACTAGCCTGCTTACCGTAATTTTTACGGTAGATCTGATTGGACATCTTTCATTTTGGGATCTTTCATTGTGCATATCGTTGGCGGATAGGTTGTAATCTGTATGAATCTAATAGTAACGTTCAGTTGTATCAAAACTTTATTATAGTGTTAATAAAATGGTTATTTTGTGTATCTGTCTGTGTAATAAGTTATAATTGTAATGTGTGAACTATAATCATGTCTGTGAGAACATAACTGGGAGAACATATCTGTGAGAACAATTCTGTATGAGAACATATCTATTGCCAGTGTGGCAATGTATTATATCACTGTGAGAACAATTCTGTGCGAGAACATATCTATTGCCAGTGTGGCAATGTATCATATCACTGTGAGAACAATTCTGTGTAAGAACATATCTATTGCCAGTGTGGCAATGTATCATATCACTGTGAGAACAATTCTGTGTGAGAACATATCTATCGCTAAAATACAGTACCGGAGCAATACTGTATGCGAAAATATCTAAATAAGAACATATCTATTACTAAAAGTACAGTACGGGAGCCATACTGTACGAGAACATATCTATTATTTGTGTGAGAACAAATCTAGTGCATGAACTGAGAACATATCATAGAACATGAGTGAGAACATATATCTGTATGGGAACATATCACTATGAGAACTTATCAATGTCCTGAATATTAATTTATCAAAAACATGGGTAATAATATATTTATATCACAGTACTGTGAGCTGTGAAATATTTTAACATGTTTTTGAATTAACAGGACTGAGTATAACTACAAACATCTGTGTAATCTGTGTGTATGGAGAACATGTCTGGACTATATCCATGTAGTTATACTATATTACTTATAATCACATTTCAAGATAAATTTTCAGTGCAACTGAATATGATTGAATTTATGTGATAGAATGGGTTATATCATTAATGTTCTTGAACTGACCTGAGTTTGTCTACTTGTGAGCAGAATAATGGCTCCTAAAAGAGGTCGACCAGCTAAGAGAGCTGCCCAGAACATTACAAACCCAGAACAAAATCAAATTCCACCTTTGAATGTTGAATCAAATCCGGATCCACGTGTTAATCCGGAAGCGAACATGGTTCCACCTGGGAATTTGGAAACGAATACTGCTCCACCAGTGAACCCTGGAGCATGCACTGTTCCACCTGTAGGTACAAGTGGATATGAAACGAACGAAGAAATGATAGCACGAATTGTGCGAGAACAGCTATCTGCTTATGGTGTTCTGATACAACACCAACCACATATCACCGCAGGTTCTGGTGGGGACCACGAACATACTGAACATAACGCTACTGGTGGTCACATAGAAACTCATACTACCACCAATACAACTAAAATTGCTCCTGATCCACCTCGACAGGGATGTACTTATAAGTATTTTGCTTCCTGCAACCCTCCTACTTTTACAGGCAAGGAAGGAGCGGCTGGTCTTTTAAGGTGGATCGAGGAGATGGAAACCAAACTCAAAATCAGTCAGTGTCTGGAGGAGCATAAGGTGTCTTATGCTGCCTGTTCTTTGAAAGATTCAGCTTTAACCTGGTTGAATACCCAGGCTAAGACTTTGAGCACAGCTACAGTTGACTCGATGAGCTGGAACGATTTTAAAACTCTGATTAGATCAGAGTACTGCCCAATCACTAAAATTCAAAAACTCCAGGAGGAATTCTGGAATCACTCTATGATCGGTGCTGATTGTCTGGCTTACACCGATCGGTTTCATGAACTCACTTGCTTACTTCCCGATATGTTTCCTACGGAAGCAGCCTTGATAGAGAAATACATAAAGGGTTTGATTCCCCAGATTCGGGGGATGGTTACTGCAGCTGAACCTACAACCCTGAAACATACAATTCTATTAACCACTAAGCTTACCAATGAGGCGGTAAGGAGTGGTACTCTGTCCTTGAAAACTCAGACGGCGGTGAGCCGTAGTGATATCGGTACCTATAATGTGTCAAAAGGTACTAAACGAAAGTGGTTTGGCAAAACCAAGGCAAAAGCTCCGGCTGAGATCACCCAGAGCAAGCCAACTGTGAAAAACTATGGTGCTGCTATTTCTGAGAGGAAAGTTTATACTGGGCAGGCGCCCAAATGCAATAAGTGTCCATTCCATCACACAGGACCCTGTCCTGTTTTTCTGAACTGTAACAGAGTAGGACACTACTCTAAATATTGCAATTTTCCTGCTCAAACACCAAACCAAGCACCACGACAAACCACTCAAAACAACCGGTCATGCTTCAAGTGTGAAAGTCCTGACCATCTTATGAGGAACTGTCCGAACAATAACACCATTCAAGGGAATGAAGCTAGGGGGAGAGGTTTTCAGATTGGTGCGACCGAGGCGAGACATGATGTGAATATTGTCGCTGGTACGTTTCTACTCAATAATCTTTACGCATCAGTTTTATTTGATACAGGGGCAGATAAGAGTTTTATCTCTCCTGAATTTGCATCATAACTTTCATTGCCTACGGTAGATCTAGAAACTCCATATGTCATTGAACTTGCTAATGGCAAGTTGATCAAAACTAACAGTGTTATTCAAGGATGTTCCTTGAATTTGAATTATCATCTTTTCAATATCAATTTACTTCCTATTGAGCTTGGAAGCTTTGATGTTGTGGTCGGTATGGACTGGCTTTCTGATAACCAAGCGGAAGTTGTGTGTCAAAACAAGATGATCCGTATTCCATTACCTAACGGTAATACACTGATAGTTCAAGGAGAACGAGCCGGTAGAAAACTTGGTATCATATCTTGTATGCGAGCTCAGATATTCTTAAGGAAAGGCTGTTATGCTTTCCTGGCACATGTAACTGAGCACAATTCTTCACCTAAACATATCACAGATATTCCAGTAGTCAAAGATTTTCCTGAAGTATTTCCTGAGGACATATCAGGATTACCCCCAGTGAGACAAGTTGAATTTCGTATTGACTTGATTTTCCTGAAGTATTTCCTGAGGACATATCAGGATTACTCTGTTTGTCTGAACTGTAACAGAGTAGGACACTACTCTAAATATTGCAATTTTCCTACTCAAACACCAAACCAAGCACCACGACAAACCACTCAAAACAACCGGTCATGCTTCAAGTGTGAAAGTCCTGACCATCTTATGAGGAACTGTCCGAAAAATAACACCATTCACGGGAATGAAGCTAGGGGGAAAGGTTTTCAGATTGGTGCGACCGAGGCAAGACATGATGTGAATATTGTCACTGGTACGTTTCTACTCAATAATCTTTACGCATCAGTTTTATTTGATACAGGGGCATATAAGAGTTTTATCTCTCCTGAATTTGCATCATTACTTTCATTGCCTACGGTAGATCTAGAAACTCCATATGTCATTGAACTTGCTAATGGCAAGTTGATCAAAACTAACAGTGTTATTCAAGGATGTTCCTTGAATTTGAATGATCAACTTTTCAATATCAATTTACTTCCTATTGAGCTTGGAAGCTTTGATGTTGTGGTCGGTATGGACTGGCTTTCTGATAACCAAGCGGAAGTTGTGTGTCAAAACAAGATGATCCGTATTCCATTACCTAACGGTAATACACTGATAGTTCAAGGAGAACGAGCCGGTAGAATACTTGGTATCATATCTTGTATGCGAGCTCAGATATTCTTAAGGAAAGCCTGTTATGCTTTCCTGGCACATGTAACTGAGCACAATTCTTCACCTAAACATATCACAGATATTCCAGTAGTCAAAGATTTTCCTGAAGTATTTCCTGAGGACATATCAGGATTACCCCCAGTGAGACAAGTTGAATTTCGTATTGACTTGATTTTCCTGAAGTATTTCCTGAGGACATATCAGGATTACTCTGTTTGTCTGAACTGTAACAGAGTAGGACACTACTCTAAATATTGCAATTTTCCTGCTCAAACACCAAACCAAGCACCACGACAAACCACTCAAAACAACCGGTCATGCTTCAAGTGTGAAAGTCCTGACCATCTTATGAGGAACTGTCCGAACAATAACACCATTCAAGGGAATGAAGCTAGGGGGAGAGGTTTTCAGATTGGTGCGACCGAGGCGAGACATGATGTGAATATTGTCACTGGTACGTTTCTACTCAATAATCTTTACGCATCAGTTTTATTTGATACAGGGGCAGATAAGAGTTTTATCTCTCCTGAATTTGCATCATTACTTTCATTGCCTACGGTAGATCTAGAAACTCCATATGTCATTGAACTTGCTAATGGCAAGTTGATCAAAACTAACAGTGTTATTCAAGGATGTTCCTTGAATTTGAATGATCATCTTTTCAATATCAATTTACTTCCTATTGAGCTTGGAAGCTTTGATGTTGTGGTCGGTATGGACTGGCTTTCTGATAACCAAGCGGAAGTTGTGTGTCAAAACAAGATGATCCGTATTCCATTACCTAACGGTAATACACTGATAGTTCAAGGAGAACGAGCCGGTAGAAAACTTGGTATCATATCTTGTATGCGAGCTCAGATATTCTTAAGGAAAGCCTGTTATGCTTTCCTGGCACATGTAACTGAGCACAATTCTTCACCTAAACATATCACAGATATTCCAGTAGTCAAAGATTTTCCTGAAGGATTTCCTGAGGACATATCAGGATTACCCCCAGTGAGACAAGTTGAATTTCGTATTGACTTGATTTTCCTGAAGTATTTCCTGAGGACATATCAGGATTACTCTGTTTGTCTGAACTGTAACAGAGTAGGACACTACTCTAAATATTGCAATTTTCCTGCTCAAACACCAAACGAAGCACCACGACAAACCACTCAAAACAACCGGTCATGCTTCAAGTATGAAAGTCCTGACCATCTTAGGAGGAACTGTCCGAACAATAACACCATTCAAGGGAATGAAGCTAGGGGGAGAGGTTTTCAGATTGGTGCGACCGAGGCGAGACATGATGTGAATATTGTCACTGGTACGTTTCTACTCAATAATCTTTACGCATCAGTTTTATTTGATACAGGGGCAGATAAGAGTTTTATCTCTCCTGAATTTGCATCATTACTTTCATTGCCTACGGTAGATCTAGAAACTCCATATGTCATTGAACTTGCTAATGGCAAGTTGATCAAAACTAACAGTGTTATTCAAGGATGTTCCTTGAATTTGAATGATCATCTTTTCAATATCAATTTACTTCCTATTGAGCTTGGAAGCTTTGATGTTGTGGTCGGTATGGACTGGCTTTCTGATAACCAAGCGGAAGTTGTGTGTCAAAACAAGATGATCCGTATTCCATTACCTAACGGTAATACACTGATAGTTCAAGGAGAACGAGCCGGTAGAAAACTTGGTATCATATCTTGTATGCGAGCTCAGATATTCTTAAGGAAAGGCTGTTATGCTTTCCTGGCACATGTAACTGAGCACAATTCTTCACCTAAACATATCACAGATATTCCAGTAGTCAAAGATTTTCCTGAAGTATTTCCTGAGGACATATCAGGATTACCCCCAGTGAGACAAGTTGAATTTCGTATTGACTTGATTTTCCTGAAGTATTTCCTGAGGACATATCAGGATTACTCTGTTTGTCTGAACTGTAACAGAGTAGGACACTACTCTAAATATTGCAATTTTCCTGCTCAAACACCAAACCAAGCACCACGACAAACCACTCAAAACAACCGGTCATGCTTCAAGTGTGAAAGTCCTGACCATCTTATGAGGAACTGTCCGAACAATAACACCATTCAAGGGAATGAAGCTAGGGGGAGAGGTTTTCAGATTGGTGCGACCGAGGCGAGACATGATGTGAATATTGTCACTGGTACGTTTCTACTCAATAATCTTTACGCATCAGTTTTATTTGATACAGGGGCAGATAAGAGTTTTATCTCTCCTGAATTTGCATCATTACTTTCATTGCCTACGGTAGATCTAGAAACTCCATATGTCATTGAACTTGCTAATGGCAAGTTGATCAAAACTAACAGTGTTATTCAAGGATGTTCCTTGAATTTGAATGATCATCTTTTCAATATCAATTTACTTCCTATTGAGCTTGGAAGCTTTGATGTTGTGGTCGGTATGGACTGGCTTTCTGATAACCAAGCGGAAGTTGTGTGTCAAAACAAGATGATCCGTATTCCATTACCTAACGGTAATACACTGATAGTTCAAGGAGAACGAGCCGGTAGAAAACTTGGTATCATATCTTGTATGCGAGCTCAGATATTCTTAAGGAAAGCCTGTTATGCTTTCCTGGCACATGTAACTGAGCACAATTCTTCACCTAAACATATCACAGATATTCCAGTAGTCAAAGATTTTCCTGAAGGATTTCCTGAGGACATATCAGGATTACCCCCAGTGAGACAAGTTGAATTTCGTATTGACTTGATTTTCCTGAAGTATTTCCTGAGGACATATCAGGATTACTCTGTTTGTCTGAACTGTAACAGAGTAGGACACTACTCTAAATATTGCAATTTTCCTGCTCAAACACCAAACCAAGCACCACGACAAACCACTCAAAACAACCGGTCATGCTTCAAGTGTGAAAGTCCTGACCATCTTATGAGGAACTGTCCGAACAATAACACCATTCAAGGGAATGAAGCTAGGGGAGAGGTTTTCAGATTGGTGCGACCGAGGCGAGACATGATGTGAATATTGTCACTGGTACGTTTCTACTCAATAATCTTTACGCATCAGTTTTATTTGATACAGGGGCAGATAAGAGTTTTATCTCTCCTGAATTTGCATCATAACTTTCATTGCCTACGGTAGATCTAGAAACTCCATATGTCATTGAACTTGCTAATGGCAAGTTGATCAAAACTAACAGTGTTATTCAAGGATGTTCCTTGAATTTGAATGATCATCTTTTCAATATCAAATTACTTCCTATTGAGCTTGGAAGCTTTGATGTTGTGGTCGGTATGGACTGGCTTTCTGATAACCAAGCGGAAGTTGTGTGTCAAAACAAGATGATCCGTATTCCATTACCTAACGGTAATACACTGATAGTTCAAGGAGAACGAGCCGGTAGAAAACTTGGTATCATATCTTGTATGCGAGCTCAGATATTCTTAAGGAAAGCCTGTTATGCTTTCCTGGCACATGTAACTGAGCACAATTCTTCACCTAAACATATCACAGATATTCCAGTAGTCAAAGATTTTCCTGAAGGATTTCCTGAGGACATATCAGGATTACCCCCAGTGAGACAAGTTGAATTTCGTATTGACTTGATTTTCCTGAAGTATTTCCTGAGGACATATCAGGATTACTCTGTTTGTCTGAACTGTAACAGAGTAGGACACTACTCTAAATATTGCAATTTTCCTGCTCAAACACCAAACCAAGCACCACGACAAACCACTCAAAACAACCGGTCATGCTTCAAGTGTGAAAGTCCTGACCATCTTATGAGGAACTGTCCGAACAATAACACCATTCAAGGGAATGAAGCTAGGGGAGAGGTTTTCAGATTGGTGCGACCGAGGCGAGACATGATGTGAATATTGTCACTGGTACGTTTCTACTCAATAATCTTTACGCATCAGTTTTATTTGATACAGGGGCAGATAAGAGTTTTATCTCTCCTGAATTTGCATCATTACTTTCATTGCCTACGGTAGATCTAGAAACTCCATATGTCATTGAACTTGCTAATGGCAAGTTGATCAAAACTAACAGTGTTATTCAAGGATGTTCCTTGAATTTGAATGATCATCTTTTCAATATCAATTTACTTCCTATTGAGCTTGGAAGCTTTGATGTTGTGGTCGGTATGGACTGGCTTTCTGATAACCAAGCGGAAGTTGTGTGTCAAAACAAGATGATCCGTATTCCATTACCTAACGGTAATACACTGATAGTTCAAGGAGAACGAGCCGGTAGAAAACTTGGTATCATATCTTGTATGCGAGCTCAGATATTCTTAAGGAAAGCCTGTTATGCTTTCCTGGCACATGTAACTGAGCACAATTCTTCACCTAAACATATCACAGATATTCCAGTAGTCAAAGATTTTCCTGAAGGATTTCCTGAGGACATATCAGGATTACCCCCAGTGAGACAAGTTGAATTTCGTATTGACTTGATTTTCCTGAAGTATTTCCTGAGGACATATCAGGATTACTCTGTTTGTCTGAACTGTAACAGAGTAGGACACTACTCTAAATATTGCAATTTTCCTGCTCAAACACCAAACCAAGCACCACGACAAACCACTCAAAACAACCGGTCATGCTTCAAGTGTGAAAGTCCTGACCATCTTATGAGGAACTGTCCGAACAATAACACCATTCAAGGGAATGAAGCTAGGGGGAGAGGTTTTCAGATTGGTGCGACCGAGGCGAGACATGATGTGAATATTGTCACTGGTACGTTTCTACTCAATAATCTTTACGCATCAGTTTTATTTGATACAGGGGCAGATAAGAGTTTTATCTCTCCTGAATTTGCATCATTACTTTCATTGCCTACGGTAGATCTAGAAACTCCATATGTCATTGAACTTGCTAATGGCAAGTTGATCAAAACTAACAGTGTTATTCAAGGATGTTCCTTGAATTTGAATGATCATCTTTTCAATATCAATTTACTTCCTATTGAGCTTGGAAGCTTTGATGTTGTGGTCGGTATGGACTGGCTTTCTGATAACCAAGCGGAAGTTGTGTGTCAAAACAAGATGATCCGTATTCCATTACCTAACGGTAATACACTGATAGTTCAAGGAGAACGAGCCGGTAGAAAACTTGGTATCATATCTTGTATGCGAGCTCAGATATTCTTAAGGAAAGCCTGTTATGCTTTCCTGGCACATGTAACTGAGCACAATTCTTCACCTAAACATATCACAGATATTCCAGTAGTCAAAGATTTTCCTGAAGGATTTCCTGAGGACATATCAGGATTACCCCCAGTGAGACAAGTTGAATTTCGTATTGACTTGATTTTCCTGAAGTATTTCCTGAGGACATATCAGGATTACTCTGTTTGTCTGAACTGTAACAGAGTAGGACACTACTCTAAATATTGCAATTTTCCTGCTCAAACACCAAACCAAGCACCACGACAAACCACTCAAAACAACCGGTCATGCTTCAAGTGTGAAAGTCCTGACCATCTTATGAGGAACTGTCCGAACAATAACACCATTCAAGGGAATGAAGCTAGGGGGAGAGGTTTTCAGATTGGTGCGACCGAGGCGAGACATGATGTGAATATTGTCACTGGTACGTTTCTACTCAATAATCTTTACGCATCAGTTTTATTTGATACAGGGGCAGATAAGAGTTTTATCTCTCCTGAATTTGCATCATTACTTTCATTGCCTACGGTAGATCTAGAAACTCCATATGTCATTGAACTTGCTAATGGCAAGTTGATCAAAACTAACAGTGTTATTCAAGGATGTTCCTTGAATTTGAATGATCATCTTTTCAATATCAATTTACTTCCTATTGAGCTTGGAAGCTTTGATGTTGTGGTCGGTATGGACTGGCTTTCTGATAACCAAGCGGAAGTTGTGTGTCAAAACAAGATGATCCGTATTCCATTACCTAACGGTAATACACTGATAGTTCAAGGAGAACGAGCCGGTAGAAAACTTGGTATCATATCTTGTATGCGAGCTCAGATATTCTTAAGGAAAGCCTGTTATGCTTTCCTGGCACATGTAACTGAGCACAATTCTTCACCTAAACATATCACAGATATTCCAGTAGTCAAAGATTTTCCTGAAGGATTTCCTGAGGACATATCAGGATTACCCCCAGTGAGACAAGTTGAATTTCGTATTGACTTGATTTTCCTGAAGTATTTCCTGAGGACATATCAGGATTACTCTGTTTGTCTGAACTGTAACAGAGTAGGACACTACTCTAAATATTGCAATTTTCCTGCTCAAACACCAAACCAAGCACCACGACAAACCACTCAAAACAACCGGTCATGCTTCAAGTGTGAAAGTCCTGACCATCTTATGAGGAACTGTCCGAACAATAACACCATTCAAGGGAATGAAGCTAGGGGGAGAGGTTTTCAGATTGGTGCGACCGAGGCGAGACATGATGTGAATATTGTCACTGGTACGTTTCTACTCAATAATCTTTACGCATCAGTTTTATTTGATACAGGGGCAGATAAGAGTTTTATCTCTCCTGAATTTGCATCATTACTTTCATTGCCTACGGTAGATCTAGAAACTCCATATGTCATTGAACTTGCTAATGGCAAGTTGATCAAAACTAACAGTGTTATTCAAGGATGTTCCTTGAATTTGAATGATCATCTTTTCAATATCAATTTACTTCCTATTGAGCTTGGAAGCTTTGATGTTGTGGTCGGTATGGACTGGCTTTCTGATAACCAAGCGGAAGTTGTGTGTCAAAACAAGATGATCCGTATTCCATTACCTAACGGTAATACACTGATAGTTCAAGGAGAACGAGCCGGTAGAAAACTTGGTATCATATCTTGTATGCGAGCTCAGATATTCTTAAGGAAAGGCTGTTATGCTTTCCTGGCACATGTAACTGAGCACAATTCTTCACCTAAACATATCACAGATATTCCAGTAGTCAAAGATTTTCCTGAAGGATTTCCTGAGGACATATCAGGATTACCCCCAGTGAGACAAGTTGAATTTCGTATTGACTTGATTTTCCTGAAGTATTTCCTGAGGACATATCAGGATTACTCTGTTTGTCTGAACTGTAACAGAGTAGGACACTACTCTAAATATTGCAATTTTCCTGCTCAAACACCAAACCAAGCACCACGACAAACCACTCAAAACAACCGGTCATGCTTCAAGTGTGAAAGTCCTGACCATCTTATGAGGAACTGTCCGAACAATAACACCATTCAAGGGAATGAAGCTAGGGGAGAGGTTTTCAGATTGGTGCGACCGAGGCGAGACATGATGTGAATATTGTCACTGGTACGTTTCTACTCAATAATCTTTACGCATCAGTTTTATTTGATACAGGGGCAGATAAGAGTTTTATCTCTCCTGAATTTGCATCATACTTTCATTGCCTACGGTAGATCTAGAAACTCCATATGTCATTGAACTTGCTAATGGCAAGTTGATCAAAACTAACAGTGTTATTCAAGGATGTTCCTTGAATTTGAATGATCATCTTTTCAATATCAATTTACTTCCTATTGAGCTTGGAAGCTTTGATGTTGTGGTCGGTATGGACTGGCTTTCTGATAACCAAGCGGAAGTTGTGTGTCAAAACAAGATGATCCGTATTCCATTACCTAACGGTAATACACTGATAGTTCAAGGAGAACGAGCCGGTAGAAAACTTGGTATCATATCTTGTATGCGAGCTCAGATATTCTTAAGGAAAGCCTGTTATGCTTTCCTGGCACATGTAACTGAGCACAATTCTTCACCTAAACATATCACAGATATTCCAGTAGTCAAAGATTTTCCTGAAGGATTTCCTGAGGACATATCAGGATTACCCCCAGTGAGACAAGTTGAATTTCGTATTGACTTGATTTTCCTGAAGTATTTCCTGAGGACATATCAGGATTACTCTGTTTGTCTGAACTGTAACAGAGTAGGACACTACTCTAAATATTGCAATTTTCCTGCTCAAACACCAAACCAAGCACCACGACAAACCACTCAAAACAACCGGTCATGCTTCAAGTGTGAAAGTCCTGACCATCTTATGAGGAACTGTCCGAACAATAACACCATTCAAGGGAATGAAGCTAGGGGGAGAGGTTTTCAGATTGGTGCGACCGAGGCGAGACATGATGTGAATATTGTCACTGGTACGTTTCTACTCAATAATCTTTACGCATCAGTTTTATTTGATACAGGGGCAGATAAGAGTTTTATCTCTCCTGAATTTGCATCATTACTTTCATTGCCTACGGTAGATCTAGAAACTCCATATGTCATTGAACTTGCTAATGGCAAGTTGATCAAAACTAACAGTGTTATTCAAGGATGTTCCTTGAATTTGAATGATCATCTTTTCAATATCAATTTACTTCCTATTGAGCTTGGAAGCTTTGATGTTGTGGTCGGTATGGACTGGCTTTCTGATAACCAAGCGGAAGTTGTGTGTCAAAACAAGATGATCCGTATTCCATTACCTAACGGTAATACACTGATAGTTCAAGGAGAACGAGCCGGTAGAAAACTTGGTATCATATCTTGTATGCGAGCTCAGATATTCTTAAGGAAAGGCTGTTATGCTTTCCTGGCACATGTAACTGAGCACAATTCTTCACCTAAACATATCACAGATATTCCAGTAGTCAAAGATTTTCCTGAAGTATTTCCTGAGGACATATCAGGATTACCCCCAGTGAGACAAGTTGATTTCGTATTGACTTGATTTTCCTGAAGTATTTCCTGAGGACATATCAGGATTACTCTGTTTGTCTGAACTGTAACAGAGTAGGACACTACTCTAAATATTGCAATTTTCCTGCTCAAACACCAAACCAAGCACCACGACAAACCACTCAAAACAACCGGTCATGCTTCAAGTGTGAAAGTCCTGACCATCTTATGAGGAACTGTCCGAACAATAACACCATTCACGGGAATGAAGCTAGGGGAGAGGTTTTCAGATTGGTGCGACCGAGGCGAGACATGATGTGAATATTGTCACTGGTACGTTTCTACTCAATAATCTTTACGCATCAGTTTTATTTGATACAGGGGCAGATAAGAGTTTTATCTCTCCTGAATTTGCATCATTACTTTCATTGCCTACGGTAGATCTAGAAACTCCATATGTCATTGAACTTGCTAATGGCAAGTTGATCAAAACTAACAGTGTTATTCAAGGATGTTCCTTGAATTTGAATGATCATCTTTTCAATATCAATTTACTTCCTATTGAGCTTGGAAGCTTTGATGTTGTGGTCGGTATGGACTGGCTTTCTGATAACCAAGCGGAAGTTGTGTGTCAAAACAAGATGATCCGTATTCCATTACCTAACGGTAATACACTGATAGTTCAAGGAGAACGAGCCGGTAGAAAACTTGGTATCATATCTTGTATGCGAGCTCAGATATTCTTAAGGAAAGGCTGTTATGCTTTCCTGGCACATGTAACTGAGCACAATTCTTCACCTAAACATATCACAGATATTCCAGTAGTCAAAGATTTTCCTGAAGGATTTCCTGAGGACATATCAGGATTACCCCCAGTGAGACAAGTTGATTTCGTATTGACTTGATTTCAGGTGCAGCACCGGTTGCTAAAGCCCCGTATCGGCTTGCGTCATCAGAAATGCAAGAACTTTCAGGTCAATTACAAGAACTGTTAGACAAAGGTTTTATCAGACCTGGTTTCTCACCCTGAGGAGCACCAATTCTTTTCGTGAAAAAGAAAGATGGTTCATTCAGGATGTGTATTGACTATCGGGAACAAAATAAACTGACAATCAAGAACCGTTATCCACTACCTCGTATCGATGATCTATTTGATCAATTGCAAGGTGCTACTTACTTTTCAAAAATCGATTTAAGATCTGGATATCATCAGTTACGTGTTCATGATAATGATATTCCTAAAACTGATTTTAGAACTCGATACGGGCATTATGAATTTTTAGTAATGCCGTTTGGTTTAACCAATGCACCAGCTGTTTTCATGGATCTGATGAATCGAGTATGTAGACCTTATCTGGATAAATTTGCGAATGTGTTTATTGATGATATTCTCATTTATTCTCGGAACCAACAAGAACATGCTCAACACTTGAAATTAATTCTAGAACTTTTGGCACATGAGAAATTATATGCCAAATTCTCCAAGTGTGAATTTTGGTTATGAGAAGTTCAATTTCTTGGGCACGTAGTAAACGAGAACGGTATTCAAGTGGATCTCAGTAAGATTCAAGCGGTGAAACAATGGGAGGCGCCACGAACCCCTACTGAAATACGTCAATTCTTGGGATTGGCAGGTTATTATCGCCGGTTTATCAAGAACTTTTCAAAGATAGCCTTACCACTGACCACATTGACATGGAAAAATCAACCGTTTATATGGGATTCCCAATAGGAGGAGGCATTCCAACTGTTGAAACACAAACTCTGCAATGCACCTATCTTGGAGTTACCGGAAGGTACTGATAATTTCACAGTGTACTGTGATGCTTCTCGTCAAGGTCTTGGGTGTGTTTTAATGCAGAATGATAAGGTAATTTCTTACGCTTCTCGACAGCTGAAAGTACACGAGAAGAACTATACTACACATGATCTAGAACTTGGTGCAGTGGTGTTTGCACTCAAGATTTGGAGACACTATTTGTACAGAACTAAGTGTATTATATACACTGATCACAAAAGTCTCCAGCACATTCCAAATCAGAAGATGTTGAACATGCGACAGAGGCAATGGGTTGAACTTCTAAACGACTATGACTGTGAAATTCGTTATCACCCAGGTAAAGCGAATGTCGTAGCCGATGCTTTAAGTCGCAAAGAACGAGTCAAACCTTTACGTGTGAAAGCGTTAGGGATGCCTATTCAAACCAGTTTAATTCCTCAGATTAAAGAAGCTCAGCAACAAGCTTTACAAGCAACGAACTATTCTGCTGAGGGACTGAGGGGATTAGACAAGAGACTCTATACCAAAGATGATGGAGTCTTGTATTTCAAAAGCCGAATGTGGATTCCTTTATTCGGTAACTCTAGAAAAATTATCTTGGATGAGGCACACAAATCCAGGTATTCTATTCATCCTGGTGCTGATAAAATGTATAGAGATCTTAAAGACTTTTACTCGTGGCCTGGAATGAAGAAACACATAGCTGAATACGTGGATCGATGTTTAACATGTCTTAAAGTTAAGGCTGAACATCAATGACCTTCTGGGTTATTACAACAACCTGAGATTCCTATGTGGAAATGGGATCAGATCTCCATGGATTTCATCACTAAATTACCCAGAACATCACGTAATCATGACTCTATATGGGTTATCGTTGATCGCCTTACGAAATCTGAGCATTTCTTACCCATCCGAGAGGATTATTCTATGGATCGACTCGCTAAACTCTATGTTAATGAGATTGTATCTCGACACGGAGTACCCATCTCTATTATCTCTGACAGAGATAGTCGATTTATGTCACGATTTTGGCAAACTCTTCAGAAAGCTCTGGGCACGCAAATCAATATGAGCACAGCTTATCATCCACAAACCGACGGGCAGACTGAACGAACGAATCAAACTCTTGAAGACATGCTCAGAAGCTGTGTGATTGATTTTAGAGGTAGCTGGGATATTCATCTACCACTTGTTGAATTTTCATACAATAACAGCTACTATACCAGTATTCAATGCGCTCCATTCGAAGCACTTTATGGACGCAAGTGCAGATCACCTATCTGTTGGTCAGAGGTAGGTGAGAGTCAAATCATAGGCCCATAATTCATTCAGGAAACACCTCATAAGATCGCACTCATTCAGGAACGAATCAAAGCTGCTCGCGATCGTCAAAAGAGTTATGCTGATAATCGTCGTAGACCGTTAGAATTTCAAGTAGGTGATCGGGTTATGTTGAAAGTATCACCCTGGAAAGGCATTTTTCAGATTTGGGAAAAGAGGTAAACTTTCACCAAGATTTGTAGGGCCATTCAAAATTCTTGAGCGAATTGGATCAGTAGCCTACAGACTTGAATTACCTCTTGAACTCAGTAATATTCATGATGTCTTTCATGTATCCAATCTGAAGAAGTGCCTAACTGATGAAACATTGATCGTACCTCTAAAAGAGATTCATATTGATGAAAAACTTCAGTTCATTGAAGAACTAGTAGAGGTAATGGATCGAGAAATGAAAGGGCTAAAACGTAGTCGCATACCAATCGTTAAAGTTCGATGGAACTCGCAACGTGGACCCGAGTATACTTGGGAACGTGAAGATCAAATGAAAGAAAAATACCCACATCTATTCTCATAAACGATTGTCATTATGCAAGTCTTCTCTAAATTTCGGGACGAAATTTCTCTAACAGGAGGAGACTGTGATAATTGCAGTTGAGAATTACGTCATTGGTGACGGGATCACATTTGATCGTTCTAGAAATCCATGTCGATTTAATGATTGAAATTATTACAGATCGATAGTATGCGAGAAATGATGAACGTGGGCGAAAATCGTGTGAAAAACGGAGTCCTGGATTGCCCGAAAAAAAAACGAAGAAAATTTTCTAAGTATTGGATTTCTGGCCTCGTCGCGATACGCGAAGACTGGGTTGAGGTTTCTTCGCGGTACGCGATGCATGAAAAATATCTGAGATTCCCGAATTTCTTCGCCGTACGCGAAGCCCTCTTTGGCTTCTGGTCGCAGTACGCGACGGGTGTGGCGGTGCAGTAAGTTGATCTTCTTCATCAGATTTCATGCAAAAATTATAATTTTATCACCTCTCGAACAAACTCGACCCACCAGACGCAAACTCGACCAAACCACCATCAAATCATCATTCTAAAGCCATCAGAAGCCATAGATCGCACCTGGGATCATTTCTACAAGTCCTGATCGTTGTGTTAACCGCAGAACTTCGTCTGATTAGGTAATGATCCATTTAAACTTTCTGGTTTGATTTTGATTTATTAGATCTTGATTTTGAACATAATGACATAGTTAGGATTGTTGATTATTGCCTAGATGATGGCTAGGATTGATTATAAATGATGAACACGATGTTCTAACGGTTAAATCCTTGTTTTGATCCGTTGTAATGCCCGGTTTGCATGAAACCATACCCATGATTATAATGGTTTAATCCATTTGATTATAACAATGTAGGTGATTAGTTGGATTAATCCTTGAAATGCAAGTTTAAATCCAAGTGTTTCAAACTAATCACAATCATTAATATACTCATTGGAACGATTATCTGATGTTTATGATAACAGTCAGATTAGTATGTTAAACCTGGTTATTACACCTATTCTGATGCTATATTGTGATATTTCATGATATTTGGGTAATCAATAACAAGGATTGATCATTCCTAAGCCATTAAATTATCTAGAAACTGTTATAGTATCATAATCAACAACATTAACTATTTGGTTAATCCGAGATTATTCTGATTAATCAAGAGTGTCATCAACCTTGTATTGGGAATCTAATGCGATGTAGGTTCCTACATTATCATACATTGTATGATATGATAACTAATTAAATACTTGATATCAGTTTGATGACTTTCAAGACAATGTCTTTGACATTGAACGTTCAGAGAGATCTAATCAGTAAGTTAAAACCTGAATAATTCATTAAATATAAATAAATGCAGAATCACCCTTTATTATCACTTTGGGAGATACTCTGCTACCTCTATATTATCAGGTGAGTTTCGTACAACCCCTTTTCTTTTTACTTTTTTATAAACATCGGGGTAGCGCTGTAAAACTTTTCAGAACTATATGATATGTATCACTGTTATCTGAGTGATTTCATGTGATTGTTGAGAACTTGTGGATTTCATGGGATTTTGCCTATAGAACAGAACTTTATCACAGTATCAAAAGACCTCATTTCTGAACTGTATCTAGTGAACCCGTGTGGGGCCGAATACAAAACATTGATAGTACTATTGGCTGACAACCCATTTTTCGGGAGCTTGCAACTCCCCTTGGTGCAAATGTTTGTTATCTATTTCCAGAACTTCTTAATGTAGTGATAAACATTAAGACAATGAGGCATCAAGATATTTACCGACGGGTAGTATCCTTTATAGAACAGGAACAGAACGTCCGAAAGGAACTAGATACGGGTCCCATGGTTATCTTGACATAACATTTTGAGAACTTATATAACATATCATATTGTGGAACTTGAACTGTATGATCTCACCTGCTTTGTGCTAACGTTTCAAATTTAAATCTTTTTGCAGGAAGACAGTGACCAAACGGTGAGGCAGCACTTTGAACACTTGTAATTAAATAAATGTAATAAACTTAGATTATATAATGTAATATTGGTTGTGATTACGACATCCTTGTAATGTATTTCTTTTAAGTTAATCTGTGTGCTTGTGATATCGGATCAAGTAAGTCACCCCTCATCTCGGAGACATCACCACTATGCTTTCGCAACCGTTTCAGTGACATCATGACGAGGTGACGAGAGATGGGGGTGTGACACGGGGTCTGTAGTTGTCATTCTTTTGGTAGATAGATAGAATGGCTGCAACTAAACAATTGTCTAAACTTTATGAAACTTAGTAATGCATTGTGTTGTACATGTCTTACAATGATGTAAAAAAAGAAGAAAGTGTTGTACATGTCTTACAATGATGTTGTTGGACTAAAAGAACCAATGAGCCTGATCAGAAAAACCTCTAAGTCTCACAATACACACAACAACTGAAGAAGAACACAACAGCTGATATTCACTTTGCAGAGTTACAAGATCTGAAGTTATTCACAACAGCTGAAGTGTTAGTCTTCAGATGTTGTGATGTTAATTTTGTCTTCAGTAGTTTTCTTTCAATATTTGTAAAAGTCTGATGAGTATTTTACTCATCAGATGTTGAAGTTTAATTTCAGTAGTTTTAGTTCTTCAGTAGTTGTAAGAGGTTGTCTTCAGTAGTTGTAAACATCCTCAGTAGTTTTGGTTATTTCAGTTGTTATCTTTTGTCTGTTAGGTGTCAACATCATGTGACATCATCAGACGTCACTGTTTCTATATAAGGGCAGTTGACATATTGTATCTGAAACGAAGTTAGTGCGAATTGAATGAGATTATCTCTTTTGCAGAATTCTCTTTCTATAACAACTTGTGCTTTACTGTTCTATTAGATTAACTTTGTTCTTGCTAATTTTGAGCTAATTCATCGTTGAATTCCGCTGCTATAACCTAATATTGATCAAATGAGAACATCTGATCCTACAATTGGTATCAGAGCAGGTTAATCATTGATCGATTAAACAATTGATCTCTGAAACTGCTCAATTCAGTTCTCTGGTTGATCGAATTAGCCGATTAGTAAGAACTTGTTATAGTTTGAAGTTTTCTGATAACTTCTGTTGATTTGTTTTTCAATATCAATTTGTTTTGAATCAATTGGTTGAAGTTTGTGTTAATTCATTTGAATTTTGTTGATATTGATTGAATCTGAGATCATGACAACTCCAAACAATGATCCGCACAACACAGGCTCCGCAACCAAGCCTCCGATGCTGGTTCGGAGTGAGTACAACATTTGGAAACGTAGAATGCTACATCACCTGTCAATTAACAGTGCAGGATGTTGGAAATCTGTAGTGCATGGTCCGTATAAACCCATGATCACTGATCCTGAAACTAAAATCATGATTCCGAAACCATCGGATATGTATTCAGATGAGGATATCAAATTGTTTGAAATTGATGCGAAAGCTCATGGTATTCTAGCCATGGCTTTGCCGAATGAGATTTATTCAGGCTTGATGCATCATGATACTGCTCATGATCTCTGGGTTGCACTGAAAGAACAATTCGGTGGAACCGATGAGGTTTTAGCAAATACTAGAGAAATCCTTGCTCAACAGTATGAGACTTTTTCTCATAGAAAGGGTGAGTCATTGACCCAACAATTTGAGCGGTTTTCATGTTTGATTTCTGAATTGAAAATGGTTAAGCAGGAGTATACAAATAGTCAGATGAACAACAGATTTCTCAGATCACTGCCTGAGAGATGGGACACTTATACTATTGTCTTACGCTCTAATGCAAATCTAGAGAATCTATCTCTCACCCAACTCCATGGGAAACTCTTAACTTTTGAGAGAGAGGTAGAACAGAAGAGAAAACTGTCTTCATCTGGCAAACTCACTGATGATTTCATTCCCGGCAATACTGCATTGATAGGTCAAGAGTCAGAATATACTGGGTCTGAGTGTTCTTATGATGAACATATTGACTTTTCTACTAATAGTGCTGAACATGCTTTTGTGGGAGTTGATGGTAATGCAGGTACATATGGTGATAATCTGTGTTTTGTGATGGATGATTTGAAGGGAATTCCAGATGATGATCTGGAGGAGATGGATATATTAAGTCAGATGGCATTAATCAACATTAGATCTCAAAAATTCTACAAAAGAACTGGAAGAAAATTTCCCGGATTATCTGGCAAAACCAAAGTTGGTTTTGACAAAGGGAAGTTGAGGTGCCACAAGTGTCACAGGCTTGGTCATTTTGCTAGAGAGTGCAAATCCACTGGGCCTAGTTCCTCTGCACCCTTTGTGACCTTTCCTAGCAATAACCCATAAAACAAAGGACAACAATCTTCTGGATCTGGTCAACAACAATTTTATCCAGCTCATTTTGTACCACAAAGTCCTATGCCTTATCCATATCCTTGCTTCTATATGCCACAATCCACTCACACTCCAGCACTAATACCCTCTCAATCACCTGCTCTTCCTGACCCCAGCAAATCTCAAACAAATCAACAACCTCAACAACAACAACATCAGAGCTTCTTCACCCCTGGAGTAGCTGATTGGAGTAGTTTACCTGATGACTTATCTGATTTCAATATGCAGCTGTACTCTGAAGCTGGTCCACATGGTGGAGACAATCCATTTGGAAATCTTGCTTTGATGGCTATAGATTCAACTGACACCTCAGGTCCAACTTCTTCAACATCACAGGTATCATCTGAATCGAAAGCTAAGTTGTGTTCAGAATCATGTATTTCAGCATTTGCTTCCATTAGAGAAATAAATGTTGAATTAATCAATGAGAAGTTGGATTTAGAAAAGGCTGTGACTAAGAATAAAACTGAATTTGAGAAAGTTTTGAATGAAAAAGAGTCTGAAATTTATAAACTCAAGTGTCAATTGTCTGATGAAAAGGCTAGGGTGGAAGTCATGCTTGTAAAACACAATGATCTGAAACAAACACTTGCAGCAACCCAAGTAGAGTGTGAAAAATGGGTTGAGTCTTGCAAGGGGTTTGAGATGTTATTAAACAAACAAACAGCATCAAATGTGAAGTTTGGTATTGGATACAATCACACGGCCCCTCCAGCTGATTATACACCAAAAAATCTTGACTGTGAGTCTGAAGGGGACAGTGTATACCAATCCACCAAATCTTCAGAAAAGTCTGATGCTGAAGAATCCTCTGAAAGTGAGTTAAGTGCATGCAAATCTGAGTCTGAAACTGTGGATATTGAGACATATTCTTATTCTATTGGATGTACAAATGTCATTCAGGGTGACACATGTCAAGATAGTGTTTTAATTGAAATTAATCCTGATGAAAAAGTTTCCAATGAATTAAATTTAAAACTGATTGAGTCAGATGGGCATGGCACTGGAGAGAAAGATGCACGGCTTCTGATAAGCCAGAGTGTCTCATCAGCAGTTATAGAAAAAGCTGGAAATGTTACAACTGATGATGAAAATTGTGTTGATAGACAAGTGCTGAAGAATAACTCTTCAGAGGTTGTCAACACATCAGTTGTTGTCAAAATGTCTACAAATACTGAAGCCCCAAATGTTCTGAAGAACAAAAATTCAGTATCTAAGTCTTCAGTACTTGTAGATACTCACAAGGAGAAGCACAAGAGGGTGCCTTGTGAAATTTGTAGGTTGTTTAATCATTCTTCTGATGAATGCTGGTACAGAAGAGGATCTAAATTCAATAAAATTAAGCACAAAAACAAGAATATAATCAAGATGAAAAATGAATTTTGTTCCAAATTCGTACCAGAATCATCAGTAGGTTCAAAATCTGGAAAATCCTCACAGGGAAATGAGTCCAGTAAATCCAAGAAAAGTAAAGGGGTTTTTCCAGATTCAAAGAAACAGTACTTGAAACCTTCTTTATTACCCAAAGAAGTTAAGGAAATGAAACACAAAAATTTGAAGTCAAGTATTGATGTTTCTAAGGAAATCAAAACTTTGACTCAAAACCAGCATCAATTGGTTATGATGATGCAACATCTGCTAGGAAGAGCCAACATAGTAGATGCCTCTGTTGCTTCATTTCATAAGAAGAAACCAAGGTCAAAAACCAAGGTTAAATCTTTTGAAAAGAATGATTCAAGTGTTGCTTCAAATGAAAATGTTAATTTTGTTTCTTCATGTGTTAACAGACCCAAAACCAAACTGGTTTGGGTCCAAAAGTCTAACTAAGTGTGTTCATGTATGCAGGGTCCTTCAGCATGCCAAAATAGCATCTGGTATGTTGACAGTGGAGGATCCATGCATATGACTGGGAGCAGATCTCTTCTTAATGACTATTTTATAGGAAGGAAGGGATTTGTGTCTTTTGGAAATGATGCTAAGGGTTATATTATAGGGAAAGGTTATGTGACAAATGGTGAGATAAGGTTTGATGATGTGAATCATGTAGAGAATCTTAAGTATAATCTTCTGAGTGTCAGTCAGATGTGTGATAAGGGTCATATTTCTCTTTTCACCAAGCAAGACTGTAGGATATTGTCTTCTGAAGTGTTGCCTCTGATTGGCAAAGTCTTAGATGAGTATACTCTCCTTAAGGCTAACAGAGTGGGAAAGGTTTATGCCTTTGATTTGTCAAAGAAAATCTCTGTTAAAGGTCATCCTTGTTTATTCTCTAAGGCTTCTTTCAAGGAATCAAATCTGTGGCATAGAAGATTAGGTCATGTGAATCTCAAAAACATGAATCAACTGGTGAAACATGGGTTGGTTAGAGGTCTTCCAATGAAGGATTTTAGTTGTGATGAGAATTGCACTGCTTGCTTGAAAGGGAAGCAACACAAAGTTTCTTTTCCTCCAATTGGTGATCCCAAATCCACTGGTTGTTTGCAAATGTTGCACATGGATTTGTTTGGGCCAGTGAAGGTCATGAGTATGGCAAAGAAGAAGTATTGCTTAGTAATTGTTGATGATTACTCCAAGTTTGTCTGGACTTTCTTCTTGCATTCAAAAGAAGAGGTTGCTAAGTCTATTATAAACTTTGTGTTGTATGTTGAGAAACAATATTCTCTTCCTGTCAAGTGTGTAAGGAGTGACAATGGAACAGAGTTCAGAAATCATATTCTGGATGAGTTTTATCTGTCAAAGGGAATCAAGAGGCAGTACAGCATCCCTAGAACTCCTGAACAGAATGGAGTAGTTGAAAGAAAAAATAGAACTTTAATTGAAGCTGCCAGAACAATGCTTGCTGATTCCGGCTTGCCATTGACTTTCTGGGCAGAAGCTGTCAATACTGCTTGTTATGTGCAAAACAGAGTTTTGGTGAATCAAAGATGGTTGAAAACACCTTATGAAGTGCTTCATACTTTGACCCCTTTGATTTCCTTCTTCAGAGCTTTTGGTTGTCCTTGCTATATCCTCAATACCAAAGATCCACTTAAAAAGTTTGACTCCAAAGTGGATGCAGGATATTTTGTGGGATATTCTTCAACTTGCAAAGCTTACAGAGTGTTTAATTGCAGAACCAAGATTGTTGAAGAAACTCTCCATGTAAAATTCAATGAATCACCAAAAGATCCCATCCCACAAAACCCTGTAGAGATGTTTGATTTGGATATATTGCAATATGTTCCATATCAACCTTCAGCTGAGTCTGTTATTCTGGCAGATAATGCATCAACAGCTGCTATGGGAAACTCACAAGGTAGTACTGATGATGATGATGATGTTAGTACTCACCTGTTCAGGTTTAGTGATTCTCTGCCAAGGTCTGCTAAACCTGATGCTCCACCTGCTCCAGTGGTTCCTCCTAATACAAATGCTGATGAAATTCTGGAATCTTCTACATCATTTGAAATTCCTGCTGAACTGTTCCCTGGATCTTCATCAACTTCTGCAGCAACTGGACCTCCAGCAAACACTTGCACTGATCTTATTCCATATCAAGAACTGAAGGATCATCCATTATCTCAAGTTCTGGGTGACATTTCTGCTGGTGTTTCAACAAGAAGTCAATTGTCAAATTTTTGTCTCTATGCCTTATTTGTCAGTCAGCAAGAGCCAAAGAACTATCACACAGCACTCAGAGACAATGGTTGGGTGGAGGCTATGCAGTTGGAGCTGTTGCAGTTCAAGAAACAACAAGTCTGGGAGCTGGTTCCTTTACCCCAAGGTAAGTGTGCAATAGGCACTAAATGGGTGTTTAGGAATAAAACTGATGAAAATGGTCAAATAATTAAGAACAAGGCCAGACTGGTTGTACAGGGGTTCTCTCAGGAAGAAGGTATTGATTATGATGAAACTTTTGCCCCTGTAGCCAGACTGGAAGCAATTAGATTGTTTTTAGCATATGCTGCCTTACACAAACTAAAAGTTTTTCAAATGGATGTCAAAAGTGCTTTTTTATATGGTAAAATAAAAGAGGAAGTGTATGTGTGTCAACCACCAGGTTTTGAGGACAATAAACATCCTGATTGGGTGTACAAGCTTGATAAAGCTCTTTATGGGCTGAAACAAGCACCTAGAGCCTGGTATGACACTCTATCCACTTTTCTTCTTCAAAATAATTTCACTAGAGGCTCCATAGATAAAACTTTGTTCATAAAGAAAGTAGGACAGCATAAGCTCCTTGTTCAAATTTATGTTGATGACATAATTTTTGCTTCATCTGATCCAAAGTTGTGTGCTGATTTTACTGAGTTAATGACAAAGCATTTTGAAATGAGTGCCATGGGGGAATTACAGTTTTTCTTGGGTCTTCAAATCAAACAAAGTCCTGATGGCATTTTCATTCACCAGTCCAAATATACAAAAGAGTTGTTAAAGAAATTTGATTTGCAAAACTGTAAACAATGTTCTAACCCCATGAGCAGCACCACACAACTTGATGCAGATTTGAAAGGTAAATCAGTTGATGAAACACTTTATAGATGTATGATTGGTTCCTTGATGTATCTCACAGCATCTAGACCAGACATTATGTTTGCTACATGTGTTTGTGCTAGATTTCAGGCTGCACCTAAAGAATCTCACTTGATTGCTGTAAAAAGAATTTTTAGATACTTGCAGGGCACTCAATCACTGGGAATTTGGTATTCCACTGGGCATTCCTGCAAGCTTGTTGCTTTCTCTGATAGTGATTATGCAGGATGCAAACTTACCAGAAAATCAACTTCTGGTGGTTGTCAGTTTCTAGGAAACTGTTTGGTTTCTTGGCAGAGTAAGAAACAAACATCTGTGGCTACCTCCACAGCTGAAGCCGAGGACATTGCTGCGGCAAGCTGCACTTCCCAAATTCTCTGGCTTCAGACCCAACTTTCGGATTATGGCATCAAAGAGTCTAAGACACCATTGTTAATGGATAGTGCCTCAGCTCTTTGTATTGTCAAGAATCCAGTTCAGCACTCTAGGACCAAACACATTGAAATCAGACATCATTTTATAAGGGATTGTTTTGAAAAGGGTCTGATTGATCCAAAGTTTGTTCCTAGTGCTGATGAACTTGCAGATATCTTTACTAAGCCTTTAGACACTTCAACTTTTCAAAATTTAGTTCTAAGGCTTGGTATGCTGCAACTTGAATAAATTGGTTTTCACACTAATAAAATTCCATCCACCAGATAAAATTTTCAAAAATACAAAAATATTCACCTTTATCAAAACTCAAATTTTTGTATCACCTTGCAACTCCTGATATTTTCAGTAAATACTGATAAGTATCAGAAGTACTGATTCAAGGAAACATCTGACCTTTACCAATATTATCAGTTAAAAGTACTGATGGGTTTTGGTTGACAAAGTACTGAAGGTCAAAAATATTTCACAAAGTCTGATGAACAACTTTTGTTCACAAGTTCTGATGACAAATTTTTCACAAAATCTGATGAGAAAATCTGATGTTTCATAAAGTCTGATGAGTAAATGATGAAAACAGCTGATGAACACCCAATGTCGACAACACCTGATGAGTAAATTTACTCTTCAGATGTTTCAACCACTGTTGTTTTCTCTTTGTAACATCTGAAGCACAAATTCCAATATCTATTTAATCCAAACTCTCTTCAGTTGTTTCATTACCACTTCATCAGAACTTTCAATCTTTTTCAAAAACCTATCTTCCCTCTCAAGTCTCTGCTTCCATGGCAACAATGAACCTTAAACCTCGTCATAACTCAGTCGCATATCTCACCAAATCATCTTTCTGGTCCAAATTTGATGAAGCTGTTGATCTCATGAATGCATCTCAATTTCAAACCGCGTTTCTTATCAATCCAACAATTCATGTTGAATCTATTCATCAATTCTGGATGAATGTCGAGCTCATTAATGTCGGCACTGGTGTCCTCTCTCTCCGCTCTACAGCAAATGGACACAATGTGCACATCAGTCCAGCCGAACTGAGGGATGTTCTTCAACTTAATGATGCAAACTTAGTCACTCAATTTCCAAAGAACCTCACTGACCTTTGCTTCACAAGTCACGAATACCAGGGTGACTTGAGTGACTCAACTCTTTACAAGAAACACTTCAATGATCCTGAACGTCTCATTTTCCACATGATCAACATCTGTCTAGCTCCAAAATGATCTTCATGGGACCAGATGTCCTCAAGGTGGCAGCAGGTACTTTACTCAATTCTGGAATCACAAAAACTTAATTTTTCACAAATCTTATTTTCAGAATTAACTGAACATGCGGCTAAACCTGTTTCCACAAGATGGCTTCTTTACCCACGTTTTCTAATGGCCATCATTGAAAAACAATTAAAACAAGAAAGCCTTGTTGGTCAGGGGATCTCTGCTCCAGCAGTTCTGCTAGAGGTATATTCCCGACACAACACTAACCTCACACTCAAAGAGGCTGCCCGAAAGCTAAAACCCAAGCATAGGGAACCCACAGTCTCAACTTCCAAATCCAAATCCAAAGTCCCCACCAAGTCACATACCAAAAAGCCCAAAAAGGCTGCTCAGGGAAATGAGTCCCCTGAGTCTGCCCATGCCTCACCAAGGCATGACATGGCCACTGGCAGTAGTCAGCCAGTGGTACACCAGACTCCACCAGCTGACACCGCCCAAGATTCCTCTCAACAGGAACTTGGTGCAACTATTGAAGGGGTAGACACACATCTAGAGCCTCTTTCATTTGAAAAGGTTTCTATTGAACAGCACCATTCTCCCCGGGTGCACTCTGCTTCACAGCCTATTACTACTGAAACCACCCAACAAAGCCCCACATTTGTGATTGAACAAATCCTGGATCAGCTTAACACTCCAATCCCTACCCAGACACCTATTACAACTGGGATTAGTTCCAACATTGAGGGGGAGGATCAAAGTGTTTCTGATAACCCACAGGATTTTGACTACAATATCAGATCTCCTAGTGTGGACAGAGAGATTCTGATTTCTGACAGGGCTGCTACTTCATCATCTCCATCATTTGGAGTGATTGATAGTAGTAACATCTCTAAGACCCTGCCAGAGGCAACAACTGATGAAGGGTTTATCTCTGAGGTTGGAAGTCCCCAGTACCAAGAAAAAGGGGCACCTGAAAATGTTGAGCCACACTCAACTCAGGTAAATCCTGATATTTTCAGGAGGTCAGATGATTTAGCCAAGGCTAATGATGACCAAAGGACCTTATCTGATGTTCTGAAACAGAACAAGCTTCTTGAGGCTGAGGTCTGCAGACTCAATGAGCTGCTCACCAAAATTTCCAAGGACAAAAGTCCATCTGCCCTTTCAAACCCACAGATGGCACCTTCAAATTTTGAGGGTCCCCCAAACACTTCCACCACTACTCAACAACCACATAAACCACCAGCCTCTGTTTCAGGCACTAATCCCTTTGGGTTCAAGCCCCCCAGAGGCATTAGTTGCTGCCTTTATCACATTCCTACCTCTCATCACTCCCTTGTTCAAGAATATCATAACCCAAGCCCTTGATGAGAGGCTTCTCTCCCAAACTCAAATTCAGAACATGATTAATGATGCAGTAGCTGCCAAACTTTCCACACTTCAAACTACTTCTTCCCCTGCAGCCAAAAAGGGGGAGGTAGGAAAAGATTCAGGTGTTGAAATCAAAAGGTCAAGAAATGAAGAAGAAGAAGGTGCTTCTGAAAAGTCTCCAGTCATACAAGTCACTTACAAGAGACAGAAGAAGACAAAGTCTGTTGATGTTGCTATTAATGTTGAGGAGGAGACTGAGAAAGAGGTTGAGGTGGAGGTTGAGAAAGAGACTGAAGAAGAGGTTACAACCTTTGTATCTGAAATGAAATCTGCAAATCAAGAGGTTGAAACAGAGGAAGATCAAGCAAAGGAAGGTCAAGATCATATGGTTGGGGTTGAGAAGGAGAAAGAACCTGATGTAACTGATGTTCAAAAGCAACAAGTTGATCCTTCTACCAAATCAGCTCAACTTATTGATGATGATGCACCTCCCAAGAAAAGGAGATTTTTGAGGATTCAAGAAGAAGAAGAGACTGATGAAGAAGACAGGCTTCCCATTTCTACTGTGATGAAAACAAAAGTTCACAAGCCTGAGTCTTCAAAAACCGATTCAGAATTAGTGGTTCAGAAAAAGGTAGTAAAATTACCAGCAAACTATGTGCCAGAAAAACCTTTGATGTTTGGACAGAATCCAAAAATATCACCAGAATCTCAGAGGTTAGCAATAAAAGTCAAACTTGAAGAGGAAGAGATCCAGAAGAAACATGATGAGAACATTCTGAGATTGGTTGACAAGGAATACCCTCAGACATCAACCATCATAGCAATGAAGAAAGAAGCACAAAGATTGTATGCTCTGAGGTTTACATATCAGTATAGGAAAGAACAAATCAGGATGTGGCCTGATCCAAGAATGATAGACAGGATCCACAGGAGAGATGCTCCAGCTGCTTATGCAAGAAGAATTAAAAAGGTAATAAGTGCTGATATTATGTTGGGATCTGTGCTTGATCCTTGGGAAATCATAGGAGATTTTAAAAGTGTTTATAACTCTGGTTTAAAAGCCCCCAAGTTTCTAGAGAATAAGATGATCAAGAAAGGGTTGGTATACAGAAAACTGGAAGGGGTAAAACAGAATGAATTACCATTATTTCTGGAAGGGAAGCATCCAGATGAGTTTGTGTACAGAGAGATAACAAGGGTGGAGCTACATGATGGGACAACGGCCAGGTACTTATCAGAGTACTATGGACCTGAGTCATTTTTTGAAGGTGAACCAGAAAGGCTGACTCCTGAAGAAAAGGTGATTTTGCTGGAAGCCTATGTCAGGGAGTCCTTCAGACTTATCTATGATCAATAGCTTCAATGAGAGGGGTAAATGCTCATAGTCCATTTCCCCAATGGAGTTCCCTCTCATACTTTGACAGTCAGATTTTCAGAAGCTGTTGATTACCAGGCCTGCACTTAAATTGGTCATTTTGAAGCTGATCTCAAAGAAAAAGACAGATCTTTCAGCCTGGGATACCAAATAAGTGAGACAGTCAATAATTAGAGGTTTTTGGCTGCATTGGTTCAGGGGGAGTTTGTTGGACTAAAAGAACCAATGAGCCTGATCAGAAAAACCTCTAAGTCTCACAATACACACAACAACTGAAGAAGAACACAACAGCTGATATTCACTTTGCAGAGTTACAAGATCTGAAGTTATTCACAACAGCTGAAGTGTTAGTCTTCAGATGTTGTGATGTTAATTTTGTCTTCAGTAGTTTTCTTTCAATATTTGTAAAAGTCTGATGAGTATTTTACTCATCAGATGTTGAAGTTTAATTTCAGTAGTTTTAGTTCTTCAGTAGTTGTAAGAGGTTGTCTTCAGTAGTTGTAAACATCCTCAGTAGTTTTGGTTATTTCAGTTGTTATCTTTTGTCTGTTAGGTGTCAACATCATGTGACATCATCAGACGTCACTGTTTCTATATAAGGGCAGTTGACATATTGTATCTGAAACGAAGTTAGTGCGAATTGAATGAGATTATCTCTTTTGCAGAATTCTCTTTCTATAACAACTTGTGCTTTACTGTTCTATTAGATTAACTTTGTTCTTGCTAATTTTGAGCTAATTCATCGTTGAATTCCGCTGCTATAACCTAATATTGATCAAATGAGAACATCTGATCCTACAGATGTAAAAAAAATCCAATATTAGGCTTCATCTTGACGAGTTATTTTGAGTTAATGCGTTAAGAGTGGGTTATTATTTGAACACTTTATATATGTATGTATGTATGTATGTATGTATGTATGTATGTATGTATGTATGTATGTATGTATGTGTATAGGATTGAGATCATATAATAAGACACCTTAATTACGGTAACCCATTAACCTTGACAAAATCACCCCAATTCTTAAAAAAAAAATTTCATGGCCTTAATTATACATAAATAAGGGGTTTCTTTTTTGTGTTTTTGCTAATTCATCACCGTTTAGGATCTATATCAGTGTAAATGCCGTAATAGTAAGTAAGTAAATGTAGTGTAACGCAAACTTAAACTTGTTTTAATTTCTAAACGCTTGTGAATTAGCAAAAACACAAAAAAAGAAACCCCATATTTATGTATAATAAAGGCCATGAATTGTTTTTCAAATATTTGGGTTGATTTTGTTAGGGTTAATGAGTTATCACAATAAAGGTGGGTTAACAACCGATCCTTACCCTTTATATATATATATATATATATATATTGTTACGTCCTGCAAAAATCCAGGTCAGCTTTTGTTTTAATTAAATATTTATTTAATTGATAATTGTATACGTGGCACTAGAATTAGTTTAATTTAGTATGACACGTGGCATGATAGCACAAACACTGACACAAACACGATAATTTGGTGAATTATCGCAACACGCACACACGTGTCTAAGAAAATGTGAACGTTGGTGAACATTTAACACATCGTGTAACTAAACACTAGAATCATCACGAAAAGCCCAAACATTGAACTTGAGAGTTCAAACGATGCCGAACGATGTTCTATATGTGAGAAAACGTCGAAAACAAACCAAACCAATGAAATTGGGCCTATTGGGCTCTTCAGGGACTCTTCACGGTATGCCAAGGGCCCTGTAATAGGCCTTGGTTTCATGGTTAAGGAACCATTGTAACTTCAATATGTTTGTATACTGTTTATTTTATTTGGTACGTTATTTTGAGTTTTAACGAAATTGTATACAAGTGTTTGTATATTGTTCTTTTGTATGGTTGCTTGTTATATTTGGTATGTAATTATGAATACTTTTGTAATTGTTAATAATTGTAATGTATTATTTTATGGTACGTAATTGTCATCTAGTAATTCATGCATGTAAAGTTTTTTAGTTTGATTTTTCTACTATGCATAGTTGGTATGTAATTACATATGGAATGTAATAGATTTGTTAGTGGTATTAATTGTAGTTATTGAATTTCAAAAGTCTATTCAAAGTTATGTTGTTGATGATGATGATGATTTTGGGCATCCACTAAAGCGTTAGCAACTATCAAACCTATGCGTAGAATGGTCAGATGAACCTCCCCATACACTATTTATTTACCACATGGAGAAAAAAGTTAAAGGCAAGAGTTGGGGTTATTAATTTAAAAAATAGTGTTAATGCTTTGTCAAAATAACAAAGGAAGCCAATCATTTCCATGGGTTTTAAACCGTTACTATCATTGGATGTAGAGATTGTTCAAACAAGACTTGCCCAATGGTTAGATTCAAACTATTACAGTGACAGGAATGAGCTAAATGTAGGCCACCATATAATAAAAGTTACTCCTAATATTGTTAAAGATGTTTTGGGAATACCACTCAGAAGATTTCCTCTTAATGAGAAAAATAAGCCCATAGTGGGATCATCAAATAGCATAACTGTATGGAAATGTTTGTATCCAAACAAAACAAGGATAACAGTTAAAGATGTTCTTGAAGAAATTAAAAAAACAGAGAATGGTGACTGGATTTTTAAGCTAAACTGGCTCGTAATATAAAACACTGCAAAAGGCACAACAGTCAACCAGAAGTTTTTGAATTCTGTAAACACAAATACGGACATATAATAAAAATTACTCCTAATATTGTTCAAGAGATAGTAGAAAGAGGAGATGTCATCATCACATAGCACAATCAGATCTGAATGTTGCAGGATCCTTTCACAAAGCCCATGCCTCAAGCAAAACATGAGGTGAATGCTAGTTCCATAGGGCTTCGTATGTCTTGTGATTGGATCTGATCTATGTATTTTATTACTTGAATATTTATGGACTATCTCGCAGTATCATTCTATTTGCTTTGACTTATGATAATTTGTTACATTTATGATCACTGTTCCAATGTTAGCACGTTTGAATCCATGAATAACTAGGTTATTCTAAATGCCCATAGTTGGTCATAATTATGGGAATAATTGTGAATTAAGACTATTTTTGATTGTTTGGTTGGCTAAGTAAAGGAACCGGAGATCACGAATATTTATGAGGCAAATATTGGGCGTGACCGCGTTCAAATACACTTCATGGATCGTCGTCTCCAGTGTTTTTGAAAATGGTGATATCTTTGTTTCATTTGACCTGAGATACATATTGGACATAATTGCATGATGTGTTGTTCTTTGACATTGTTTAACATTTTCTTTGACCACACATCAATAAGGTTTTTTGTTGGAACAAAGCAAAATGTAGTGAGAGGCGTATGTAGTCAATAAGGGATCTATACCTTTTCAAGGTTGATATATTTGGGCCCTTTGTTGATTCAAGCTGATTTAAAAGCATGGCCATGCTCAAACTTATGTTTGATATTAATCACGTTAAATTTTGAACGAGAAATATAATTTTTGAACAACATATGAGATTGACGCCAATCCATGTCCCATGTTCAACTAAATATCTATTAAAGTGATTCTACACATTTGGTTCTTGACGTTTTATAGAGGTTTTGGCTAACAACTTAGATCCATTTTGCTTGGTGTGTTCATCTCTTGGAGTGAAGACACCTGTGTTCATCTCTTGAGTGAAGACACCTGTGTTCATACCATCCTCATCATTATAGCTATCAGTTCTCTACAAAGGTTGTTGATTATAAATACGCTATGGTTTTATTTTATTTAAGTTTCAAGAACTACATATGTATCCTTGGTGGGTTTTGGTTTATAACGTTCAGATCCAAACATGTTAAAACACGTTTCCATTGCAAATTCTTTTATAAGACGTTTAAAACCCAACACCTTCAACATTGTTGGAGCCTCACGCATAATTTCATTACCCTCGGTAGCAATATCGCGTCCCTCATTTCGAGCTTGTACACATGCTTCTAGAGCTTCTCGATTAGCTACAACACCAGGTGCATTTCCCCAAGGGTGCCCTGAAGTTCCTCCTCCGAACTGTAGTACGAAATCATCCCCAAAGATCTCGGTTAGAGCAGGCATATGCCAAACGTGAGTACCTCCCGAAGCTACAGGCAGAACACTTGGTAGAGAGACCCAATCTTGGGTGAAATAAATATCGCGACTTCTATCTTTTTCAATAAAATCATCACGCATTAAATCAACAAAGCCCAAAGTGATTTCTATTTTCCCTTCAAGTTTACCTACTACGGTACTGGAATGAATGTGATCTCCACCAAACATACGTAACGCTTTTGTTAAAGAGAGTCCTTCGCGTAAATTTCTTTGAATGGGTAAATCAATCATTTGTCCTTCAGGATCCAACATTAATCCTCTCATACCTACTAATTAATGTAGTTGAGATGCATTTCCTCTGGCTCCCAAAAAAAACATTATATGGACCGGATTAAAAGGGTCGGTCATCCGAAAATTAGGAGTCATTTCTTGTCGCAAATATTCACTTGCTGCATACCATATCTCGATCGATTGACGCAATTTTACTACTGCGTGTACATTCCCAATATGTACGTAGATATTGATTTAGATATAAATTACATCCGAATTTGAATTAAATATTATAGCAGTTTTGTTTTTCTTCATTTTTAACGTATCCCCATGAGCATTGTTAGATTGGGTCTCTTGATTCTCTACTGTTCTATTGATTTTTTTTAATTTATTTGTAATTTTCCAATTTAATACATGTGATGGTAACTTTTGTATTATCTGTCTTCAACATCAACATATAACAACTTACTTGAATCTGGATGCTAAACATGTTTTTTGTAAGTTACTATATATAAATATATCACATACATTGATGGATATTGTCAACATTTTCAAAATAACAACCTATTTCCAACTAATACATGGTCAGTGGCGGACCTAGAAATTTTTTTGATAGGGGTCGGAACTTTATTGCGTCTATTGCATGTCATTAAATATTTCATGTTTTGGACAGATTAGAATTGGGTCGGGTCGGGTTATCAAAAAAAATAAAAAAACTAAAATAAATCAAAAACCATTAGAGTTGTTTTTCTTATTTATCTCAAAAATTTGATCTTTTTAAGTCACAGATAATGCATATTAGGTTATTTGAGTATCAATTTTATTAAGGGTGCTGTTAGGGAGACACCAGGCCGGTTCCTTGAACACCATCTTTACGGGCCGTATAGAATTCTGACACCCGACATTCCCTGACACATCACATCAGAGCTCTGACATGTTCGACAGACGCCATCCATACGACCCGTATAGCCCTATACGGCCAGTATGGAAATTTAATTTTGAAATGCGTGCCAATCATTTGGGATCTCGGTTTGCGTATAAATTATTTGACGTGATGTTTAGATAAATACTCGATTTGCGTGCGAATACCTACTATATAATGAACGTTGAAGTTTAAGTTTTCTTCATTCAATCTATTACTCGTTAAATATTACTTGTTTGTATTTCTTCGAAAATGTACTAAAGGTTTAAAAATGTCGATGGGAAACAACAGATTCGGAGATGAATACATGTGTGTGTATGAAACTCATCAGGTAATAAGATTATTTGTTTTACAGTCGTTAGTTTATAAAATCTTAAACATTTGTTGTTTTCAGGTATTTGTTGGTCCTGATGAACTAGTTGAATGGGCCATTGCAAGAGGGCTTGAAACCGGTTATGTGTTAGTTCGTCGTCGAAGCAAAACTAATGCATCCGGAGCCGTTATTAAGGTGTGGCTGAAATGCGATCGTGGTGGCGTTTACAAAGGAGAACCAAAACTTAGACGTACTGGTTCAAAGAAGACCAGTTACAAATTTGAGTTAATTGGAAAATACGAGAGGAGTCGCGGTGGTTGGAAGTTGCGTGTGGTTAACAGTGAACACAACCACCAAGGGGATGAACAACTAGGCGGTCATCCTTATGCGATGAGATTGAACGAAGCTAAAACACGTCTAGTTGAGCAACTTTCAAATCAAAACATGTTGCCCCGTGACATACTTGCAGCTGTTAAGGACCAAAACCCCGATAATGTCTCTGACCTTAGATCTATTAACAACGCACGATGAAAGTTGTGTGCTGGACAAAACACGGGGGAATCTCCAATGCAGGTCCTTTTTAACACCCGGCAAAATAATAATTTTATTTACCAAACTCTAGACAATACGTCGACGGATGTCATGGAGCATATTTTTTTTATCCACCAGACATCCTATAATATTTGGCGCACATTTCCTCATGTCTTGTTAATTGACACAACTTACAAAACGAACAAATACAACATGCCATTTGTTTAAATAGTTGGTGTCTCGTCAACACACAAGACGTTTATCATTGCACATGCATTTATAAGTAAAGAACGTGAAGAGAATTTCGTTTGGGTGTTACAAAACCTAAAAGATACACTTCAACAGTGTATGGAGCACGCGTTATTGTAACCGATAGAGAACTGGCTCTTATAAACGCATGTCATTGAATATTTCCCAGTGTTGCCCAGTTACTTTGCAGGTGGCACATATTTGAAAACATATCCAAACACTGCAGGCCAAGTTTTTCGTTATCAGACCGGCAAAAGTTTGGATGTATGTGGTCGGTTGTGATAGACTCTGCAACTCCTGATATTTATGAGTATAAATACAGCCGACTTCATGAATGGCTATGGACATCTCATCAGAGTAATATTTTAATTCTTGTATTTAATTTTTTTTTAGTTATATGATACGTTATAATTTCCGTGTGTTTTTCAGGGGTAATCGGATATTTGCAAGTAAATTGGTTGCAAAAGTACAAAGAGATTTTTGTGTCTACGTGGATTGATAAAAACTGGACATTGATGTTCCTGTCTATCCAGGACCGGGACATGGTTATTTTTGCTGTATTTTCTCTTTTCTTTTTTTTGTATTTTGATGTATGGACACTACTTATTATTCGGATGGATGTATTTTTTTTCGTATGTATGTTGTGTATGGTGTGATTGTTTTTATCTTTTATTATATAATTAAAAAATGTGCGTGTCTGTGAAATGAAAAATAGATAGTTTACAATTTTTCTTAAAACCGGTCAAATTTATTTACGTTCTAATAACTATTGTTTTAAAATAAATGTTTAAACACGATTAAATTAAAATAATTTTCTAACAAAACATTTAAACGATATCACATGTATATCTCTTTGATAAAAGCGACTATATATACCTGTTATAACAATAAAATTACGAAAATCATAACTACCTATGTTAAAAAATTGTTATTTAAATTTAAACATCATGATGTTAAAATATTTGTCAAACAAAACAAGTAGACAATATAATTAAATAATCACATTAAAATACTTATTATTTTACAACAAAACGATTAAAAATGGTTACGTTTTTCTTTCGAACAATTAAACGATATTAAAAATTATTTAAACACGTACGTGTCGCGTTTACGAATACCAGATTTCAAAAAAAAGTACGATTAAACGATATTATAAATAGATATTACTTATAACTTAAAGATTAAACAATTAGACGATATGATATAAGTAAATTAACGTTAAACACGTACGTATACTATGATTTCAAACAAAGTACGATTTTATAACATAATTACGTTACGGCCCTTACAACTTACCGATTAAACATAATTACGTTAAAAGATATCTTTTAACCATTTAAAACACTTAGACAATTACAATGTTACAAATAAGTTAAACAGGTACGTATATCGCACGAAAAAAACAAAAGTTGTAAATTTTCAGGTTTTCATACGAATCATATAGGACAATACTACTCGTATGTGGTTTTCAGCCGCCAGACATCTGACTGACATATTCTGACACACTCTGACACCTATACGGCCCGTATAGGGCTATACGGCTCGTATAGAGTCAGATGGTGTTAACTGATCTACAGGTGGTGTCCAAATAACAACTGCCTTTTATTAATTTTGCTTTTCAAATGGTTTAAAATTGGGTTTCATCAGTGTCATCAAAATTTCATGTTGTTCGGTGTCAAAATTTTTTGAGGGTCAGTTAAGATCAGATCATATATATAACACTTTAAAATAAAATTCATGAGGGTCGGTCGACCCTTATAAAATAGGCTAGGTCCGCCCCTGCTCATGGTCAAAATAACAACGTACTCATAGTCTCATAGAGTTTATTTTTATATTTTGTTTTCTTTTACTCATAGAGTTAAAATAGAGATAAACTTATAAATTGTAAATGTTTTATATAACGAAGTGTTTAGATATTTGTAAATTTTAATTCTCATTTTCTTTTAATAAATTTAAATATTTTATTTATTTGCATATACTGATTTTTTAGTGTATGTATTATTAGTGGCGGAGCTTGACCCCAAGCGCAGGGGGGCGAACATAGAGTATATTTTTTTTCCGAGAGGGGGCGAAATAAAATTTTTTTAAAAATTTTGCACTACGAATCGGGAAATGTACACCACTGAACGAAAAAACGGGGGGGCGGTTGCCCCCCAGTCCTCACTAACCTTCGCCACTGTGTATTATACAAACCTGATTTTCTAATGTTTGTATTATACAAACCCGTGTGTTTATAAATTAGTTGCTACTTATTTTAGCAATGTTTTGAAAACCGGACAGGTCGAATCGGGAACTGGTGGTCGGACCGGTCCGGTTAGGGGTTCTGGGCTGTTTTCGGGTGAACCGGCCAGTCGTACCGATGAATCGGTGGTCGGGCCGGAGGCTGAACCGTTTTTTTATATTTTTTTATATATATATTTATAAAATGTATATAAAATCATCCGGTTCTTAAATCCGGTCCGACCGGTCGAACCTCTGACCAGTAAGAAGACCGGTTCGACTGTCACACCCCGACCGACGGCGGAATACGTCGGGGCGCGAGTTTGACTGTTCATTAGCTCATGGTGCTATTATGTGTTTCGATATTTAATACATCATCATTTAAATAATACAACATGTCATTCATTAAATTCAAATAACATTACATAAATTGAATACAAAACAGTTACATCTGCAATGCTAAGTCATTAATTACAATTTAACTAGGTCACTAATTCTTATCATATGTCTTCATCATGCTTCCTTATCCTGTTACACATGTAAAATAGAGTTTGTCAACTATTTGCATAGTTGGTGAGTTTACACACTAAGTTTAAATAATAAGTATAAAAAGGATGCAAACTATAGCCTAACTAGATATATATCATAAACACAACATGAATACAAGTTTGAATAAATTGAATGAATGAATGAATAACAATTGCTTGTGTTCAAACAAGTATCCTTACAACATGTTAATTCAAGTATGGCCATACTATAGATTAACAGTTATAATTCAACAAGTTTGCTAGGTATACTTTTCACCTTTTTCACACAAAGGCAAAAGCTTTTGCGAAGATAGTATCTAACCATCTTAGGCTACTAAGTACTATATTGCTTGACTGGCAACACAATAGAATCACACATAGAATCAACACATTGTATAAGCTTAGCATCTAACACATAAAGCTAACTACGTCAAGGCTTGCATCATAGATTGAATGAATAGTAGAATGAATAAAGTTTGAATAAGACATGTGTAACATCCCAAAAATAAAAGTGTAAAAGGGAGTGTGAAGAAACTCACCTGTTGGAATGCTAGCTAGTTCCAAGTCCTTGATTTAAAGAATGAGGAAGTAAGGCTATCTACTCACCTATAATTTGAGTAATCAATTCTTAGCAACCCTATAGTTCAAGTTCAAGGATCCTAAAACTATGACATCCTAATGAGACTCCTAGTTTGAATGAATCTATGTTTGAATGGATATTTAGAATAACTAATCTTAAAATATTGATTTCATAAAATAGAATATCAAATGTATTCTTTTTATTCATCAATAATTTATGAATAACTAAACGAATTGTTTAAGAATATTAAATAATATTCTTATAATATTTAAAATAGAATATTGAATATTCATTTTATTTATTATATTGTTATTGAATTTCTAAGTATGCTACTTGAATTAATTTCCCATCCATTTATTCATTTATTTGAATTTAGAGGCTTGTATATTTGAATTATAAGATTTATTTGTTTAAATATCATTTATAACTTTTATTTGATCTTTTAGTGATTTAAAAAAAATGTCATTCAAAATTATCTTGATCTCAAGTTATAAACAACTATTTAAAAATTATTAATAATTTTAAAACATGTTCTTAAACCTTTACTTGACTAAAATGATTGTAATATGTTTTTGGCAGACACATTTTAAATGTCATAAATAAATTGTATAAAATAATTGAACTTAAATTTTAAAAGAAAATATGAACAGAATGATTTAAAAAAAAAACTTTTAAATTTTTTAAACCTTTTATTATAGTTTTATATCCAATGAAATAAACTTTTAAAAAAATAATTATTTAAATATATTTAATATCTTTTGATTTTAAATCAACAGAAAGTAGAATATATATATACTTTTTTTTTTGGTTTTAGGATTCCGAACACATATTAGGATTTGTTTTATAAATCATTTAATATATTTATTTAATTAGTTTTTATTAGAAAACTAAAAAAAAAAAACTGGTTAAAATTTTCAATTGACTAAATCAGAATATGTAAAAATGATTTGTAAGATTTTAAGTATAATTTTTATATAAAAAAAATGGATTAAAACGGATGAAATTTGCTCAAAATTGGTTCGGACTACATCACCCGGGTCCCTTGGAATACAACGGAGCATCACACCAATAGTCTGTGCAAGTAATCGTTGCTAGGTGTTTGTTTTTATCAACTTTATAGTTTATATTGATTGTCAATTTAACCCTCAAATCGAATGAACCCTAGTTTTAGGATTGATCCAATTCGAACAACTCAGTGTTTGTGAGTAAGATTAAGCATAGGGTTAATGTTTATCATCAAAATCCGACCAAGTTGGTGTAGGAAATTACCTGGATTGAGTTTGATTTGATATAGGTCGAGTTCGAGTGAAGTTTCGGTCGTTCTTGAACTTTAATCGCGATTAGAGTTGCTCCTGAATGCGTTTTTGTTTTGATCAAGAGGGTGTTTTGCATTAGTTTGATTTGATCTTTGTTCTGCTTTTAATTGTTTTTGAATTTTTAGTTGTAATTTGTATTTTTGGATGACGATTTCGAATCACTCAAAGATTTAAGCCTTTATTGATGATTGGTATAATTTACGTGTTTAGTAAACTTGCCAAAAATCAATTTTATTGAATTGTTGACACCTGGTTCTGCGCTGGAGTAGGAAACAGATTGAGTGGGTCTTTTTTTTTTTTTTTGGGTTGGATCAAGAGTGAAACGGATATAGGGGAAGCTTCTTTAGAGACTTGGCAAAAGTAGTACCTTGAGTTATTAATTTATTTGTTTACAACTTCAGCCCCTCTCTAATTCCAATCCTAAAACTTTGTGTTATGAACTCAAGCTTAAAGTGCTATAAACTTATCTTTTAATATATATAATTTTAAAGATATATTATAAAATTTTATATATATCGTTTTTATATCTAAAACTTATTACGTTATTTTTATTAATTCAATTCCTAATTAATATTTATAGCTTAACATATACATATGTGTGTATATATTATTTATTTATTTATTTTTATTATTATTATTATTATTATTATTATTATTATTATTATTAAATATTTAGATCATAACCAATATACACTCATGTATATATTAGTTCTCATAATCTTTTTATTTTTATGTATTTAAAGTTTGACTTATCACTTATAACTTTTAACCTTTAAAATCATTATTTTATAAAATAATAAATTTTTTTACAAGGTCTTAAGTCATGATTTATATTTTTATTATTATTATATTAATGTAATAAATGTTGTAAAATTGTTTGTTGAGTATGCATGTATTATGAATACAACTGTTTCATAGAGTACCAAAAGCTTTGTTTTATTATAAATCGAGCACGATTACAATGTTCAAAGTTGTAACGGAAAAATCCTGGGGATTACATCGACTTCCGGTCCAGTTATGAAAACATTGTATTTTAGAGTCAATCCCAAAATGCCTATTTTGACCAAAACTTTCCTCAAAATGTCCACATCATTTACGGGCGCTGCCGCCCATTTATATACGGGCACCGCCTATAAAATAAACCAATTAAAATAAGCCATCTGTCCACTATGGGCCCGGCGCCCATAAAACCCGAACCACGCCCATAAAATTGAATTTTTGTCACAGGTGGAAACTTCACGGGCGGGATTCCCATAAACTATAACATGTGTGGGCGGGACGCCCATAAAATAGGTAGGGACACCCATAAACTAGGTTCAGTGTAAGACCCCAAACCCGGGAGGTCCTACTGTTGGTCATTCATAACATAAACGTAGTTCTTAAACATAAAAATACTTCACATAGCAGCGGAAACAATATCTCACATAGTGCAGCGGAAAATCTCAACATTGAATGCATACTCCATAATCCAAGGTTCAACAAATCTAAAAATAATTCATAAAATTTCTAGATAGGAATGTCAGTCTTTTGGGTGCAGGTAGCTTCACTAGTCAGCCAAGAGTCTTTGTCACCAATCTAACCTGCAATGAATCTGATATACATGCAAAAGTCAGCGTTGCTGAGTGAGTTCAAGTTTTTCAAAAATAGTTAAATCTTTTAAAATCTTAATCTTTTCATGATCATATACTCACATAACATAATTAACATGAATACAGGAAATTGTCACACATAGTTTATTCAAATCACATAATTGCCCCGAACAGACCAAACACCAAGTCATGGTTCTGTCAGAGAACTTCCTCATAGTTGCCCCATATAGAGGACTTCCTTGTTTAGTCAAACTATAGGTTACTTCTTCCCTATAACAAGACTCTGCGTAATAGTTGCCCCATATAGAGGACTTCCTCTTTAGTCAAACTATAGGTTACTTCTTCCCTATAGCAAGACTCTGCGTAATGAGTCGACTCGTGCACAACCATAATCACATAACACATTCACATTCATACATTAGATTCACATAGAATTTCATACATGAACATATCTTCAAACATATCTCAAACTATAGTTATTACTATTTTAACATAAACATAGTCTAACATAACTTTATAAATATATTTTATATCATGACTTTTATTTTACAAAAGTATCATATCATCTTTATATAATCAAACCATAACATGTATATCAGCCCAAAACATTAAAATCATTTAAGAGAGGGAGTCTAGAAACTCACCTGGTTGCAATACTCTGATCACAAAACCATGAATGACTCAAGAACCTACACATTCCATTCACACATTAATACGTACTTAACTCTTATATGCTACAAAACTAACGAACTTTGGTTATGGTCTAAGGATCATAATTAACCTTAAAGTGTGTTGGAGGAGTTATGGAACATAAAAACTTAATATTTGAGAAAAGTGTTATTTTTATCATAAACTTGAAACGGTCGTGTTAGGTTTGACTTAATAGTTTGACGCGGCCGTGTGGGGTTTATGTAACCTTCATGCCTGCAAATTTCCATTCACTCCTATTGAACTTTCATGTTTTCACAAACACATTATTCCATACAAACCCACATCTACTCCATACGCATTCGCTCGACACCATGATTGATTTGTCCATCAAAGCCACACAATACATGCTCACATGAAATAATATAAATAAACCCGATTAAATCTAGGATGATCGCAGCCCATAAACTTGTGATTTCGACCTTCTAAAACATGCCGAAACACACCCATTCATACGCACACAGCAGATCGGGGCTGCTGTGTTTAGGGATGGTTGATGACACTATAAAAAAACCAATCGTAACCCTCAAACCAACCCTAAACCGCTTACGATTAATCATGTAAGTACCCGATAGTTTCAGCCCCAAATCAGCGATTAACGATCACTTATTAGCCACTAAACTCGTGAACAAGGACATGAGATTAGTACCTGGTATGCGAACAGGAGTCTCCAAAAGCTGCTTCGGGTTCGATATTCCACTTGAGATCCCCTTGCTTCTTTTGACGGCAGTTTTAGCAAAGGAAGAAATGTTTCTCCTTTGTGAGAAAACGTGGGGTAGGGCCAGTAGGGTTGGGATCTTTAGAGTGAATTAATTTAAAATTTCAACATGCACCCTCAATCTTTATTCATCTATTTTTAAAAGCACAATCTTTTGATCTCAAGTTTTGTTTATCACCTTTTTAACCCTTAACTTTACAGCAATATTTAATAGAGAAATTTCAGGATGTTACATTCGGGCTTATTTTGATTGGTTTATTTTATGGGCGGCAGCACCTGTAAAAAGTGTTCACGTTTTGAGGGATTGAAAAGTCAAATAGGACATTTTAAAAAAAGTTAAAGTCAATCGGGAAATTTTGGGAATTTTCTTCTTATTTTATTAGTATATTCAGATTCAGATTTATAGATTTCGGTTTGTACCTACTTCCCGCACCAGATTCTCGATCAAATCTCTTCACATATTTCTAAATTCTCGCACAATTTGTACAACTTTCCAATTCTCACACAATTATCATAAATGATATTCTTAATCCATTGTAGTCAATTTTTTATTTTATTATTATTTTTTTTTGTTTTTTGTTTTTTAAGTAACCAACCATTAAGCTAGAAGCTCTTGGTTTATTATTTTTTTGTTACAAAATTACTTTTTTAATTTATTTATCTATTCACATTATTGTTACCTTTGTTCTTTTCAAAATTACCCGAGCACAGACCGAACTACCGAAGAGTTAACTAATATACGAACATTGTACAATAAATAGTACTCTAACCATTGTTCATAAATCCTAAGACAATTAAAGAAGGGTTGAGAAACAACAACACTTTTTTTTTATTTTTTAATATTAAAAAAGATTTAAAAATATACATAAGTAAAAAGTATAAGTACGTGTGTATGATATGATTGATTTAAGGGAAAATTCATAATATGGCCTCTTTGACCATATTATTTCCAAGAATGTCCAAATATTCATCCACATGATGGGCGCTGCCCGTGTTCTCGACCAATTACTAATCGCCACGTGGCCTTCATAGGCGCCCACGCCCATAGAAAAATTCCAACGCCCGTAAAAAAAACATCCGGTCACGGGCGCCAGGCCCACTCTGACACTAGTGTAATGGGCGTCCCGCCCATAATCATTTTTTTTGTGGGCGTAATGAAGACTCTGAACTGAACCACCATTATGGGCGTCCGAACCTAGCTATGGGCGTCCGAACCTAGCTACGGGCGTCCCGAACCTAGCTACGGGCGTCCCGCCCTTTTTTTTGAAATTTTAAGCGGGAACACACTATGGGCGTCCTGCCCATGATGGGGGTTTCTCTATGGGCGTCGCGCCTATGAGCTTGATTTTAAAAAAAAAAATTTAATTTTTGCTCTATATTTCTCTATGGGCGTCCCGCCCATGATGAGGGGACGGATATAGGCGCCGCGCCCATATACTAAAAATTAAAAAAATAAATAATTTTTTTGCCTTGTACCTAGCTATGGGCGCCTATGATGGAATAAAAAAATTAAAATTTTGCCTTAGCTATAGGCGTCCCGCCCATAATGGGGGACGGATATGGGCGTCCGACTTTTTTAAAAACTATAAAAAAACCATTATTGTTAAACTTTTTCACACTCATCAAACAGTATTACTTAAAAATTTCGTATTTTTACCCCGTTTAATATATGGAGTTTACCGTTGTAGTTTGTATGGGTGGTAACTGGGAACATAAGGATGGTCTATACGATTATGTTCCAGTTGATTGTATTCGTCGTGCTCTATATTTTTCTTCTAAAATCAGTTATGGTGAGCTGATTGATTTGATTTCAGTTCGTTTTGGTATTCAAGATATAAGACGCTTATCTTATAAGTTTTCAACATATGTGTATCCCGTTGACATATACGATGACAACTATGTCTGTGTTTTTAAAGATTATGGAGAAAAATCATACAGACATATGTTATATTTATGTTGTTGACTCTTTTACGATTCGTCTACCTCGTCAAAAAAAAAAGACTCATCACATAGGTCTAATTCTAAAAAAAAAAGATGTTGTTTCGGATTTAAACATTCCATTTAACAATATGAATGTTTTTAGCCATGAGCCTAATAATTTTGACATAAACAACCAATATATTGATAACAACGAAACCTTTCAAAATTACGAAACAAACATTTCTAATGTTTTATTATCATCATCTACACATCCAATTGTTAACAAAGTTTTTAAAGATAAAGAAGAATTAAAGTTAGAAGTATCAATGATGGCTTTAAATGAGTGTTTTGAATTCAAAGTGCAAAAGTCATCAAAAGAAAGGCTTGTTGTGAAATGTTGTGGTGATAACTGTGAGTGGGTATTAAGAGCTTCTACTTATAAGGATACTAATGCTTTTCATGTGACTTCTTTTAAAAACGAGCACACATGTTCAAGAACGTAGACGTATCCTAATATTAGAAATGTAAATAAAAAAGTTATCGACCATATCATAAAAGATCAACTTACCGACTGTGGACGTGTTTATCGGGGAAAAGAAATCGTGAAGGACATAAATCAAAGGTTTAAGATAAATATATCTTACAAACAGGCATGGCGAGAAAAACATTATGCGGAACAGCTTTTGTCCGGATCAGCCGAGGAGGCTTTTGTCAAACTCCCTGCATACTGTCACAATCTTGAGTTAGCTAACCCTGGAACAATTACTCACATTCTGAGGACGAGTTTAACCGTTTTGAAATGGTTTTTATTGCTATTGATGCAGCTGTAAGTTATTTATTTTGAAGATATAATCGGTTCACTTACAGAAAAATTAGATATTTTATTTTTAAATTATTTGCAGGTCAGAAGTTTTGTTAATTGTATGCGGCCTATCATAATAATAGACGCGGCACATCTGAAATGTACTTTTAAAGGCACCATGTTTCTTGCAGTCGGTATGGACGAAAATTACCAAATTTTACCAATTGCATTCGGTGTCGGGAAAACTGAAAGCGGTGATGCTTGGACCTGGTTTTTGTCTAAACTGAAAGATGGCATAGCGGATCATCCGGAACTCGCTATTATTTCTGGCAGAGCGTCTTCTATTGATTTGGCAATCAGAACAGTGTACCCGCTCGCATATCATGGTCTTTGTTGCCGACATTTAATGGTTAATTTACGTTTAAAGGGTAAAGCGCAAGAAAGCTTATGGTGGGCAACGTGTAAAGCGTACACAATCAGTGACTTTGAAACTAACTATAATGCGTTATGTGCTATGCGGCTGGCAATCAGAGAGACACTAACAAGAGTTGGGTTTCATAAATGGGCACGGTCGCACTGCCCTGTTCAACGGTTCAATATAATGACTTCGAACAGTGCCGAGTCTATTAACGCATTGTCTCGAAACGCGAGAAAATTACCGATCACAAAACTAATTGATTTTTTTGTTTCCTTGCTACAGAAATGGTATTTTAAGCGACGACAACTTGGTGGTAATTATTATATTAGAACTTGTTAATTATAATTTTTTTTAATATTTATGTTTTTTTATAATTTGGTAATAAATGAATATTTTTCTCCAACAGCAAAAAATACCCACCATCTGACCAAGTGGGTTGAAAACAAAATATCCAAAAGAATACAAAAATCCAAAACTTGGACAGTAGGGGGTATCGATGACTATCATTTTAACGTTGACGACGGATGTCACCAATGTGTCGTCGATGTTTACAACAAAAAATGTGGTTGTCGCAAATGACAATTATCAGCCATGTGGTCATGTGATTGTTGTATCTGTTTTTTTGAAACAATCCGATTGTACACATTGGGCGATGGACTGGTTCAAAAACGAGGTTCGCGTTACCACATATGCTGAGTCTGTAAATACGGTTCCAGATGAATATGAATGGGAGGTAGAAGAAGCTATTGAATTTTTAGAAACACCGCAGATGGATCGAATGCAAGCTGGTCATCCACGAGAAAATAAACGTATTCCGTCTCGAGGTGAAGAAATTGACCCAACAATATGTTCAAGATGCCATCATAATGGACATATGCGTCATCAATGCAAAGCTCCATTGGCATCACAAGTCCCGTCATCATCAAAAGTGTATGGAAAAAATAAGGAAACAACAACTCAAAATAATTACTGTTACGATTTGAATGAATTTTAATTGTAATAGTTAAGATATTATTAGCACTTATTATTTCTTTTTATTTAAAAATTATTAAAAAATTTTGGTTATATGCGGAGCGCCGATAAACAATGAAACATAATAACTATCAATAAAGTTGTTCAAATGATCATATTACACTAATCACAAAGTTACAGAAAAAAATGTAAAAATTACATCATATTAATATTTCATACAAACTAGTTATACAAACTTAAGCGGCACCACCAAATTTTCCCTGAGTCACGCGATTTACCTCCTGATAAGCTATAGAAGTATAAGGTTTAAAGTTCAGCACCACCAAATTTACATTAAGTCACGCAATTTATGTCTCGTTAAGTTTGTTGTATAATGTATTACACACAAACAAATGTTGGAATTTTTTAACACCTTATATATAGTAAAATTAGCAATCGTAAAAACTAGAAGGGATTATACCCAACGTCCATTACGAGCAAAAAAAATACATATATAAGATAATTAAAAACATACATATATGTAAGTGGTTTTAATTCAATAAGAATTAAAACTAAGTGGTTTTAATTCAATAAGAATTGCATTTTTCAAGTTTTATAAAACATTTTATAAAGTAACTACTAAGGCACATAAAAAGTTTTGAAGTAAAACATTTTTAACAGAAATTATAAAATATCTTAGAACGTAAATGAAAAAAATTCCTACTTACTATTTATAGGCAAGCCACGAAAAAAATTAACTTTTGCTTAATACTGATGGGTTGTAAAACACATCCGGTTTTTAAATAGTTTTTAGTTGATTTTAAGTTGTAAATATGTCGATTTTGTTTATTTTTTAGATTCTTTTTACATGTTTATTGTTTTTACAGGCTTGTCGAATGAAATGAGCGGAAATCGAGTTCGAAACCCGAAGGAATCGAGCCCCGGTTGAAATTAAGAGAAAAAGACAAGTTTTAATGATTATGACGTCATCGCGGTACGCGATGAGGAGAAATACCACCTTCGCGGTACGCGAAGGATTTCGGGGGTTCCCCGCTTGTTTTGTCTATCGCGGTACGCGATGTGTTTTTGAATTGGTCTCCGCGGTACGCGAAAGGTTTTAAAATTTGAAAAAAGTCAAGATTCAAGCGAGATTAAATAGGAAACGCTCCCCAGCCGTTTCATTCACCATTCTCGACCATTTTTGGAGCAGGAGAGCATTCCAGGAGCTTGAGGAAGCATTTGGGAAGCATTGGAGGGCTAGAAGACCTTGTTTACATGTGAAATCATCTTGGTTACTCTTTGTTCTCATTTGTTCTTAATTTTCAGTATTTTATTTCATTTTGTTCTGTTGATTCTGAATATTATTGACTGATGATGATGTTATTAGGCTAGTTGTTTGATTCTACTTAGGTTAGAATGATTGTTTGAATGATTATTGATGACTATTGACTATTGTTTTAGTTTATGATGGAAAACACTTTTGTAACATATTTTATTGTGTCATTTTGATGAGTTTTGCATATATAATCTTGATTATATCAGTTTATATCATGTTCCATACGTGTTTATTGAATGTCTTTTGGTGTTAGACACGTATTAGGTCATCGACTTGGTGTTATGACTAGTTTGTGGCTTGTTTGATATCACTAGCCATAGGAAAAGATATAATTGATGTTTTTAGGGTTCTTTGTGTATCTAAGTTTAGAAATTCGGAAGGTGATAGACTTGTCGGGTGATCTTTAGCATTAGGGTTTTCATAATAATTACCCGGGAGGGTTGGTTAATTGAAAGACTTAGTGTTATTGTCATTTCGTGTCAAATTAGACATTTTAAGATTACTCCTTGCATCTTTGGTGTATTGAAATAAGAAAATCAGGAATGTGACTTGTTCATTTGAGTACATAAGTGTTATTGGAAAAATCCGGGAGGTGATTCAATTAACTAGTGTGTATATTGCAAAATTAGGTTTTCTTAATTGGTTATATTTGGTAATTGATCCAGAATCCATTAGATTACCCATATTTTGCTGTTTAAGATCCTAGTTCCATCATATCAAACAAAGTCAATAGTGTCAATAATCACAAACAGGAATTCTACCTAAGTAGAGTTTTTCTCATTCATTTAGGTTTTTCTAAAATTATAAACCATTTCTTTTAATTAAAATCATTAATTTGTTTTAGGGTTTAATTATTAGTTGAATCTGCCTTTTCTAATTTAATTAGGGTAATTAGTTTAATTGAATTGTCATTTTTATTCAAAACCCCCTATTTGTTTTAATCATTTTCTAATCTTATTTTGTTAAGTCAGTGTCTCGTGGGTTCGATATCCGGACTTTTGTTAGCTATTCTACAATTGATAGGTACACTTGCCTGTCAAAGTGGTTTAGTTTAGGATTTTCGGTTTTAACTCGTTGTAATTAAGTTGAGTCTAGGTTAGTGTTTATAGTTATTTTCTTAGACCACTTTCGAGGACATCAAGTTTTTGGCGCCGTTGCCGGGGACACTTGGCAATAGCGAAATTAGCTTAGATTGTGATTGTAAAAATTAGTAGGTCTAATTTTTATTTGTTTTTAGTATTTTAGGTTTTTAGTCTTTTCTTTTCTTTCTTATTTTCCTTAATTGTTCTTGTCTTTTAGTTGCTAGGTTTTTATTATTTTTAGGTTTTTCTTTGTTTTGTTTGTTAAAATCCTTTACTTGTAATCGTTTACAGTGCATGCCACATACTCGATCACAAGGACCACCGCCAGTTTTAGCTTTCAAAGAGCCGGAGAAAGAGTTTCACACGAACCTTAGGAGTCGCCTTTCCCAGGTACGTGTTCTTGCCCCGATTTTGTTTTCTCCTTCTAGTTCTACACCTAGTTCACCTTCACACACACCCACTTCACCTTTCCCGATCCCACCTTTTTGCTTCGACATGGCCGAGGAACCACCACCAGTGAGACGCACCGTTCACGACCGAGCTTGCGATGGATTCACCGGAGTTCGCAACCCGGTCACTCGTCCCGTGTTTGCCAATGATGCTACTTGGCAATTCCCTTCTTACATCATGACTGCTATCACCAATTCCATTCAGTTTAATGGTCTTGATGATGAGGATGCTCCCGGACATCTGTCCCGTTTTTCTAGGATCTGCAACACCTTCAATCTACATGGAGTTTCTGAGGATAACATTTGCTTGCAGCTTTTCCCATTCTCTCTTGCTAGTCGTGCATCCACCTGGTTCGACAGCCTTCCTGAGAACTCCATCACCACGTGGGATGATCTTCGAAAGAAATTTCTGAAGAAATATTTTCCACCTTCCAAAGCTGCTCGTCTTAGGGACCAGATCCATTCCTTTCATATGGAGCCCGATGAGTCTTACTCTGCAGCTTGGGAGAGATTCCACACTTTGCTTAGCAAATGTCCACAGCATGGACTTTCTGAATGGGCACTTGTAGAGAAATTCTACAATGGATTGACACTTGAGAAGCAAATCATGTTCAATACAGCTGCAGGAGGGCATATCATGGAGATGAAGGATACAGATGAGTGTATTGACATGTTTGAGAGTTTTGCTAGAGCCGAGCAGCAGCAGAAACCATCCACTAGATCCTCAACCACTAGGGCTACCAACACCTCATCCATTGCTCGAGGTGTTCATCAGGTCACTCCTGACACTAGCCTTGCTGCTACCATTGAGTCTTTAGCGAGAGATATGAAGGAACTGAAGACACAGCTGAAGAAGTGTGAGATATGTCGAGGAGGACATGCGACTGCCGAGTGCCCCATTACTGATCAGGAGCAGTTAGATTCCATTAATTCTGGTTGGAATAAGCCTTTCACTTCCAACTTCAATTCCAATCCCAATCCTAATTGGAATCCTAACTCAAACTGGCAAAACTCGAACAACAACTGGCGTGGTAACAACTCCTATCAACCACGTCAGAATCAGTCATCGAATGAGAATTCAGGAGCGGGTCCAAGCAGCAGTGGTGACCCAGAAGTGAAGGACATGCTCAAGCAGCAGATGCAGATGTTACAGCAGTTGATTGCCAAGGATCAACACACACAGGTGAAGCTTCAGGAGCATGATACAATGCTGAGGAATCAACAGTCAGCATTTCTGGACCTACAGCGATCGGTAGGTGACATTGCGAAGAGGTTGGATGAGAGGCAGGGTGGATCCTTCTCGGGCAATACTGAGGCAAACCCGAAGGGTCATGTGAAGGCTGTGACGACTAGGAGTGGTCGTGGAGGTGAGAAGGAGGTGGAGAAGTCACCGGATGTCGATGTAGAGGAACCGGTTGACGAGGAGATAGAGATGGAGACTCCTGATGGGGTGCACCAGAGGCTATGCCCAGCAAGTACAGCACCAGTAGGAGAGTCTTCAGTTGAGAAGAAGGGAGTTGAGGCAGAAAAGAAGAAGATGGAAGAGAAGAGGACTCCCGAGGTTGATATAAGCAGGCTACCATATCCGGCACGTGCATTGCAGCAGAAGTATGCACAGGAGTATGGACATTTCTTAGAGATGTTTAAGCAGCTTAAGATTAACCTCCCGTTTGTAGAAGCACTCCAGCATATGCCTAAATATGCTAAATTCTTGAAGGATCATCTGTCTAACAAGAAGAAGCTGGAGTCACTTTCTACAGTCACATTAGGAGCTCGATGTTCTGCGTTGGTCCAGAACAAACTGCCCGAGAAGCTTGATGATCCAGGGGTTTTCACCATCCCTTGTTTATTTGGCAGTTCTTCTGTGAACCACGCGTTGGCTGACTTGGGTGCTAGCATTAACTTGATGCCATATTCGACTTATCAGAAGCTAGACCTTGGAGACCCATTGCCGACGCGCATGAGCATCACTTTGGCCGATCGATCGGTCAAGTATCCACGGGGAATTGTGGAGAATGTTTTGGTGAAGGTTGATAAGTTTGTATTCCCCGCGGATTTTGTCATTCTGGACATGGAGGCCGATGACCGAGTCCCGCTCATTATGGGACGTCCTTTCCTACGCACTGCTAAGGCAATGATAGATGTTTTTGAAGGTAAGATTACATTGCGTGTAGGTGAGGAGAATGTTACATTCGATGTGAGGAAGTCGATGAAGCATTCGAACGGTCAGGATGATTCTGTGTATTTCCTTGATTCTTTCATTCCTTACATAGATCGGTGTCTAGATTACATTTCTGGATCTGATTTATTGAAAGATCAAGACCTGGGTGAGGAGAACCAGGCTGTTGAGATTGACGCTTCTTCTGAGCACATTCCGAGCAGTCTGGCTAGTAAGCCTCCTGAGTACCCGACTGCTTTTGAGGTTGTTGAGAGTACAGATCCGGTTGAGAGACCATCTGTTGAGGCACCACCATCCCTAGAGCTCAAGGAGTTGCCATCTCATTTGGAGTATGCATTTATGGATGGTGATTCTGATTTGCCCGTCATTATTTCATCTTCATTGACGGAGGAGGAGAAGTCGAGATTGATTGAGGTGCTTAAGGCAAATAAGCAGGCGATTGCGTGGAAGTTGATGGACATAAAGGGCATACACCCTTCATTTTGTACGCATCTCATTTTGATGGAGGAGGATTACAAGCCGGTGGTCCAACCACAGCGACGGCTAAATCCTAATATGTCTGAAGTTGTGAAGAAGGAAGTTCTTAAGCTTTTAGATGCCGGATTGATCTATCCCATTTCAGATTCCGCTTGGGTTAGTCCGGTACAGGTAGTTCCCAAGAAGGGGGGCATGACTGTCATTGTGAATGAGAAGAAGGAGTTGATTCCGTCTAGGACAGTCACTGGTTGGAGAGTATGCATCGATTACAGGAGACTAAATGATGCCACTAGGAAATATCATTTCCCACTGCCTTTCATTGATCAGATGTTGGAGCGGTTATCAGGACAACAGTTTTACTGTTTTCTTGATGGTTTCTCAGGTTATTTCCAGATCCCTATAGCACCAGAGGATCAGGAGAAAACCACGTTTACATGCCCATACGGTACCTTTGCGTATCGATGTATGCCGTTTGGGTTATGTAATGCTCCAGCCACATTTCAGAGATGCATGGTGGCTATATTTCAGGATATGATCGAGACTTCCATGGAAGTTTTCATGGACGATTTTTCAGTGTTTGGGAGTTCATTCGATCATTGTTTGCAGAATTTGGATAAGATGCTTGCTAGATGTGTGGAGACTAATCTGATGCTGAACTGGGAGAAGTGCCATTTCATGGTGACTGAGGGTATTGTGCTAGGGCACAAGATTTCACAAGATGGCATTGAGGTAGATAGAGCTAAGATAGAGACGATTAGTAAACTCCCACCACCGACGAACGTGAGAGCAGTTCGTAGTTTTCTAGGTCATGCAGGGTTTTATAGGCGTTTCATTAAAGACTTTTCTAAGATTACCCGACCGATGACCCGACTGTTGGAGAAAGATGTGGAGTTTGAGTTTAGTGAGGAGTGCATGAGAGCGTTTGAGTTTCTGAAGGAGAAATTGGTGAGTTCTCCTATTCTGATAGCCCCTGATTGGAGCCTTCCTTTCGAGTTGATGTGCGATGCTAGTGATTTTGCAGTAGGGGCTGTGCTTGGTCAGCGGAAAGATAAGTACTTTCATCCGATTTACTACGCAAGTAAGACCTTAGATGATGCTCAGGAGAATTACACGACTACGGAGAAGGAGTTGTTAGCAGTCGTGTATGCGTTCGATAAGTTTAGGTCTTATCTTGTTCTTTCCAAGACTATTGTTTACACCGATCATGCGGCCTTGCGATACTTGTTCGCGAAAAAGGACGCAAAACCTCGTTTGATTCGGTGGATTCTCCTCCTTTCTGAGTTTGACATAGAGATTAAGGATAAGAAAGGAGCTGAGAATGTTGCAGCCGATCATTTGTCGCGGCTTGAGGATCCTGCTCTGGAGAAGATGAATGAGGAGATGATTGGAGACACATTCCCACATGAGACTTTGATTTCTGCAGATACAGAGATAGTGGGATTGGTGAGTGCAGGTGAGCAGAGATTACCGTGGTTCTCAGACATTGCGAATTACTTGTCTGAAGGTTACATGTTGAAGGGTCTGACTTCACAGCAGCGAAAGAGGTTCTTTACTGAAGCAAACCATTATATATGGGATGCTCCATATTTGTTTCGCGAGGGAGCAGACGGGATTTTGAGGAGCTGTGTGAGTCGTGAGGAAGGATTAGACATCCTAAGACACTGTCATGAGGGTTTGACTGGAGGACACCATGGGCCATCATACACTGCGAAGAAGGTATTTGATTGTGGTTTCTATTGGCCGACAGTGTTTAAGGATGCACATGAGTTTGTGAGGAGATGTGATGCGTGTCAGAGGACTGGAAACATCTCACGCAGGAATGAGATGCCCCAGAACCCCATCCAGGGGGTTGAGGTCTTTGATATTTGGGGTATTGACTTCATGGGACCGTTCCCTTCATCCCGAGGGAATCGGTACATCCTCGTGGCTATTGATTATGTTTCGAAGTGGGTAGAGGCTCAAGCTTTATCCACGAATGATGCACGAGGAGTTGTGGGATTTCTGAAGAGATTGTTTTGTAGGTTTGGAACCCCTAAGGCATTGATAAGTGATAGAGGCACGCATTTTTGTAATGCATAGTTGGAGAAGGTGTTGGCACGATACGGGGCGACCCATCGAGTGTCGACTGCCTATCATCCACAGACTAGTGGCCAGGTTGAGAATGCCAATAGGGGTGTGAAGAGGATTCTGGAGAAGACGATAGGTAGAAACCGTAAGGATTGGGCAGATAGGCTAGACGAGGTGTTGTGGGCGTTTAGGACAGCTTTTAAGAATCCGATTAGGACCACACCTTTTCGGATGATTTATGGTAAAGTGTGTCATCTGCCAGTAGAGTTAGAGCATAAGGCATTCTGGGCGTTGAAGAGTGTGAATCTTGATTTGCCGAGTGCTGTGAAGAATCGGTTTCTACAGTTGCATGAGTTAGAGGAGCTGCGTGACGAGGCATACGCACGATCGTGGAGTTATAAAGAGCGTACAAAGGCGTTGCACGATCGTAAGTTGAGAGGAGTGAAGGAGTTTAGAAAAGGTGATCAGGTGCTAGTTTATGATTCGAGGCTCAGGTTATTCCCAGGTAAGTTAAAGTCCAAATGGAAAGGACCGTTTGTTGTGCATGAAGTCTTTCCACACGGAGCAGTTGAGCTTGAATCAGAAGGTCGGACATGGAAGGTTAACGGGCATTGTTTGAAGCTATACATCGGAGGACCGATCGGTACTGAGAAGGAGGTAGCACTCCTTGAGTTGAGTAAGTGAGGATAGTGCCTGATTTGTAGAGTTTGTAATATAGGTTGCGTTGTGTTTGCATGTTTGTGTTTTCGTGTTCTTCGATAGGACTATTTCGGGAATTAAGTGTGGGTATTCGTTACGGTTTTTGCCTATAACGTCTACGCTCATTGAAACCGAAATTTAAGTCGCATCGTAACTCGATTAGGTTTAGATTGTAAATTTTAGGCAATTAATCTTAGTTAGTACGTTTAGGTAATTAATTTTTAGTTTTGTAAATTATTAGAATAAAATTTTTAAATTTTTAGGTAGTGTTTATTTTATTTAATTTTATTTTGTGTTATTAGAATTTTTATTTTTGTAATATATTTAGAGTAGAATTTTTAATTTTATTAGGTAAGTTTTTAGTTTGTTTAACTTTATTTTATTAAATTTTATTTTATTCTATTTTAGTTAATTAAGTAAATTCAAAAAGCTCCGAAACTCTTCGCGGTACGCGGTCATGTAGCCAGTATCACCGCCGCGGTACGCGGAGGATTTCGGGAAAAGAAAAAAAAAATAAAAGGGTTTTATCCTCTTCGCGTAGCACCATCACCACCATAACCCCTCTACCACCAGTTCCCACCGCTCGACACCCCTATTATCGCCTCTTCGCCACCATAGCACCACCGGATTCCCACCATCATCATCACCGATACCCCACCTCTCTACCACCGCGCAACCACCGCAGACCACTGTAGAGCCATCATCACTACCACCGGTTCGCGACCATCGTCATCATCACTAAACCATCGCCACCAGTCACCGCCATCGCCGCACCATCACCATCATCGTCTCGAGTTCTCCGGTTCACACGTCACCACCAACTACCGATTCGCGATTAGGTATAGTTCATTCCCTTTTGATTTTTCATTTTTAGATCGTAGGTATTAGTTTAACTGATGTAAATTTGTGTAGATATTGATAGATTTCAGTAGTTAGGATTGATTTGTATTGATTGTGGAATGAAATGGGATTCGGATTGCCACCGTATGAGGACGGTCGATTTCTCTAGTTTTCAAAAGGGGCCGCGTACCGCGGCTCATACCTTAGCGGTACGCGATGGCACCCGCAGCCCAATTCGTTCAACATTTGTTAACAGAAATGTTTGTAAATTAAAAATTCTTGTAAATAAAATGTGTAAATACATCTTTTATCATATATTTTGTAACAAAATTTGAATCTAACATTAATTGTGTGACACCCGGCAATTTCAGGTAAATTGCAACTCTTACATTCTTTACCTTTCACATTCATACTTGTTGCATTTCATTTAATTATGTTAATTAGATGAGCGAACACAAACAACTACGAAACGATAGTTTGAGGAACTGTCGAATCGTACATTGCACATTGGTTTTGTAAACCAACTGTGGCAAACACAACACTAACACAAGACAATAATTCGAGAAGTTATTGAATTGTGCATTACACGTTGATTAGGATTAATCAAGCGTGCAAACACTTCGTAAGACACGAACACAAACCACCGAAGATAATTCGAGAAATTATCGAAACACACACACGAATCTCACGAACGTTCGTGATCAATCAAACTTATGTGCTAGATGTATTTATGTGCTTAAACGAGCATTAGATGCTTAAGATAAGTGTTAGAAATCGAATACGAGCGAAATCGAATCGTCGAAATCGAAAAACAAGGAAGTGGACTCATCGCGGTACGCGATGGTCCCTCGGCGAAAGGCTTCGCGGTACGCGAAGCAAACCGGGAGTCGAGACTCCCGAATCCTATCGCGGTACGCGGCAAACAATTTTGATCGGCCTCCGCGGTACGCGTAGGCCATGCAGATCGAAAATTTTATAAAATCAACCCCAAGCTCATTTCATTCGGTTTGCTTTTGATTACACCAAGCTTCTTCACTTAATCCCGACCCAAACTCACTGAAACCAGCATCCAAACCCTCTGCAATCACCATTGAAGCCATTCTTGGTGATTTGGAGCCATAGGAACATCGAGGGAGAATCGAGGAGCTCTCAATCGACAAGAAGGTCGAAATCCAGCCACTTGAAGGACCTCCAGAAGCTATTCTAGCACGAGTCTTGCATCTAAGGTAGTTTTAAACGCTTTCCTTGTGTTAGATCGTACATGCATGGGCTAAAAACCCACATGCAACTCCGTTTAGTTATTGTGATTGAATGTGTTGGTGATTCGTTGTTTAGATGTCATGGATTTACTGATTTGATAGTTTAGTAACGTTAGGTTTGAGTTTTGTTGAGTTATTGTTTGATTTGATAATGATTTTTATACACTTGCCATAAAAGGAAACTTTTATGTGCAAAGTCCTGGATTGTGATGATCTAGACATGTTAGACATGTCTAGATGTTGTTAAATGAGTATTGGAGTGTTTAGAAACACATCTTGATATTTGATTTTGTCAAAATCATGGTTTTATAGAAACTTACTAAAAATGGAAACTTTTAAAAATCAAAAGAGGGCTTTTGATGTTTTAAAGGGTTTTGATGAACTTTGATTATTGAAATATGTTTAGAAACGATTTCTAAGCATATTGGAAACCTTGATTTGTGAAAACGAGTTTTTAAACGGATACTTTCCATATAAGGAAACTTTATTTGAGCAAAACGGCATAAATAGTGATTTTTGTTCAAACGACATGTTTTAAGAGTTTAAACGTGTTTTATAAACATATTGGAAGTTATTAGTTTTATGAAATAGGATTTTATAATCACACTTTCCTAAATTGGAAACTTTCTAAAAAGGGTAACTTATGTGATTAGAGTCATAGGATGCATTTTGGTGTCTTATGTGCATCAAGGTACATAAACACAACAATCGTGTCACCAACGATTCGTCGAGTCAACACAAGTCAACACACACACACTCGGTTGAGCACACCGACACTTGGAGTTGTATGGATTACAACACATCACAAAACACATACTCACACCTATATGGATATAGGTGCATACTAGCAGGTGCTAGCTCTCGCAGACACGAACATTCACATACCGGAACTACTATCAGGTGAGTTCACGGCCCCTTTTTATCTTTTCTACCTTTGGGGGAGAAAACATTGCATTACAACTGTTTTGAACAACAACTCATTTTATTTACGTATGGACATGCTTTATCATTATATGTATATGTGTGGGCCCCTATCACAACTAAAAGTCCTCGCGATACTCCTCGGACCGTTAATAGCATAACGCCTAGCATGGTAATCTTGAATAGTACTATTTGGGCCCGACAAGCCCCACCCATCGTGTCTTGGAGGCCACCCGACTGGAGGTCGGAATGGGTGCAATATTGACCAATACTTTGCCATTGTCCTGTGATAACATGGCGGGAGGCACAAACTGTCAGCTTCGGTACCATCCACAATATAATATAACTGTATTGACTAGCTATCAGTCGATACAGCATTGTCGTGATATGTAAATCTACTGAACTCTTACTTTAAACATTTGATGTTTACTGCTTATGAAAAACCTGTGCTCTCACCAACCTTTGTGTTGACCTTTTACTCGCATGTTTTCTCAGGTAACTAAGGCACGTGCACAAGGAATAGGATGCTAGGCTGGAGTCGCATGCATCTGTTTATGTGTTTTATTTTACTAGACTCTGATTATCATTTGATTATGTTGTGTAATGTTAATCAACTTTATTCGCTTCCGCAACTATTGTCATTTATCGTTTTAAAAACCTTTTTGAATCAACACTTCCGCAAACTATGAATGATTAAACTGTTTGGTTAACTCATACTATACTTCCGCAACTCTGATCTTACTAAACTGTTTTATCCAAATTATTGGATGTACGTACGAAATCAGACATATAGGTCTCGCATGTTGTGTGACCGGAGACTGCGATCCTGACAATCTGCTGCCGCTCGCGCCCCGGAAGGGACGGGATTTCTCGGGGTGCGACAGATTGGTATCAGAGACTCCGGTTATTGCGAATTAGGTTTGCATTTAGTGAACTTAGTCTATAACCACTAGTCTCCACACAACACTTAGTGCTTAGTATTGTAGTACCTGCACACACGTTACATCTTTTATGCATTATGTTCATCACCGCACGTGACTACCCATGACGGGGAAGAGCCGATGGCTCTACATGTTTTTCTTCAGTACCTACCGCACACACACTACGTAGGTCACTGGGCAAACACTAACACTCATTCTTGCTATGAAGATCATGGCTGGAAGACGTGGAGGACGTAGGAATGCAGGAGGACGTGGAAACATCAACCTGACACCAGCTGAGTTGAACGCACTCATCAACGAGCGGGTTGAGGAGGTGCTTGCTACACGGGAAGCTGCCCGTAACCAAAACCTACTGAACCAAGGAGCAAATCCTAACCCACCTCTCTGCACGTTCAAGATGTTCCTGGATTGTAAACCCCATTCATTCAGCGGCACTGAGGGAGCTGTTGGACTGTTACGTTGGATTGAGAAGGCGGAATCAGCTTTCGCTATGAGCAACTGCAGGAACGATGACAGGGTCAAGTTCGCTGCAGGAACATTTGAGGGAGCTGCCCTCACTTGGTGGAACGCCAATGTCCAAAACCTGGGGCTAGATGCAGCCAACGCTCTACCTTGGGACGACTTTAAGAGGATGCTGAACCGCGAATACTGTCCTCGCGGTGAAGTACAAAAACTTGAAACGGAATTCTGGAACCATAAGATGGTTGGTTCCAAAGTTGAGGCATACACTGCCCGGTCTTATGAGCTGGCACACCTGTGCCCGGAAATGGCAACCCCTCCATTCAAACATATAGAGAAGTACATCGATGGACTGCCACCTCAAATTCAGGGCATGGTGCTCTCTGCTGATCCCATCACTATGGAACAAGCCGTGCGACTTACCCACAAACTCACTGACTCGGCTGTTGCACAAGGACTCTTGCCACCTCGTGGTGCTGTGACCACAACCAACGACAAGGGCAAACGAAAGTGGGATGACACCCTGAACAAGACTACCACTCTTCAACCACCACCACAGCAACGTAAGTTTGGGTCAACCCAAGCTTATGCCCCACCCATCCCAACCACCCAGAACCAAGGAGGTTATGCCGGGAAACACCCTAAATGCCACAAGTGCAGCTTCCATCATGCACAGGGTCAGTGTGGCCGTTTCCAATGCCAGCGTTGTGGGAAAGGGGGACATGCAGCCAAAGACTGCAGGGGTGAGCTAATGACAAAGACCCCACAACCCCAACAACAACAACAACTTGAAGCACCAAAGGGCTGCTTCGAATGTGGAAAGCCAGGGCACTTCAAGAAGGACTGCCCACACCTGAAAAACAACAACAACAACCAACAGAACAACAATAATGGGAACAATGGCACGAGGGGGCGAGCCTTCGTGATTAGGGCCAAGGAGGCCAGGAGGGATCCCAACCTTGCAACCGGTACGTATCTCTTGAACGATAATTATGTTTCTGTATTGTTTGATACTGGAGCTGAGAAAAGCTTTATATCTAAGGATTTTAGTGAGATACTTGCCACTACCCCAACACCCTTAGATGTTGAATACACGGTAGAGCTAGCTGATGGTAAACTGATTGTGACTAAACATATTCTTAAAGAATGCACTTTAGAGCTAGCAGGCCATAAGTTTAGAATTGACCTCATGCCGGTTACACTAGGCAGTTTTGATGTCGTAGTGGGCATGGATTGGTTGTCTGAAAACCAAGTTGAAATCATCTGCCATGACAAGGTTGTGCGCATACCTCTCCCTAGCGGAGAAACTCTAGACATCAAGGGCGAAGGAGTGACACGCCTCTGAACATCATCTCGTGCATGAAAGCTCACAAATGCTTACGAAAGGGATACACAGCCATCCTGGCGCTTATCACTGACAAGACTGAAGAGGAGAAAAGAATAGAAGACATCCCAGTCGTATGCGACTATCCCGACGTATTTCCTGAGGATCTACCAGGACTACCACCACCTCGACAAGTGGAGTTCCGCATAGACCTTGTGCCGGGAGCAGCACCTATCGCACGAGCACCATATCGACTTGCACCTTCGGAGATGCAGGAACTGTCCAACCAACTGCAAGAGCTGTTGGACAAGGGTTTCATTAGACCAAGCTTCTCACCCTGGGGAGCTCCGGTCCTGTTTGTAAAGAAGAAGGATGGCACTTTCCGTATGTGCATTGACTATCGGGAATTGAACAAAGTGACGATCAAAAACCGTTACCCCTTACCCCGCATTGACGATTTGTTCGATCAACTTCAAGGATCGAGTTACTACTCTAAGATCGATCTGCGATCTGGGTACCATCATTTGAGGATTCAGGAGGAAGATATCCCCAAAACTGCATTTCGCACTCGGTATGGCCATTACGAGTTTTTGGTTATGCCGTTTGGACTGACAAACGCACCCGCAGTATTCATGGATCTCATGAATAAAGTGTGCAAACCGTACCTCGACAAGTTTATCATTGTCTTTATAGATGACATTCTCATCTATTCCAAAACCCAGGAAGAACACAAAAAGCATCTTCAATTGGCTCTTGAATTGCTACGACAAGAGAAGCTGTACGCTAAACTCTCCAAATGCGACTTCTGGATCCGAGAAGTCCAATTCTTAGGTCATGTTGTGAATGAACAAGGAATACATGTGGATAAATCTAAGATAGAGGCAATCAAGAACTGGGAAGCACCAAAGACCCCAACTGAGGTGCGACAATTCCTAGGCTTGGCAGGCTATTATCGACGATTTATCGAAGGATTTTCGAAGATAGCCCAACCACTCACAGCTTTAACCCATAAGGACAAGAAGTATCTCTGGACTGACAAACAGGAGGATGCATTTCAACTTCTCAAGCAGAAGCTCTGTAGTGCACCTATCCTATCACTTCCTGATGGAACGGATGACTTCGTAGTATATTGCGATGCCTCGATACAAGGACTCGGCTGTGTGCTAATGCAGCGAGAAAAGGTGATCGCATATGCTTCTCGACAACTGAAAGTCCACGAGAAGAACTACACCACCCACGACTTGGAACTTGGAGCCGTGGTATTTGCACTCAAGATCTGGAGGCACTACCTGTACGGTACAAAGTGTACGATATACACTGATCATAAGAGTCTCCAACACATATTCGAGCAGAAAGAACTGAACATGCGACAACGTCGCTGGCTCGAGCTTCTTAACGACTATGAGTGTGCTATCAAGTATCATCCAGGGAAGGCCAATGTGGTGGCCGATGCTCTAAACCGGAAAATCACTTCGAAACCCAAGAGGGTACGAGCTTTACAGCTCACAATCCTTCCCAATCTCCCTGAACAGATACGTAATGCCCAGGTGGAGGCACTGAAACCTGAAAACTTAGCGGCTGAATCACTAAGGGGAATGGAACAACAACTTACGGAAAAAGCCGATGGCTTACAGTATTTCATGGAACGCGTCTGGATTCCACATCACGGGAACCTACGAGACCTTGTGATGGACGACGCTCACAAATCCCGGTATTCCATTCACCCAGGATCTGATAAGATGTATCACGATCTGAAGGTACTTTACTGGTGGCCACACATGAAAGCCGACATCGCCACCTACGTAGGCAAATGCTTGACCTGTACCAAAGTCAAGATCGAGTACCAGAAACCCTCTGGATTACTCACACAACCCGAGATCCCCATGTGGAAATGGGAACAGATATCCATGGATTTCATCACCAAATTACCCCGTACTCCTAGTGGATGTGACACTATCTGGGTGATTGTAGACCGACTGACTAAGTCAGCACATTTCCTTGCGATCAAGGAGAATGACAAAATGGAAAAGCTAGCCAGAATCTATGTCAAAGAAGTAGTCTCGTGACACGGAGTGCCAATCTCCATTATTTTAGATCGAGACGCCAGATTCACTTCTAACTTCTGGAAATCATTGCAAAAGTCACTTGGCACGCGGTTGGATATGAGTACAGCCTACCACCCGCAAACTGACGGCCAGAGCGAACGCACGATACAGACCCTCGAAGATATGCTACGAGCGTGCATAGTAGACTTCGGCAACAGCTGGGAGACTCACCTACCGTTGGTAGAGTTTTCCTACAACAACAGTTACCACACAAGCATCAAAGCAGCGCCTTTTGAGGCACTCTATGGCAGGAAATGCCGATCACCTATCTGTTGGGCGGAAGTGGGCGACAGTCAGCTCACTGGCCCGGAATTTGTACACGAAACTACGGAGAAAATCGTGCAAATCAGAAACCGCATGGCAGCAGCTCGAGATCGTCAAAAGAGCTATGCCGAAAAACGCCGAAAGCCTTTAGAATTTCAGGTAGGAGATAAAGTCCTTCTGAAAGTTTCACCCTGGAAAGGCGTCATTCGTTTCGGTAAACGAGGCAAACTGAACCCACGGTATATTGGACCATTCGAGATCCTAAAAAGGATTGGTCCGGTGGCATACCAACTCAACTTACCAGCCGAACTCGACGGAGTTCACAACGTATTTCATGTTTCGAACCTGAAGAAATGTTTATCAGATGAAACACTTATAGTTCCACTGGATGAGATCCGGGTGGATGAGCAACTACGGTTCGTGGAAGAACCGGTAGAGATCATGGACCGTGAGGTCAAACAACTCAAACAGAGTAAGATTCCTATTGTTAAAGTTCGATGGAACTCGAAACGCGGACCTGAATTCACGTGGGAACGTGAGGATCAGATGATGCGCAAATATCCCCATCTCTTCAAGCAGACAACGTCGAACGCCGACAACAACAAATAAATTTCGGGACGAAATTCCTTTCAACAAGGGGATGATGTGACAACCAGAAAATTTTTGTTTCTCAAACACTCTTGTCTCTCAAACACTACCAACAACAACCAAATTTCGGGACAAAATTTCTTTCAACAAGGGGATGATGTGACACCCGGCAATTTCAGGTAAATTGCAACTCTTACATTCTTTACATTTCATATTCATACTTGTTGCATTTCATTTAATTATATTAATTAGATGAGCGAACACAAACAACTACGAAACGATAGTTTGAGGAACTGTCGAATCGTACATTGCACATTGGTTTTGTAAACCAACTGTGGCAAACACAACACTAACACAAGACAATAATTCGAGAAGTTATTGAATTGTGCATTACACGTTGATTAGGATTAATCAAGCGTGCAAACACTTCGTAAGACACGAACACAAACCACCGAAGATAATTCGAGAAATTATCGAAACACACACACGAATCTCACGAACGTTGGTGATCAATCAAACTTATGTGCTAGATGTATTTATGTGCTTAAACGAGCATTAGATGCTTAAGATAAGTGTTAGAAATCGAATACGAGCGAAATCGAATCGTCGAAATCGAAAAACAAGGAAGTGGACTCATCGCGGTACGCGATGGTCCCTCGGCGAAAGGCTTCGCGGTACGCGAAGCAAACCGGGAGTCGAGACTCCCGAATCCTATCGCGGTACACGGCAAACAATTTTGATCGGCCTCCGCGGTACGCGTAGGCCATGCAGATCGAAAATTTTATAAAATCAACCCCAAGCTCATTTCATTCGATTTGCTTTTGATTTCACCAAGCTTCTTCACTTAATCCCGACCCAAACTCACTGAAACCAGCATCCAAACCCTCTGCAATCACCATTGAAGCCATTCTTGGTGATTTGGAGCCATAGGAACATCGAGGGAGAATCGAGGAGCTCTCAATCGACAAGAAGGTCGAAATCCAGCCACTTGAAGGACCTCCAGAAGCTATTCTAGCACGAGTCTTGCATCTAAGGTAGTTTTAAACGCTTTCCTAGTGTTAGATCGTACTTGCATGGGCTAAAAACCCACATGCAACTCCGTTTAGTTATTGTGCTTGAATGTGTTGGTGATTCGTTGTTTAGATGTCATGGATTTACTGATTTGATAGTTTAGTAACGTTAGGTTTGAGTTTTGTTGAGTTATTGTTTGATTTGATAATGATTTTTATACACTTGCCATAAAAGGAAACTTTTATGTGCAAAGTCCTGGATTGTGATGATCTAGACATGTTAGACATGTCTAGATGTTGTTAAATGAGTATTGGAGTGTTTAGAAACACATCTTGATATTTGATTTTGTCAAAATCATGGTTTTATAGAAACTTACTAAAAATGGAAACTTTTAAAAATCAAAAGAGGGCTTTTGATGTTTTAAAGGGTTTTGATGAACTTTGATTATTGAAATATGTTTAGAAACGATTTCTAAGCATATTGGAAACCTTGATTTGTGAAAACGAGTTTTTAAACGGATACTTTCCATATAAGGAAACTTTATTTGAGCAAAACGGCATAAATAGTGATTTATGCGCAAACGACATGTTTTAAGAGTTTAAACGTGTTTTATAAACATATTGGAAGTTATTAGTTTTATGAAATACGATTTTATAATCACACTTTCCTAAATTGGAAACTTTCTAAAAAGGGTAACTTATGTGATTAGAGTCATAGGATGCATTTTGGTGTCTTATGTGCATCAAGGTACATAAACACAACAATCGTGTCACCAACGATGTCAACACAAGTCAACACACACACACTCGGTTGAGCACACCGACACTTGGAGTTGTAGGGATTACAACACATCACAAAACACATACTCACACCTATATGGATATAGGTGCATACTAGCAGGTGCTAGCTCTCGCAGACGTGAACATTCACCTACCGGAACTACTATCAGGTGAGTTCACGGCCCCTTTTTATCTTTTCTACCTTTGGGGGAGAAAACATTGCATTACAACTGTTTTGAACAACAACTCATTTTATTTACGTATGGACATGCTTTATCATTATATGTATATGTGTGGGCCCCTATCACAACTAAAAGTCCTCGCGATACTCCTCGGACCGTTAATAGCATAACGCCTAGCATGGTAATCTTGAATAGTACTATTTGGGCCCGACAAGCCCCACCCATCGTGTCTTGGAGGCCACCCGACTGGAGGTCGGAATGGGTGCAATATTGACCAATACTTTGCCATTGTCCTGTGATAACATGGCGGGAGGCACAAACTGTCAGCTTCGGTACCATCCACAATATAATATAACTGTATTGACTAGCTATCAATCGATACAGCATTGTCGTGATATGTAAATCTACTGAACTCTTACTTTAAACATTTGATGTTTACTGCTTATGAAAAACCTGTGCTCTCACCAACCTTTGTGTTGACCTTTTACTCGCATGTTTTCTCAGGTAACTAAGGCACGTGCACAAGGAATAGGATGCTAGGCTGGAGTCGCATGCATCTGTTTATGTGTCTTATTTTACTAGACTATGATTATCATTTGATTATGTTGTGTAATGTTAATCAACTTTATTCGCTTCCGCAACTATTGTCATTTATCGTTTTAAAACCTTTTTGAATCAACACTTCCGCAAACTATGAATGATTAAACTGTTTGGTTAACTCATACTATACTTCCGCAACTCTGATCTTACTAAACTGTTTTATCCAAATTATTGGATGTACGTACGAAATCAGACATCTAGGTCTCGCATGTTGTGTGACCAGAGACTGCGATCCTGACAATCTGCCGCCGCTCGCGCCCCGGAAGGGACGGGATTTCTCGGGGTGCGACAAATTGAACTTGTATTTTTTATAATTAGAAATTTAGTTAACCTTTTGTAAAAATTTTGAAATAAATTATGTAAATAAAATTTTTGTTAAATTTTTGTTTTCATTGTTTGTATAAATATGTAAATAAATAAAAATTTAGGTTTTAACATTTTAAATTTTGTAAATAATTTTTCATTTGTAAATAAATTTTTGTAAAATAATTTTTATATAATAGTGTTAAATAAATTGTAAATTTTATAAATAGGTTTTTAATTTTTAAATTTATACTTTGTAAATAGTAAATCTTTGTAAAAATTGTAAATAGATTAAATTTAGGTTTGAATTAGTTTAATTTGTAAATTTTGTTCTATATTTTGTATATTTGTACACTGCTATTGTAGGATGTCTGGAGCAGCTGAGCGTTCGGCTGCAGGGGCCAAGAGGGCCAGAGGTTCGAGCTCATCGAGGAGGAGGGCTAGAGAGATCAGCTATTCATCAGAGGAGATCCTCCTGATTGACGAGGATGAGGCGGTTCCCATAGATCAGCGTGTCCTCAGAGATCACACTGTCCTGCAGTTCGAGCAGGGGACAGAGGAGGCCACTTGATGCGACAGATTTGTGGCGATGGAGCACTACCACCACCGTACTTTTGATCGAGAGCTGCTAGAGAGGTTAGGGCGTCTTGATGAGTTCGATGCTATTGTTAGAGACGAGTGGAGGACTGCTCTCGATTGCAGGTGGCCTCAGTACATGGAGCTTACAGTCGAGTTTCACTAGACATTCCGTCATATGTCAGGCTCATTCGATGATCCTGCTGCTGTATCGTTTGCCTTAGGCTGACGTACATTTTCCATGAGCATCCCGCAGTTCGCGATAGCGACGGGATTATATACAGCTGAGCAGGTGAGAGAGCCTGGCTTTGCTCAGAGCCTGAGGGCAGTGGTCAGGGAGCCCAGTGATTTGGGCATTACAGAGCGTCAGTTGGAGGAGTTTTGGACGTCCATAGCTGATGGACCGTTTACGAGTGCGATTATCGAGTCCTCGATTCGTGATCCACTCATTCGATATGTCCACAGGATGGGTAGTTGCACTCTCATCGGTCGCAGGGCCGGTGCAGAGAAATGAAACCAACTGGACCTGTTTTGCATGTATAGTATGATTAGCCGTCGCCCGGCTAACCTCGCATGCATATTATTGTCATCATTTGCGAGGATTCGCGGTGGAGGGGCGACGGCTAGACTGGATCTTGGGCCCTATATTGGGAGGATTGCATCGAGGCTGGGAGTCTTTAACAAATTCCCACGCCGATTTTTGACAAAGGGGCCCGTGACGGGGCGGTATAGTCTAGATGACATGCGGCTAGCTGGCATGTGCACTATGACAGATCCAGTCACCTGGATGCCAGCTAGGCCTGCACCAGAGAGGACCCCGGATGTTGAGTTTCTGCAGAGGCAGGTGCCACCGGAGCGACAGAGGATTTTACATAGGGCAGAGAGGCCTCCGCAGACATTTCCCCTTCGTCAGCCTCGTCCTCCCCGCATTACTTTAGAGAGTCTTTGGGAGGAGCACCAGAGGCTGGCTCAGATGATGCGCCTTCTTTTTACACACTTATGGGTTGAGATTCCTAAGTGGTTTAGAGCTCCGGATCCTCCCCAGCAGCCAGGAGGAGATGCTGATGAGCCTCATGATTAGATTCCAGCATTTTAGTAGTAGTTGTATCTTTTGTACTTTTTCTTTATTTTTGTTTTTATCATGATGGTCTGTATATATTTGGATTATATTTTGTTGAACTCAGTTGTATATAGATTAGTGGATTGTATATATTTTGTATTTCTTTATCTTATGGTTGTTTATATTATCCATGTATATGTTGATGGTTTGTTGTGAGTGTTAGTGATTGCCAAATTCTTCGTGAATGTTCAGAATGCGTTTTGGGACTTAATTGTGATTGCGATTGGATTTGATGGCGATTAATAAGACTTACGAGAAAATTGTCACATATCAGGGAAGTTGTAATTATTGTAAATTATATATTTTTGTTGAATTATTCATTATTTCATATTCCACATTGAGGACAATGTGTGATTTTAAGTGTGGGTATGAGATTTGTGTAAAATTGTAAATTTTTGAAATTTTTAGCAAATAAGTTGTAAATTTTTAGTAAATTTTAAAAATAATTAGTAAAATACAAAAAGATTTTCATTTTTAAATTTGAGTCATTTGTAAATAATCAAGTCAGTTTTAGTTAGGTTTGAGTCTTTTATTTTTTATTTTTCTTGTATAGTTAATCTTGTTTGGATTGTTTAGAGCTTAATTTGCAGTTTGGTTTGAATTACCCTTATCAGTTGGGTAGTGATAACTTATATATTGTAGTAGAAAGGCAATCAACAGGATTACAATAACTCGATCGCGAATGGAATGCTATACGATCGTGTTATTCTGGATTTGACATGCACGGATGTTATACAAAACCAGCTAAGTCTTTTCCAAATTTTTATTTTATTTTCTTTATTTTTGTCTTTTTCATTTTTTTTATTTAGGTTTTTAGTTGTTTAATTGTAAATTGAGTCTAATTTTAAAATTTTCTAGGTTAGATTGTAAATATTATATATAATTTTGTAAAAAGTCTTTGAATTAGGTTTTGCATTTAAAATGGAAAATGATAGTATAATCAGGAATTTTATGTTTTCTTAAAAGTTTAAACGTACGCATCTAATTTGGGATATGTTAGTAGGCCTAACTGATAGAAAGGTTCTCTAGTATTGATATAATTTACTTAATTTTCATGATGCTAATAGGTTTTGCCTTGGGAAATATGGGGATTCTGAAACTGTTTAATAGTGATTAGAGGAACTTTTACAAACAAACAACTTAATGTTTTTAAAATTAAACCTGGCACGTATGTTCTCTTTTTATGAAAATAAATTCGAGACTTATGGCGCCTGTTTAAAAGATACATCATCCACCAATTCACTAAATGGGCTGAGCTTGCAGAAAAAAATATATAAAACAAAATAAAATAAGAGCTGCAGCTTATGTGTCATACCCCGGATGGCAACCGAGTGAAACACCACTAAGTTAGGCTCATTAAATTAGAAGCAAAATGCCCATAACTTCATCCATTCCATCTAAGGTTTGATTTTTAAATTCATTTAGGTTGTTTGAATGTAATGGTAACTTGAAAACTTTTATCAAGATTAGGTTGATCTATATGACTTGAGTGTAATACCTATAGTTGATTGAATCAATTAAAGATAATGAATTAAGATTAGGGAACATTTATATCAGTTGTTGGTTTAAGTGGATACAAATACTAACAATCGTGGTTAATGCGTATGTTTTTAAAATTTTGAGTTTAAAGATTAATTTTTGATTGTGATTCCATTGCAATTCTTTTTCGAGGACGAAAAATGTTCAAGTGTGGGTATTTTTGATGGGTTGTAAAACACATCCGGTTTTTAAATAGTTTTTAGTTGATTTTAAGTTGTAAATATGTCGATTTTGTTTATTTTTTAGATTCTTTTTACATGTTTATTGTTTTTACAGGCTTGTCAAATGAAATGAGCGGAAATCGAGTTCGAAACCTGAAGGAATCGAGCCCCGGTTGAAATCAAGAGAAAAAGACAAGTTTTAATGATTATGACGTCATCGCGGTACGCGATGAGGAGAAATACCACCTTCGCGGTACGCGAAGGATTTCGGGGGTTCCCCGCTTGTTTTGTCTATCGCGGTACGCGATGTGTTTTTGAATTGGTCTCCGTGGTACGCGAAAGGTTTTAAAATTTGAAAAAAGTCAAGATTCAAGCGAGATTAAATAGGAAACGCTCCCCAGCCGTTTCATTCACCATTCTCGACCATTTTTGGAGCAGGAGAGCATTCCAGGAGCTTGAGGAAGCATTTGGGAAGCATTGGAGGGCTAGAAGACCTTGTTTACATGTGAAATCATCTTGGTTACTCTTTGTTCTCATTTGTTCTTAATTTTCAGTATTTTATTTCATTTTGTTCTGTTGATTCTGAATATTATTGACTGATGATGATGTTATTAGGCTAGTTGTTTGATTCTACTTAGGTTAGAATGATTGTTTGAATGATTATTGATGACTATTGACTATTGTTTTAGTTTATGATGGAAAACACTTTTGTAACAGATTTTATTGTGTCATTTTGATGAGTTTTGCATATCTAATCTTGATTATATCAGTTTATATCATGTTCCATACGTGTTTATTGAATGTCTTTCGGTGTTAGACACGTATTAGGTCATCGACTTGGTGTTATGACTAGTTTGTGGCTTGTTTGATATCACTAGCCATAGGAAAAGATATAATTGATGTTTTTAGGGTTCTTTGTGTATCTAAGTTTAGAAATCCGGAAGGTGATAGACTTGTCGGGTGATCTTTAGCATTAGGGTTTTCATAATAATTACCCGGGAGGGTTGGTTAATTGAAAGACTTAGTGTTATTGTCATTTCGTGTCAAATTAGACATTTTAAGATTACTCCTTGCATCTTTGGTGTATTGGAATAAGAAAATCAGGAATGTGACTTGTTCATTTGAGTACATAAGTGTTATTGGAAAAATCCGGGAGGTGATTCAATTAACTAGTGTGTATATTGCAAAATTAGGTTTTCTTAATTGGTTATATTTGGTAATTGATCCAGAATCCATTAGATTACCCATATTTTGCTGTTTAAGATCCTAGTTCCATCATATCAAACAAAGTCAATAGTGTCAATAATCACAAACAGGAATTCTACCTAAGTAGAGTTTTTCTCATTCATTTAGGTTTTTCTAAAATTATAAACCATTTCTTTTAATTAAAATCATTAATTTGTTTTAGGGTTTAATTATTAGTTGAATCTGCCTTTTCTAATTTAATTAGGGTAATTAGTTTAATTGAATTGTCATTTTTATTCAAAACCCCCCTATTTGTTTTAATCATTTTCTAATCTTATTTTGTTAAGTCAGTGTCTCGTGGGTTCGATATCCGGACTTTTGTTAGCTATTCTACAATTGATAGGTACACTTGCCTGTCAAAGTGGTTTAGTTTAGGATTTTCGGTTTTAACTCGTTGTAATTAAGTTGAGTCTAGGTTAGTGTTTATAGTTATTTTCTTAGACCACTTTCGAGGACATCAATACCCATTATGGGCGCCGCGCCTATAGTGAGTATTATTAAAAAAAATTTAATTTTTTTTGCTTGGTACCGACTACGGGCGTCCCGCCCATGATGTGGTTCGTTTACGGGCGCCGCGCCTATAGTGGGTATTATTAAAAAAAAAAATTTAATTTTTTTGCTTGGTACAGACTACGGGCGTCCCGCCCATGATGTGGTTCGTTTACGGGCGCCGCGCCTGTAGTGGGTATAAACAACAACGATTATTAAAAAAATACATTTTTTTTTAATTTTTGCTTGGGCTACTTTAGTTTCTCGTTAATTAAATATTTATATAAACAACAACGAAACAAAAATGAAAAAATATTAATAAATACAACATTTACACATTTCATGTTAAAATACTCTATTTTGAATGCACCCTAAATTTTTTCTCGTACATCAATTTACAAAAATTCCAACGAAATTCCTTTGCTGTTTTGGCAGTGTCTTCGTTAGAAATGTACAATTCTTCATTAGAAATCAGTCTCTGTAAAAATATGCAGACCCAAACACCACAGTCGCCTACTGAGCCACTCTGATGTGGAACCGAAATCGGATAGCTTCGATCAAATGGAGGACACCGAAACGTAGGTCCCATATCGTAGTTATTATAGGCCAACCATGTGGTAAACATATAATCCAAAAAGTTTAACATATCGGTTCTTGCGGTCGAGCAAATTTTTGGGTAACTATAACAAAAAAATAGTTAATTAGAATTCCAATAAAAAGAAAAAATAAGAAATATTATTATTAATTTAAATAAAGTTCATATTCACCTATCATATACAGTCATTGTCCACTTGGGAAAATCTATGACTGCAAGACACCAATGTTGATTATTCACATTTACCGGTACATAAAACTGTATGGTAATTAAATATTAGTTATTATAATGTATAAACAGTAACCACAAATTATAAGGTTTGACACTTACAATATCAACATTTTCGATAGCCGGAAATGGCCACATTTGACCACTTGCGAGATCGTGAAACCACGTTCTAAACATCTGAACAGAAGACAAGAAAAATGATGGTAAAATGGTCCCGTCAGCCTCTAGATCTCTTTCCAACAATAACTTGTTAATCCAGCAGGACAAATGCTACAAAAAATATAATATATTAATTATTAAATTAAAAATTAATTAGTATTTAAAAATTAAATGTATAATAACACTTACTAGCGTATCAAAGCAACTAGTGGTTGCTTTTTTCCAAAATTCACAATCCATACTTATATTGGGATGAAATTCTGTGTAAACCCAATAATTTTTTCGACTTATCAAGTTATTAAGTAACTGTTCAGAAAACTCTTCCTCCTTATCACGAGGAGTACTATCAAATTCTTGATATGGTGTCTGTAATAGCTTTGATTTTTTCTTGATTCTTCTTCCTCGTCCCTTTATTGAGGTGAACTGCAAATTTATAAAGTGTAATAAGATAGAGAGAAATTAAATATAAGAAATTTACAAAATTGACCTTGTCTTTGCACGAGCTAAGCATATGTGATGACGGGGTTTCAAATTTAGACATATTAATATCATTTGCAACATCATCGTCATCATCTTCTACCTCTACTTTTTCTTTACTTCCACTCTCGGAGGCAAATTTCTGCATTTAATAAAAAATATAAAAAATTACATACATTTTAATTATTAAATAAATTTGTAATAATTTTCTCCGTAATTAAAAATTACATCCATCCTTGAAATGAATGGATTGATGTTGTCATTCACATATCCCTGTGTAAAATAATAAACGTATTGAAATTTTTTTAATTAACTTTACAATATAAAAAAAATATTACGGAAGAAGTTAAATTATATTTGATACCTGATAATACGGATGATGCGTATCATGAGACTTAATAACTAAATCAAGTTTTTCCAAAACTTGATTTAAATTACCGGTGCCGGTACTTGATTCTTGATCCTTTCTTCCAAACGAATAATTTATTTCATTATTTGCATTCAAGTATATGTCTCCAAAAAAATCGTTTTCAACCGGCCTATACCCGTCCCCAAAAGGCATGTTCATTTGAGGTGGAGGCATGCTCATTTGAGGTAGATTCTCAAAACCCATGCTCATTTGAGGTTGATTCTCAAAACCCATGCTCATTTGAGGTAGATTCTTAAAAGGCATGCTCATTTGAGGTGGATTCTCAAAAGGCATGCTCATTTGGGGTGGATTCTCAAAAGGCATGTTTACTTGAGGTGGTTTAAATCTTAATTTCAACTGAACATCTGAGTAATGTAATCGAAACTATCTTTAAGCCACTGCATTTTAAACTCTTCAGGTGTGGGTAGAACGTTTATTTGTAAAAATTTTGGCTGTATTATTAAAATAAATATAAGTTAAAAAAGTATCAGTTATAAGTATTAGTCATAAATAATGATAATTAGTAATAATCAAACCTCAGTTGATAACTTAAGAATTTTGTCAACTGTGGACAATTTATGTTTTTGCAGCTTTTGCCATCCAATAGCCCGTGGTATGGCCTCAGTATACGTACATACTTTCTTCAGATACGGAAAGCATTTGTATATCCAAATCTGTTAAAAAAAAAATAAGAATTACAACAACCTATTTTTAAAATTTAACATATGTGAAAAAAATAAATGTACCTTAAAAACCCAAACGAAACCGGTCATGGAATATTTCAACTTTTTTCCCGGTTTTGTCTTTTTTTTATTAGAACGTCTAGTATACTCGGGTATGTCCGACCCCACAGATACGAAGCCCAATTAAATTCGTTCCATGTTTTAAAGTCGTCAACAAGCATTAGGTGTTCTTTCTCTACTCTTTTGTCCGTCTCAACTCCCATAAAGAAAGAGCATAACAGTAACAACAATGAAAGACGCACTATGTCGGCGTCCTCAAAATTATTTTCGTTTTCTTGCAAAAACGACTTTAAACCGTCTACCGAAAACGGAATAATAATATTGTTCGATAGGACGCGGTTAATAAAGGCACAACTTCCTTTATTTTTATTTGTGTTATCACCAAATGAAAATCCAGTAATAACACAAAACTAGTGTGGTCCGAAACGCAACGGTTGGGAATTGTTGTTGAAAAGGTAATATATCCCATCATACTCAGGCTCAATATTAAAGTTTTGTTGAAGTCTTAAAATTGAGTGAATTAATTGACCATCTGGTTGTGTACTTTTTACATCTAGCCAAGGTCCAAAGCAATGTTGTATCCATAAATTTGCTCTATTCTCGTTTCTTAAAATAATTGTTTTAACTAACTCTACGTTTCTCCATGAAACTCTCATTTTGCATTCAGCCGCCTATTCAATATGTAATTAAGTTAGTAAAAATAAAATATTATTTGTGCAACTTAAAAAAGTCAATTACATATTTGTCCACTTTGTGGGCGTCTTACGCCTATAATAACACGGGTGGGGCGCCCATGGTTGGGTCAGATTACGGGCGGAACGCCCACGGTTTTATTCTAAAAAAATATACTAACCTCTGCCATTTTGTCTAACAAGTAAGTGACTCGGTGCTCCAAACTCGACAAGTAGATAACCCGGTGCTCCGAACCCGACAAGTAGATGACCCGGTGCTCCAAACCTGACAACTAGATGCTCCAATGCTCCAAACCTGACACCTAGATGGTCCAAAACCGACAATATGAGAAATCACGTGACAAAAGTGGTCCCATTTTTGCCTTAATAAACATGATTTTTGGAGGGAAAGTTTTTTTTTTGGCGGGAATATCTATGGGCGGCGCGCCCATGTAGCATTTCGGATATGGGCCGGGCGCCCATGATGGCGTGAAACAGGAAAAAAAAATTAAATTTTTTTTCTTTGTGTGCTGGCTATGGGCAGCGCGCCCATGGAGCATTTCGGATATGGGTCGGGCGCCCATGATGGCGTGAAGTAGGAAAAAAAAATTTTAATTTTTTTCTTGGTGTACCGGCTATGGGCGGCGTGCCCATGGAGCATTTCGGATATGGGCGGGGCGCCTATGATCGCTTCAAGTACAAAAAAAAATTAATTAATTTTTTTGCTTGGTGTACTGGCTATGGGCGGCGCGCCCATGGAGCATTTTGGATATGGGCGGGGCGCCTATGATGGCTTCAATTACACAAAAAAAAAAAAAAAAATTGTTGGTGTACAAACTATGGGCGGCGCGCCCATGATGGGGATCGGATATGGGCCGGGCGCCCATATTGGCATGAATTAAAAAAAATTATCTTTTTTTTAGACACCGACTATGGGCGTCACGCCTATATACTATTATTAAATATTTTTTTTAATTAATATTTAAGTTGCATATAAATAATATTCAAATTGCTAGTTTAGTTTCTCATTTTAAGTCATAAAATGTCTGACTCATTAAAACTCAATGCCACAACGAACAAAGAAGCTGAAGATATCAAGTTAGTTGAACAACCGGATGATGAAAACAAATTAGAAAACACAAACAACGAGCAACAAGAAGAGAACCGTGTAGATGAAGAAGAACGCTTCTGGAACTGGGCGTTTGATACGTTTTTGCAAACAAATGCTGCCGACGAAAACGAAGGTTTGGAAGATATCTACGATCCAGATAAGACTATGTCCTTCGTGCACAAGCTTATCTTCATTTGCAATATGAAACCGCCCTGAGGACGAATACGTGCCTCTTGATCCATGGCAGGACGAGTATGAGATTTCATATTCTTGTCATAACCCGTGGGAAGATGAAAATGATAGTTATTCGGATTAGAGAAAAATAATTATGTTAAGTATTAATGTGAACTTTAATTTTTGCTGTGATTTTAATCATTTAACTTAATTAATACACAACAAACTATTAATAAAAATATTATATTATAATTTGTTACACATTACAAGGTCGGGGCAAATAACGCCAAAAGTAAATTTGGTCAGCCATGAATAGTCGATAATTCGTACAACATTGTTTAAATCCATCAGTTATGTCTAATGACTTTCCGGTAACTAAATGTTCCATTAACATACAAACGTATAAAGCCTCATTGCCATATATTTCATTTTCGAGTCTTATGTAATCGTCATTAGCTTCGTATGTGATATTACTTTCTTGGCGTCGTTTAACTTTCCAGTAACGAATGTTCACCAACAACGCCGTAAAATAAACCGCTATCTTCTTCAAACTTGGATGAACACGCTCTCTGTATCTATCACCATATATACGTTTGTTGTTATACATAACAAGATCCAATGAATTCAAATCAATCATGATTAATGACCAATCTTGAGAACCAAAACATAACGAAAAATAAACGTAATCAATGTCAAAAAAAGAAGGAAAAGGAGAAAATTTTCCATTAGCAAATTTAATTGCGTTTTTGTTGCATGAGTCTAAAAGACTGTCAACAAAGGATGGTGTAAAATTGTCCAACACAAATTTAACGTTCGACCCTGTTGAACTTTTCTGCATCTTCAGTTGATTAATCTTCCAGCCCATCCTTCAATGTGCTACAAAAAAAAATTAATATATAAATTATTAAATAAATTTAAAATATGTATCCTTACATTTGGTGTTAGGTATCCATTACTACAATAGCCTAATAACATTCTCCAAAAACGTTTATCAAGCTTTTCAAATTAAAAAAAAAACAACTGAATAACAAAATGGAGAATCTCCTGTGTTAAAAAATTTAATAGCATCTTTTGACCATTTTCTCTGACTCGTCATCTGTAATAGCCCATTTACGTTTTTTAATCTGTTGTGGCTGCTTCGTCTCGTTAGAGCGACTTCCTTCGCCTTGCATTTCATTACACTTATCTGGTGAAGTTTCGTTTCGAAAATTGGGACGTCTCCATTTTGAAAGAATCCATTTCGAAGGTTTGTCAACGGGTTGATAAGAATATTGGTTATCCATTTGACGAAATTTTTAAGTAGTGTCTGTTTGATGAATGTGAAAAAGTTTAACAAAAATAGTTTTTTTTTATAGGCAAAAATTAATTTTTTTTTTTACATTCATAGGCGCGGCGCCCATATCCGTCCCCCGTTATGGGCAGGACGCCCATAGCTAAGGCAACAATTTAATTTTTTTTTTACATTCAATAGACGCGACGCCCATAGAGAAACCCCATCATGGACGGGACACCCATAGTGTGTTCGCGCTTAAAATTTCAAAAAAAAAGGCGGGACGCCCGTAGCTAGGTTCGGGACGCCCATAGATAGGTTCGGGCACCCATAATGGTGGTTCGGTTCAGATTCTTCATTACGCCTATAAAAAAATAAAAAAAATGATTATGGGCGGGACGCCCATGACACTAGTGTCAGAGTGGGCCCGGCGCCCGTAACCGGATATATTTTTTTACGGGCGTTGGAATTTTTTTATGGGCGTGGACGCCCATAGAGGCCACGTGGCGATTCATCATTGGTCGAAAACGGGCGTCGCCCGTAGATCCATGGGCGTCGGCGCCTATTATGGGGATGGACATTTGGACATTCTTGGAAATAATATGGTCAAAGGGGACATATTGGGAATTTTCCCTTGATTTAATTATATGAGTATGATATGAGTATGATATGATTGATTTAATCTCATTATAATGTATAGAGAATGGTAATGTATAGACAATGGTGGTGGATGAAGTTAGGACCCTTACAGAAAGCTATAAACATAAGAAAAAAAAAATTTTAAAAAAAGTTCACAACAGAACTTGTAATCATGCATATTTATTATCACATCAACATAATTCACACACAAACATAAGTACCACAAACACATGCAAAATCAAAAAAATAAAAATAAAAATAAAAATGGACATGTAGAAGCCACCCATCGATCTCCTTCAATTCATGCACCTACATATCAGCTCACTGGTGATGCCCCATTCCTGTAGCCTGCTCCACCCGACCCTTGGTCTCCCTCGCCTTGTAACCCAACTTGTCTTTAGCCTGGTCCAATGAATCAGCACCGGGTGGGTGTCCGCCGGTCGCATACCTGTAAATCCACGACAACACCGTAATTGCAGCCACACCGAACCCCCCGGAAGTTAAAAACCCCGTCACAAGAAGAAACACTGTGATTGCAGCCGGTACAAGAACCGGGCTAAAGATCACCAGCAGTGGAGTAGCAATTGTGAGTGCGATCACGGTTCCCGCTAGAATGAGTCCAGATAGTACGAGAAGTGAACCTCCGGCCGTAGCAGCGGTGGCTGCCTTGACCGCTTGGTTGACTCTCGGAGAGACACGCTGCTGTTGTTGCTGGTGGGTTCCGGTGAAAGACTGGTGTTGGGGGTTGTAGGTTTGATGGATATCGGTCATTTTCATGAAAATTTTGGGTGCGATTGTGGTGGTGAAATGAGGGGGCTGGTGGGGTTTTAAAGTGAGGAATTGAAGAGGTGGCGGTGGAGTAGGACGTGGTGGAAGAAGACTGTCACGTGGTGTGAAAGATGGTAGTCATGCATTGGTTGCATGTGGTGAGGACACGTGGGTGTTTCGTGTCGAATGTTGGTTTAATTTCGCATGTAAAAAGGACAGGTGAGAAGGAGCAAGGCCTGGTGTTTAAATTATGCGATTCTCTTCTGTGTCTTTTAATAGCATTTTTCGTCACGCTTTTTGTCTTTATAACATGTCAGGTATTTGGGTAGGGCGTGAGGGGCATGGGTTACGTTCTCATGGCGCTCCTTTTCCACTATACAAGGGCGTGAAAAAGGCTTGAAAGGGGTTAGCGTGAAAGGGGTCATGACGTGGAGTGATGAGCAGGTGATAGTGTTAGTTGTTTATGTAAAGCCGACTCAACTAATTTGAGAGCCCTAGGCGGCGTTAGAATCTGGTGCCTTTCATCCTTTCGAAAAGTTACATTCTTTTCCTACGTCTTTTTGATTCATTTGTTTCCTTGCAAGCGTAGATGACCCTTTAATAGGAATGTGGTCCGCTTTTTAGGTGAAACCGTAAATAATGGTTCATAAATAACTAAAACCAAAAAAAGCATTTAAAAATTAAACCAAACCACACCGTAATTAATGGTCTGGTTTCGATTTGGTTTCACGTTTGAGCTTTCCAATTTTGGGTTTTTTAAGCCTGTTAAAAATTAAAACTGAATAAAACTTAACCATATTACAGTTTGAAATGGGCTAACCACATTGCAATCCCAAATATAATTTTTTATTGAATAACACCTAAATCATTAACACTATATATACATATATACATAATACATACATAGATATTCATATATATGTATGTATGCATGCATGCATAAAAACGCATGGTCCGGTCTTGTTTTTAGTGAAAACCGTAAACCAAACCGTTCACTATAGTTTCAAACGTTTAAAACCGATCAACTAAATGTTTGGGGAAAAAACCGACCGCGAAACTGAACCATATGGGGCCCTTAAAAATATGATGCCCTAGGCCATTGCCTAATATTTTAATAAATTGAGTTGGCACTGTGTTTATGTGACGTATATATGAAATGATGGAGATTTCACCAATACACATAGTCTTACCCACATGGTTGAAGGGTTATAGGGCTGGGGCCAACCCTCTGTATCTTTTTTTTGTTTGTAGCGTTAATTTTTCGTTTTAAAGTTTATTTTTTTGTTTTAAGTATTAATTTCATCCCATTGTTTAAAAAAATTAACACGAGTCTTGTAAATTTCTCTCTTCTTTCACATTGTTCAAGCCTTGACACTGTGTATGCGATTCTCTTTAAAGAGAAAAATTCAATTATGTTTTTGAATATCCTTAAATAACATTGAATTAGTTTTCTTCACTGCTCGTACCAACATGCGGTCTTTGTCAAGTGAAGAGTTATATTGGGAAGTGTTATATCGTTAACCTTACCTTAACGCGTTAACCGAATAATCACTTCTTATTAGTTTGGAGACCGCATTAAAGTTGACCTAAGGGTGTATAATAGGCGTTTTCTTTTTTAATGTGGACCCAAACTAGGGGTGAGCATACCAAACCGATAACCAATAAAAACTTAAAACTGGACCGAAAATGACCGAAACCAACTTAACCGATCAGTTATGGTTAACATAGGGCAGTAACCGAACCATTCAGTTACGATTTCGGTTTATCCAACTCCAATAACCGAAACCTAACCGATGTATATATTTTAATGTATTTTTCATATGTTTTCCATGTATTTTCATGTATTTATATCATATTTGTATGTGTTTGAACCTACTTTCATGTATCTTTCATTTATTTTATGTAATTTTCATGTTTATGTATGATTGAAAGAGATTCAAAACAATAAAAACGAGTTCGGTAACCAAATTTATAACTTCAAAATAATCACCACGAAAAAAATTTAAATAACCTTAACCGAACCGAAACCGACCTCTATAATCGAAATAACCGAAACCGATGCTCGATTTCTTTTTTGGTTGCCGAAATTCCATTAACCGAACCGTCGGTTTCGGTTTCGGTTTCGGTGGAAGCTAATAACCGAACCGACATTTGCACCCCCTAGCCCAAACTAAGATTAACTTTTTACATTAATTAAAAAAAAAGAAGAAAAAGTCTACACCCTTAGATCAACTTTAATTTGAGCCTCAAACTAGTAAGATGTGGTATTCGGTTAATACATTTAGGTAAGGTTAACAATTGAACTCATCCATATATATATATATATATATATATATATATACACATGCACACAAAATATACACATACACATACACATACATATATAGGATTGTGAAGAAATAATAATCCACTCTTAAAGAATTAACCCTGATAACTTTGCCAAGATAAAGCCAAATCTTGGAAAAAAAAATCAAACATCATTGTAACACATCTACAAAACTTTTTTCTTTTATGAGTTTGCGAAAATTTATCACCGTTTGAGACGTAACATCTTTGTAAGTTTTGGGTCTAAAACAATTATAGTGCTGTAAATAAAAAACTTACAGTGATGTTACGTCTCAAAAGTTGATTAATTTTCGCAACCTCATAAAAGAAGAAAGTGTTGTATATGTGTTATAATGATGCTAAAAAAAATCCAATATTTGGCTTCATCTTGACAAAGTTATTTGGGTTAATGCTTTAAGAGTGAGTTATTATTTGAACATTACCCTACATATACATATACATATACACACATATATTTATATATATATTATTAAAATCTAAGTTATTTAAAACATACCCAGTTATACCTTAATGATGAGGATTTGCATGGCTGTGATACAACTTTGAGCAGTGACTACCATTAAAACATTTATTTGATTTATTATCATGATTTCAATTAAATTATTATATATGAAATTCAATATTATAACAAGATTTTTTAAGCTAATTATTTTTACTTCCCACATATATATTTTTAATTTAATAGAATTCTTATTTTATTTATTTATAACATATATAAATATAACATTTTAACTATATAAAAAGTAATAACATGTATAATAGATTAGACATATTATTTATATATTGTAATTAAAATTGATTAAAATAGTTCCTTATAAACACTAAGGGTGCAAATAATGAAAAATATTTTAAACTTAAAAAGATAAGGGTCCAACACGCTTCCTTACCTTTCTTCTTTTTTGACCACAATATGATTGGGTCATGCCAAGAGTCTTTTTAATATGTTGTATCAAACCAAACCAGGATAAATAGGTAACTCCACTTTGGTTCTTTCAGTGATATCCAGCTCAACCTAGTTTCGTTTCCTACCTTCGGTGTATGGTTGAAACTTATGATCAATGGTGAAATTTCTCTTCTCAAAATATAATATTTTTCTATAAAAACACTCAAAGAATTTACAAGGAAAGGAAGATTGTTTTATTTCATCTTGGATTTGTACAAGCTTTCGGAAAATATTACAAGGTTTATTTGAATGTAAAGATACCGATTTTTTGGTACAAGAGTTTTTCTTTCTAATTTTTTTCTCGCGTGCCCTTCCATTCTTCCTTCTCCTCCTATTATCCTTCTTTCTTCCTTATATTCTTTATCTTCAAGCTCCTTTTTTTTTTGATACATGTCTTCACATTGAATTCTTGATTATTGAATTTTACATGTTGCATCTTGCAATCTTCATTTGTATTTATTGCCTCCATGTGTCTTGGTCTCCCATGCAATCTTCAATGTTTTGGGGACCTGAAAATCTGGGAATTTGGGAACTTTGTCTTGTAATTATTTTGATATTGATCTTGAACTCTTTTTTTTCATATCTATTATATTTTTAGTATTCAGATTCTTGGCTCTCTTTAGGAGAATCCATATTCATTTTGCCTTTTGGGGGGAACATGCTAGACATGTATTAATTTTGTGTTCTCTATATCTGCAGATTCTTTCTTGGGCTTGAGGGCTTGATTTTATGTAGCATGTATATAATAAATCTATTTTATTTTTAAATAATTTATTTCAGAATCAAGAGATGTCTTAGCAGACGAAATCATACATGGAGAGTTTTTACCATCTCCACCATATGTTCTAAAACCTTTTTTAAAAGTGGCTTCCATAGCTATTAAGATTATTTTTATTCCGATTGCTCTTCTATATCTAATATCATTTTATTAAAGTTATATAAATATTTTGTAATTGTTTTAAACATACAAGAAAATGATTTACTTTTTTGTATTTTTATAAAATGGTAAGCGGGATAATAATAATCATTGTAAAAGTCTTGTCTTGCTAATAAAAACTTTAATGCCAGAATATCTTCTGGAGTTATAGTTGGGTTATTTAAATAAATTTTTTTACCCCTCTCCAATCCATTTGTGTAATCCTGATATTTCAAGAAAATCAGGTGAGGAAAGATAAATAATATTTATTTCTCCAAAGTCATACCAATATCTTATTTCCCTTGGATCAGTTCTTTGGAGATAATTTAACCGATGATAAATTCCAATGAAGTCAATATATCTTGTATCTGTTTGGGAAAGATTATATAATTCTCTCATTTTCAAAGACTGTTTTTCAACAAGATTTTGTAAATAAGGAGTTTTTGGATTATATTTTCATAAGTAGTTGTCTTTTCAGAAAAAGGGTTTAAAAGAAAATGGTTTTTTTTTCTTCTTCTTCATATGTAAGGTCTATTGTTTGTTTTCCTTTTGGTGAAAAGGAAGGGATATCCAAATTTTTTATTAAAAAATTTTATTTTCATGCTATCAAATTCATAAATTGCTACTTTGTTGGTTAAGATCATAGAAAGTCTTTTAACCAAAACTTTTATCCTTGGAATATTTTGAGGAAGATTTATAATAATATCTATTAATTCTCCCATATCTATTAATTCTCCCATATCTTTCGCAATTTCTTTTACTGACTCCATTTGCTTATTTATAACTGCAAGATGCTTATTCATCTTTTCAACAATTTCTTCCATCCATGGTTAGAAAATTTACTAATACATTTTTGTCAGATATAATTATTTCTAGCTTATCCATAACTGCAAGATGCTTATTCATCTTTTCAACAATTTCTTCCATCCATGGTTAGAAAATTTGCTAAAACATTTTTGCCAGATATAACTATTTCTATATCAAATTTATATTAAGATAAAAGGATTTTCCATCTTATAAGTTGTAACAATTGGCATTAAAACAAGGTATTTCTTTTCACCACCTTGGTAAATATAAACACCAATTAAATAAACACAGTAAGTACGCAATATATTGAGTCTTAATAATAAATTTAAAGTCACTAAGATTTTATAAAGCCATCAAGAACAAACTACATACAAGATAGTCTAAGATCCATAACAATATTAACCACAAAACATATACAAACATGGATGCATACACCCTTGTACGTAGACTTAACATGCACGTATGAGTATGCATGCATATGAACAAACATGATAATCTAAGTAACCTCCAACAAATTCATATGGCCTCCAACACCAATTCTGTTCATGATCCAACAACACGTTTTGGCTTCCCATGCGAGGCCAAGAAAATATCTAACTCAAAACACAAAAATTCCTTATGAATATAAACATGACTACTCCCTCCCAGCTCCACGGCAAGCAGCCGAAACCCTTTACGATATGACTCAACGAAAACGCAACATGACTAACCAAATTTACCCAAAAACCAACGACAACAATTGACCAAGAACATTTTCGTTCGAGCATATCCATGCTCTCTCTAGCCCCACGAACGAACCAACCCATTACGCTCCTAAAAATGAACCGGTTTCCACCCCTATCTCCTTCCATAATATGGGTAAAACTCCCAAGAAACCAAAGATTAAATCTACTTAGGAGATGGTTAAGTACTACGAAAATACTAGAAGGACAAGTTTAAGAGAATCATGTAGGAAATAATCCTTTTCAGCAGCCTTAGGATAAGCTATTTCTACTAAACTAGCCAACCCATACCCCCTAGCCCACACACGTTTGCAGAAAATCCAATAAGAGATTTCCACCTTCAAACCCCTACCTATATCACCGACATGAGTGTCATCTATTCCCAATACAAGGAGTACAAGGAGGTGTCACTTGACAAGACCAAAACCATCAAGGATGGGAGGTTCCTTGTACTAACAATGCACAGCCAATTTGGAGCAGCTAGACATCTTGTCTTTGGCTAACTAAAACCCCAAATATTTGGTTCATCCAACCAGGATAGTTTCCCCCTCATTACCACTCTCGAAACCATCCCAAAAAACCCATAAATATCCATCTTGTGATGTTGCAAATCCACACCATCACCTTCTCTTGTGTGCACTCGATGAGACCCCAGCCCTCGTACCCAACCTTAGTTCCTTCGGTCGAAACAGGGAGCAGAACCTCAAGAATCATCCCTCGAAGCAATTGCCGAAGTCTTCAGCCCTCAAGAAGCGATCCCATCCAACTTTCGAAGACTCTACCTGCTTGCCTACGGTTAGTTTTCCATGAAAATAATAAACAAACTTTACAAAAATGAGGATGGAAAATCGGTAACCACTAGATGGTGGTTATAAGTAACCATTCAACTCTAAACGACCAAGCACAGTATTTTCGAAAACTAACCACCTAATGAGTCAAGAATGTGGAAACATATATAAGTAAACAAGTGATACATGTTAAGTTATACAAATTAATTGACATAATTTCCACCGGTTTTCACATAAACAATATGCAAATTCATTCGCAGATAGTGCTAATTACTTTTTTGTGGATTTGTAGGATAATAGCCTTGCTTGGAAGAAAATTAAGCCTTAAATGAAATTTCAGCAATTTCTGAGTAAATTCTAGATGCGCACTTCCGTGACAATCCTTGCACTCGCAGTGCAACAAGCACTCCGGAGCCAATACAGGCAGTCCAAGACCATGCATGGCAGTGCTGACATGTGCATGACCGTGCGTGAACCTTGACTGACCGTGCCATTAGGCAGTGCCGGACCATGGCAAGGCAGTGCTGGGCCAAGTGAAGATAGTGCCGTCCATTTTGACTTGCTCACGGCCGTTCGACCTTTTGGCACGACTGTGCCTGACACCTCAAGTCGATTTTCAAGACTTAGCTGAAAATGGGGACTTCGTCAACGCCCACAAATGAAAAACAAAGAACTGTAGCACCTCGCATGATCGTGCGCCTATGGTGCACGACCGTGCCAAATGCCAGACTTTCTATATATTGAGCTTGTCTCTTCATTTGAGAGGGTTGGACTTCCTGGAGAAAAACACCTAATGATCAGAATTTTCCAAGCATTTCAAGGGATATTTTGAAGGCTTTTAAGATCCAAGGAGCATCCAACAACATATTCTTTACAATCCTTGTTTGCTTGTGGTTTGAATTTATCAATTTTATCATATCTTTTGTTAATTTTGCACATTTTTTTGTTGTTCTTGCAAGCCTTATGGGCTAATTACTTTGTTGTCTAGATTATGATGAAACTTATGATCTTTTAATGATGATTATATAAATTGGTTTAAATGGTTTATGTCAAGATTCAAGATGAAGTTATTGTTTTCTTCCAATGATGTTGTATACTTGTGTAGGTTGATTAGTGTTCAAGAATGATGAATGTTTAATCATAATATGTTGGAAAACCATGATCAATCATCTTTTTATAATCTTATAACTTCTTTTAAGATTATGCAATGAGGTTAGGAATGATAATTGGTTTCTTGAATACTATGAAATTTGTATAAGTATACTTTCTTTAACTAAAGTTTGGAAAAACCATGGTGATATTGTGATTTGTTGAATATGATTAACATGTAAGTTAATTAGGAAAAAATGGCCAAATGACCTCATTTGCATGATTGTATTCATAATTTGTGAATTGGAAGAAATTGTTATTTTGTTGAATTTATGCAACTTAGGGTGATTAATGTGTATAAGTCATATTAGTTTTCCTTTGGTTGTAGAATTAAGATTCTTGACGGATTACTAATTCTTGGATAAATCTTGACTTAGACTTTGACTTTAGGATTCATAGAATAATTAAGGTGATTAGAATGTGTTTGTCATTTTAATTTTTCAAAAGATTATAAGATTATATATCTTTGACTGGAATCTAGTCAACATTTGGTTTATCAATTCATATTAATCTCATCACTAGACTATGTGGATTCATAATCTAGGCAATTTCCTTAAACTTCAGATTATTTTCAAATCTAGTGGTTTGTTGTTAGTTTAAATTTCTCAAACCCTTTTTTTTAATGATTTTTCTAAACATTGACCAAGGTTTAGTATCGAGAGCTATGGTGTCCACGAATTGATATTCTATTCTTACCATGATAGGTACACTTGCCTATTGTGTAGCATTTAGTTCTTAGTAAAAAACCATTTTAAAACTAAAATATGTGTGAAAAATCCAATGTATAAAATATATAGTTTCACGTACATCAAGTTTTTGGCGTCGTTGCCTGGGACACAATGATATCGAAAAAAATTAGAGTTGGTAATTTAGCTTAGTTGATAGTGTAAAAAATTTTCATTTCACTAGTTTGATTTTTGGCTTTTAGTTTTTATTGTTTAATTTTCAAATTTATTTTTATTTTATTTTATTTTATTTTTATTTTAACAGGTTTGATTTGGTAACCCATTTATGCTTGAGTGTGTATGTCCTTAACCCTCGAGCCAGATATGGTCGAGCTTACATCGGAGTCGAAGCGGGATTTTTAGCAAAGGTTGCTGGAGCCGTCCCGCGTTGTAGCAAGAGAAGGAGACGTGGAAACCGACGACATCCTTGGCACGGGAGATACAACCATGGCGGACCAAGATGATGACCGGACGATTTCCGACTTCACGAAGCCTCCACCTGGAGGATTGGAGCCAAGCATTACCCGAGCAACTGTTGAAGCCAACAATTTCGAGATTAAGTCGAGTATCATTCAAATGGGTCAAAACACTGTTCAGTTTGATGGAAAGGAACACGAGGATCCTAACCTCCATATCGCGGGATTTCTTGAGATTTGTGCCACATTCAAGATCAATGGCACGTCTGATGATTCCATTCGGCTTCGGTTATTCCCATTCACTCTACATGACCGAGCCAAGGCATGGTGATTTTCTCCCTCGGGCTGTATTACCACTTGGAATCAGATGTCTGAAAAATTCTTCGAAAAATACTTTCCTCTTGAGAAAACTGCGAAGCTGAGAGCTCGGATTCTTTCATTCCAGCAGGATTATGGAGTGACGTTTTATAAGGCATGGGAGAGGTTTAAAGATCTGATGAGAAAGGTCACACATCACAATTTACAGTTATGGAGGCAATATGAGACATTTTACAATGGTCTCGAAGTTAGTAGACGATAGTGGCTTGACACTTATGCGGGTGGAGACTTTGTAGCAAAGAGACCGCGAAAGGCAATTTAATTGCTCGATAAAGCAGGTAGGAAGAGCTATTCTCAACAAGCCTTGAGATCCAAGGCACCCAAGCAGGGTGTCCATCAGGTTGATTCCTATACTACTTTGACTTCACAGTTGGAGGCACTCTCCAACAAAATCAAGCAGATGTATACGAACAAAATCCAATCTTGTTGTGATATATGCAGGGGAGCACACCATAGCGGGGAGTGTTCGATTAGGGATAGGTCCATTCATGAGCAGGTTGGCTACATGGGCAACCAAGTTCATTCTCAAAATAATCCCTATTGTAACACTTATAATCCAGGGTGGAGGAATCACCCAAATTTCAGATGGAAGTCTGGTACTACAAACCAGCAACCACCCGGATTTAATCCGCGTCCCCCATTTCAGAATTAGACTCAAGGTCAGTCCTCACAGGTTCATCCTCCACGGAACTAGTTCCAAAATCAAGGTTCTAGCAGTGGGTCATAACCCGCTCCTAAAAAGTGATCAAATTTAGAGGACATGGTTGCACGATTGCTTGCTAACTCCGAGAGCCAAAGCCAGTTGGCTCGAAAACAAAATCAATATATGGAAGACTGCTTCCATAAGCATGAGACAAAGTTGAGGAACCAAAAAGCATCGATGCAAGCCATCAAGAATCAGGTGGGACAAATTGCTAAGTTGTTATCTGAAAGGAAACAAGGAGGCCTCCTGAGCAACACTGATCCAAATACTAATGCTCATGTTAAGGCCATCACATTAAGGAGTGGTAAATGTACCACTACACCTCCTCCACCAGCTTCCCCTTCTTCTTCTCTACCGCCGGTTATTGAGGAGGTAGTGACTGAGACTCCTATTGAGGTGCATTCCAGGCCAGGCCCTGCAGATACAGCACAAGAAAAGGAGCCAGTCATAGATTACACTCTTCCTGTTCCATATCCCAGTAAATTGAAGAAGCAAAAATTGGAAGAACATTATGGCAAATTTCTAGAATTGTTCAAGCAGTTACACATAAATCTGCCATTTGTTGAGGCACTTGCTCAAATGCCCAAGTATGACAAGTTTTTGAAGGACATCCTCACCAATAAGAAGAATTTGGAGGAGTGATATCATGTTACAATGAGTGAGGAATGTTCTGCCATCCTTTAAAACAAACTTCCCCAAAATATGAATGATCCAGGGAGTTTCACTATCCCATGTTCGATTGGAAGATTGTCAGTCAGCAATGCATTGGGTGACTTAGGTGCTAGCATCAATATGATGCCTTATGTTGTGTTTGAGAAGCTTGGTGTCGAGGAACGTAAGCCAACCCGAATGAGCATCCAGCTTGCCGATCGGTCAGTCAAATATCTGAGAGGTATAGTTGAGAATTTGTTGGTAAAGATTAATTGGTTTGTGTTTCATGTGGAATTTGTGATCCTTGATATGGATGATGATAAGAACCTACCTCCCATTCTTGTTCGTCCATTCCTAGCCATAGCTAGAGCCCTCATCGATGTTCTCTCAGGAAAATTGACACTTAGAGTTTATGATGAGGAAGTGACCTTTGATATTTGAAGGTCAATGAGGCATCCACTGAGTCAGGATGATTAACTCTACTTCATTGGAGTTGTTGATTCATGTGTGAGTGATCCATCACAGGATGGGTGTCTTGTGGATGTGTTTGACACCCAGTTGCTAGGAGGGGTGGATGTAGACCCAGTTTCTCAGGGTCGATTTGATGAGAAGATGGTGGCATTGCTGAGCCACAATCCTTCCTCTCAGGATGAAATGTTTGAATTCATGAATCATGAGGCTGGGTCTATAGCTTTACCTTCTATTGAAGACCCACCACCTGTTGAGCTTAAGGATCTTCCTGTTCATTTGGAGTATGCATTCTTAGACGGTGAGTTTCAATTGCCCGTTATTATCTCAGTTGCGTTGTCGAGTGGAGAGAAGGCTAAGTTGCTTGAGGTTCTGAAGACGCATAAGAGGACAACTACTTGGAAGATCATGAATATAAAGGTGATCAAGCCATCTTTTTGTACCCACAAGATCTTGATGGAAGAGGATTTTAAGCATGTAGTTCAGCATTAGAGACGTCTGAATCCCAATATGCAAGACGTTGTGAAGAAGGAGGTTATCAAGTTACTTGATGCACGTTTGATTTATCCTATTTCTAATTCCCCTTGGGTGAGTACGGTGCAGGTTGTCCTGAAGAAGGGTGGGATGACAGTGATTATCAATGAGAGAAATGAGTTGATCCCTACTCGTACTGTTACCGGATGGAGAGTTTGCATTGACTACCGCAAACTGAACGATGCCACCAGACGAGACCATTTCCCTTTGCCATTTATTGATCAGATGTTGGAGAGATTGTCAAGCAAGTTGTTCTGTTGCTTCTTGGATGGTTTTTCTCGTTAGTTTGAGATCCCGATTGCTCCTGAGGATCAGGAGAAGACGACATTCACATGCCCCTACGGCACATTTGTATATAGGCAAATGCCTTTTGGACTGTGCAATGCCCCGCCACATTTCAGCGTTATATGATGGCTATTTTCCATGATTTTATTGTGGACTCAATGGAGGTATTTATGGAAGACTTTTCTGTGTTTGGGAGTTCCTTTGATCATTGCTTGGAGTTTCTTAGGACACGCAGGGTTCTATAGGCGTTTCATCAAGGATTTCTCAAAGATAGCTCTTCCCATGACTCAACTTCTTGAGAAAGATGCTCTGTTTGTGTTTTTTGATGAATGCCTTCGTGCATTCAAGCTGTTGAAAGAGAAGTTGTTCAATGTTCCGATCATGATAGCCCCTGAACGGGCATTATCATTTGAGCTTATGTGTGATTTGCAGTCGAGGCAGTCTTGGGTCAAAGGAAGGACAATCACTTCCACCTAATTTACTATGCGAGTAAGACTCTTAATGATGCCCATGAGCATTACACGACCATTGTGAAGGAGCTCCTAGCTGTGGTCTTTGCATTCGATAAATTTTGTTCCTATCTTGTCCTTTTCAAGACCATTGTGTTTACGGATCATGCAGCCCTTCGTTACTTGTTTTGTTGGATTCTGTTGTTGCAAGAATGTTGCAGCAGATCACCTCTCCTGAATCGAGTGCTCAGCTTTATCAGAACTTGTGGGGTCACACATAAGTGACAATTTCCCCCACGAGTTTCTCATGCATATACAGATGCATGATGAGGAGTGTCCTTGGTTTACTGATTTCGCGAATTATCTCGCATGTGGGATTGTTTTGAAGGGCTTGCCACATCAGCAGAAGTTCTTTTCTGATGTCAAGCATTACTTGTGGGAGGATCCTTATCCGTTTTGGATTGGAGCTGATCAGATTGTGCATAGGTGCGTGTATGAAGGTGAAGCGCACAAGATTCTAAGACATTGTCATGGGGGACCGTCTGGTGGTCATCATGGAGCGACTCTTACTACAAAGAAGGTTTTTGACGCCGGATTCTATTGGCCTACCATCTTCAAAGACGCTCATGATATGGTCCAAGCATGTGATGCTTGCTAAAGGGCACACAAAATCTCATCGCGTAATGAGATACCCGAAATGTAATCCAAGTCTGTGAAATTTTTGATGTCTGGGGTATTGATTTCATGGGACCATTCCCAACATCTCATGGTAACAGATACATTCTAGTTGCAGTTGACTATGTTTCCAAGTGGGTGGAGGCGCAATCCTTGCCCACCAATGATGATAGAGCTATCGTGAGATTTCTCAAACAATTTTTCTCTCGCTTTGGTGCGCCCAAAGCACTTATTAGTAATCGTGGGACACATTTATGCAATGCCCAACTCGATAAGGCATTATCAGTGCATACCATCCAAAGACAAGTGGACTGGTAGAGGTCATTAATCAGGGTATTAAGCGCATTTTGGAAAAGACGGTTGGTCAGAATCGGAAGGATTGGTCAGCCAAGTTTAATGATGCGTTGTGGGCATTCCGAAAGCCTACAAAACTCCCATAGGAACAAAACCTTTTAAACTGATATATGGGAAAACGTGTCATCTCCCCGTGGAACTCGAGCATAAGGCCTATTGGGCATTGAAATCCATCAACATGGATTTAACTAGTGCGGTGGAGAATCGATTCTTATAGATACACGAGATTGAGGAGCTAAGGAATGATGCTTATGATAGCTCCAAGTGGTACAAGGAATGTACCATGACGCTACACGATAGCCACTTGAAGGACAACAAAAATTCCAAGTAGGCGATCGTGTTCTGCTCTTCAACTCACATCTAAGGTTGCTCCCAGGTAAGTTTTTGTCACTCTCCCAAATTCTCATGTGCGGTGTCAGACCGCTAGGTGTGACGTGGCCAGGATCAAAGCTCTAGTCATATAGAACAACTCTGTATGAGTTTGAAAACACGTGGATATTACTTAAAATATCCCAATTAAATAAAACATGTTTGACAGTGGAAACAAATATTGTAATGCGGAAGCTAGTATAAATGTAATATTAAAACAATATTAAATGTTCACAGTATCTAAAATGTGTGCATCTTCTTTGTGAGTCCCCTTAGGTGCATCCTAAGCTCTTAGTTGTGTTGAGTACCTAAGAATTACATACTAAAACGAGTCAACATAAATTTGGTGAGTTCATATATTTATATCAAAAGTACAGTAAAGAAAACCAATCTTCCATATGATCTGCTGTTTATTAATGTTAGTTCCGAGCCCTAGGCTCCAAGTGTCAGTTATGTCTCTACCGAACTAGACTTGTTAGCTCTTGCCTCTGCCATGTCTATCGTACAAACAATGGCGATGGGTTGAGATTACATGCGTCCTGATCTCCGTTCAGCATTGGCGCCGCGTGGGATTCGTCACACCCAATAGTACTATCTAAACTCACCTCGTTGTATACACATTAACGGTAAGATTGTGCGAGGACTTTGTTACGATATACAACACTTAATGTTTGTTCCCAATAAAACATCAATCATAATATGTTCGTACAAATAGTTTGCCCAGTTTGTCTGACCCTAATGTTGGTCAGCAACGTTTGCCCAACCTGTTGACCCAGATGTCGGTCAACAATGTTTGTCAAATGTTTGTTCACAATGTTTGTCAAAACATTTATCAAATGTGTTTGTCCCAAAGTGTTTGTCAAAAGCATTTGTTCAAAAGGTTTGTTAGAAGTGTTTGTCAACAGTGTTTGTCAAACTTGTTTGTCTTGAGTGTCCGTCAAAATCGTTTTTTACAAATCGTTTGTCAAGAGTGTTTGTCTAAAATGTTTGTCAAAGCAGTTACATGTAATTCTCCCCCCGGTTTGAGTTTGTAAACAGTTAAGAGAAAAGGCGGTCGTTAACTCACCTGAGTATATATGCGTAAGCTCCTAAATCTCCGACAAATCGGTTACGAGTTACCTATATCACATAGGACTTATGATTTTGTGTGTGTATTCGTGTTCGTGTTCGTGCTCAACAACTCAAGGTTGTTATGTTTGTCCGTGTTTGACCATGTTTGACCGTGCTTGACCATGTTTGACCGAGTCAAAGTCAACGACCCGTTGGTGAACCGTGTGTCGGTTATAACTCGTGTAACATTCGTGATCGTGTACATAGTGAGCAAAACACACAATTCACGTTTATGGACAACTTACTATTTATAGTAAGTTTCCATTTTTAGAAAGTTTACAACACTTATCGTTTTAATGATTCTAACATGCTCATTAATCCTACGTGATCATGTTAACACATAGAACATTGTCACATACGATCAAATAAACATATTGATGTCGACGGAGCTTAGCTAATAAACTAACTAAAAACCGACTCTAAAATAGACACAAAGTAATAAATCTAGACTCTCTAAAACCTAAGCTACCGACAGGCAAGTGTACCTATCGTATGTAGCAGAGCAAAGCAAGTCCGGATATCGAACCCACAGACTTCTACAGACTGTACTAACCAGACTCTATGACTTATCTATACAAAATTTGTACTTAAATAAAATAATATTAAGGAAGGGGGGTTTGCTAACAAAACTAAGAATAACTTAAATAAAGACTAAAGAGAAGAGACTAAACTGAAACGAAGATTAGACGAAGAAAGAACACTACCTAGGCATAAATCATACACACGGTTAACAAAAGATCTATCGGTAATGGAAATGATGTGATACCGGGATCTTAAAATACTAAACTCAAAGGAAACCTAGAGCACCCTCGACCCTTCTCAAGGATTGTCAACTAAGAGTCCTGAAAGCCGTAAACCACCGGTTGAATGGATTTCCCTCACACGTCATCCAATTATACTCAAAATGTATCCTCTAGACAATCTACCTCACAGCGCGAAAGTCCCAGACACCTAAGTGAAAGGGATAACTCGGATTTTCCTATTGGATTCGGTAAACATGGATGTAAAACGAACTAGAAAGATCTTCTCACAAAGCCTCTATACTAGCAATTCCAACACCCTAGACAAACCGACAATCTCTCACCTCACGGCTATCAAGATTGGTTGCACATCTAATACATCTATATCAAGATAATAACCCCTATGGTAAACTCGTACGTAGTAAACCATCCAATAATCAAAAATACACAGTAATTGACCTAGCATGCACCTATTACATGAAAGACATTCACCAAGGCACACAATGAGTAAATCATCAATCCATAAACAATCATAGACACACATAAACATCCAATAATCCAATCCAAGTTTGTTACATCATGAGTTCATCACATAAACATAATCCAAAACCAATAAAAACCGATGTTAAACATGTGCAATCATCAAAACCTAGGTAGTTCTAAAAGATTAGCCAAGAAACATCATACGAATACAATCCATAATCTGCTTAAAGTGAATGAGAAACATAGAAATCAAAGAAAACAAAGAAACAAAGAAAACCGAATGAAGAACACCCGAATTCCTTGATCCTAAGCCTTCAATCTTCAATCCAATGCTTTCCCAACCTTTGATTCACCTTAGAATGGCCTTTCCTCGTCCTCCTAGTCGCCTCCAACCGTTCAAAAACGTGTTCTCCCCTTTCTTTTTCGACTTTTTGGCTTAAAACTGAAAAACTGGGATTTTAAACATGTGGCATAGCGCGACAGATACCTCTAAACTGCGATATATCAGAGGATATTTTGGTCTTTCCCACCTCTAGCGTAGTGTGACAGGGTTTCAAATTGTTGTCGCGTAGCGCGACAGGTTTCAGATTTCAGTTTTCTTCTTTTCTTCTTTCCGGGTCCGTCCTTACCCAACCGTGAGCTTGTTTCTTTGTACTTTATCACCGAATATACGTGTTTATTACCTGCAAGCATCAAATTACAGAAATGTGAAGCACCAGCTTAAATCAACTCTAAAACTGAATAAAACGGTACTAAAACTTAACAAAAACAAATGGAAAAATAGATGTGTTTTACAACACATCACATATAAACCGTTTTTAGTCATTAAAGTTTCCTAAAATGGAAAGTTTCTATATTAAGCATCTCTAACGATAAGATTCACATAACTTTTCACACAATAATCATACTGCAATTTTCTAAGACATTTATCATAAATAAATCAAGACTTATATTGCCATTTCATGAATTCAAAAAATAAATTTTCTAAAATTAGTAAGGCTTACTAAAAACATTTTTCAAATCAAACTACTTCATGACACTTGTTAATAATTTCATTATTAACAATGTCACATCATTTCAAGTGACCATCTTACCCAAAATCCTTCATTAACATAGTTTTACAAAAATAAAGTTACTAAGAATAGTAACTATGCCAACATACCCATCAAATGACTAGATTAACATCTCTAATCCATTTTTATGCAAAATAGCACCACAATATAACACAAATCACCATCTAATGTTACTTACATCACCATATTGCATCAAATCATCATCTTATAACATAAAAGTTTCTATATTTAGCAAGAACTTCAAATAACTCATTTTTTGAACAAATAAATCATGATGCACCTTGCAAATATCCTTAAATACCATCAACAATAATTTATCACCATCTAAAATCATCTAAAATAACTTAGATCATACATGCATGCAAGTACTAATGAACATTTCATAGTTTCATGGCTCATATCATACAAATATCAACAATCTCATTGTACATCACAATAGATCATTCTCATAGCTATAAATCAGGAATAATATCACAAAACCTAGATTCATATCATCACAAATTCGTGCATGCATCATCAAGTGGGTTGCATGTGTGTGTGAGACCTTGCATGTGGGTTTTAAGGTGTGTAGGGTGCATAGTAGCCATGGGATTACCTTCTATAGCTCCAAGAATGCTAAGATGGTGATTGAGCAGCTCCTTGAACCCCTGGACAACAGTGTTTGATAGGAACAAGATGGTGGTGATGATGTTCAAGCTCCAACAACTCTCTCTTCAAGCTTCTTGGTAGTCCTCAAGCTTCAACCATGGCTTCCAATGGAGATTCTTGGAGTTTTAGGGTGTTTGCAGGTGGTCTAGGAGTGAAATAAACCGAGAGGATTGCTTCTGGTTGCAGGTAATATGATTGTAGTAGGATTACAATGCTTTTTGATTTGCTAAAGAAGATGTTCTGCAGTCCCGTCTCCCAGGCGCATCACCTGACGTGCCGTGCTGAAGCCAGGCGTAGCGCGTGGATGATCGTGGTCCGAGATGTTTCCCGCTTCTCGCGCCCAATGCCTAAGGTCGAAGGTTGGGCCCAGGCGTAGCGCCTGGCCGCCCAAACAAGCCCAATTGGCCCATTTTTCATATCCGGGCTCGTTTTCGTTCGTTACTCGATCGTAACACATTTTTTTAACATCGTTTGAACTCTAATCATCAATTATTCGATATAATTGACTTGTGCAATACACTTGTGCTTGACTAATATGACGTTCACCAACGTTCGTGATTTCTAACACGCATGTGCGGTTTTTCGATAATTCCTCGAATTATCTTGTTGTGTGACTGTGTTTGTAAAGTCGTGCCACGTGCCACACTAAATTGAACTAATTCTAGTGCCACATATGCAAATGTCAATTAAATAAAGATTTAATTAATATAGAAGCTGACCTGGAATTTGCGGGCTGTCGCAGTTTTAATCTCGGTGGTCTGGCCTATACACAGTTCGATTAGTCTTTCCATATAAAAATGTGGAGATTGGGCATGAGGATGGTAGAATTTTCAAGGTAAATGGCCATCGTTTGAAGCAGTATTTGATCGGACCGGTTGAGCTGGCATTGGAGGTTTTGGTACTCTAACCAAAGGACAATTAAATTCAGGGAACTGAGTCGAGCTAAGGACTCATTAAACTCAGCCCTCCCGAGATGTTCTCGGCAAATAAAAAGAAAAAAAATTCAGTCCAGTCCAGCACTACCGTGCGGCCCGTACGCGCGACAGTGCGTGATGTCAAATTTCTCAATAATAAATCCTTTTAACACTGTCTTTCCCATAATTCAATTCATCCTTCTAGAACGTTTTCCCCACTCTTCACTCTTGTTTCCTCTACAAAAACACGAATCAAAGGTATGAATTCCATTTTCCCCAATTGATCTTCTTCCATAAAATCCCTAAAAATGTTGGTTTTCTTTAATTAGGGTTTGTAAACAATTCTTTTATGGTCTAGAAATGTTAGGATTTGTATAAAAATAGTGATTTTTGGGTTGTTAATGGAAGTTATTGTGTTTGTTCAAGTTTATTCTTGAATCTGCGCACCGCATGGCCGTTCGTTTCGATTGTGCCGGCCGGGCACTACCTATGAAGATTCAAAAACAAAGTTGCACGACCGTGTCATCAGGCCGTGCTCAAGTTGCATTGCCTGTGTTTGAACATATGTACATGGTGCACGACCGTGCGTTAGCCTTGCACGACCGTGCTGCCTGCTAGTGCTGGCTTGGCACTACCAGTTACGTGACTTCTGAAGTCTTGCACGGTCGTGCTTGGTCCTTGCACAACCGTTCGTGTTCCGGATCAACCTAATTTTTCTTATTTTTCTTCCTTGAAACTAACATTTTTAGGAATTTTCAGTTCATTGTATGCACATGGATCATTTTACACCTACAGTTTGACCCAGCCACATAGCACGACACCCCATGCATTCCTGTGCTACATTCTCTTTGGGAGCGGCGGCGCCATATTGAGCCTATGAAATGTTTACGCTGGGATTTAATAGTAAGTCTCAATCAATAAACACGTCTACAGCAGCTGATTATAGAGCCATGGTCTCGCCTTCTTTATATTAACTATGCCAAATACCACGAACTGCTTATGGAGTTCTTCGCGTCATACTCTTTCAGCTTCAGCTTCTCTTCCCAAAGAGTTTACCAAAAACGTTTTGGAATGACCTTTCGCCTAGGGGAAGATGGATGAGGCTTTCAGTCGCACAGTTCGCGACTCGGATGGGTTTATATACTAAGGGAGAGCTAGAGATGGTTGTTTTTGATGGATTACTCGATTTCAAAGATGAGATTGAGAAGGCCACATTTTGGGCCGAAGTAGTAGAAGGATTCTATGACCCAAGGAGAGACAAGGCTACAAAACTTCACGACGCACTTCATAGGTTCATACATCGGGTTCTGGTTGGCACTATTCTTCAGCGAGGCGACAGCTTGGGCAATGTGCCCACTAGAGATATGTTTTATCTCTACTGTTTGATTAGGGGCATCCACTGCAATGTTGCCCATTTCCTAGCTTTCTTTCTTACCACCAGTTCGGGCAAGCAGGCGTCTAGCCACATTTTCGGGGGCTCATATATGTAACACCCCGACCGATGGCGGAAACGTCGGGATGCCACGAGGGATGTGTAGATTGTTCATAAGCTCGTGGGCATATAATTAAATCATCACATAACAATTAATCAACCAAATTAATTACATCAAAAATCATGTTCATCATGAATTAGTTACATCAAATACACCAAAAGATTTAGCTAACTAACTAAATTCTAGTCTTCAGAATATCAGTTATTTTAGCTAAGTCCAAGAATCCTATGTGATCATGTCCAAAAGATGTAGACCTATCCTGCTCTACCTACTTCTCCTCGTTCCCTGAAACATGTAGAAAAATCAAGTGTCAACTACGGAGTAGTTGGTGAGAAATCATAAGTTTTATTGTATTAAAAATGTTTATAAAATGTTTATGAGAGTTTATAAATGGGTTTATAATAGTTTATAATTTCCTCGAGAAAATCCACATGTGCACCTGCGTAATAATCCATCTCTGCCAAAATCCAACAAACACAACATTCAAACAATCCAAATAATCACATATACAATAATCACAAATAATTATCCACATAAGCTCAACCAATCACATCAACTCAATAAGCATCAATCATCATAATCATATCAATATAAGTTACCACGGAGGACCTCAGTCAACTCAATCAACGTCGGAATCATCGCGGAGGACCTCAGTCAACTCAACCAACGATATCCCTATAAGTGTCTTCGTGCACTACGGAGGACCTCAGTCAACTCAACCAACAGTGGAATCACTGAAGAGGACGTTAGTCAACTCACCAACAGTAATTCAATCATTGCGGAGGACCTAAGTCAACTCAACCAATAATGACTCACGGATAAGTAATCATACATCTAAATCAATAATCAATAATAATCCATTAATGTGAATATCATATTGATAATCCATGTGTCAACCATGTGTTATCAAAATAATACTTAAATTGGTATACATGTTCCACCTCCGAGTTTAAAAACAAAATAGTTTTAAAAGGAGGTTATGAGAACTCACCTGAGTCCTTAGATCCGGTGTTCTTGTATTATGCGCGCTCGCGTATGTAACTCAAAGCAACTCAAAAATCTGAAACTATTCGTATTTTCGTGTTCATAAGTATACGCGTTTATTCTAATTAAGTGTCCATGTAGGTTTACTTTAATCCGTAGATATTTCATTAACTTAATTTATTTAATATAATTTAAGTTGGAACACCCAATATTTTTAAATAGTATGTTCAAAGTATACAAATTGTAAAGGTAATAACCTCCTACATTTATGTAAGCTTTTATAAATACACACATGCATGATTAATCCATTTGACCACCTTAATTTAAGTTATTAGAATCCAATTCGAGGTTTAAGAAATCATATCTTAGTCCTTACCATAACCGATTCACATTATGTACAATTTTATAATTCAAGTTCATATTATTTAGAAAGAAGATGGCAATCCTTAAACTTTTCATGCATGCATGGTTACCCCCATTTCCTTGTTCTTTTATTCACCCTTAGTATTTAAGTAGATTGTTTAAGTCTTAGCAACCCTTGATCAAACCATTGACCTTAGGTTCGCTGCTAATCTCAAAGGTTTAACCATAGGTTCGGCTACTCTAGACTCCACCACCCCTTAGGTTCGCTGCATAGAGGTGGTATAAACAGCCAAGAGGTTTGCTTCTAGGTTAGGTTCGTCGCCTAGGGTTGATGGGGGTAAGAGGTTCGCTCCACCCTAGGTTCGCTTACCCCATGGTTCGGCTAGATGATTGCAGGTTCGTGGCCCTAGGTTCGGCTACCAGGTGGTCCGCGACTGAAGGAGGTTTGTCCCTTCTAAGGTTCGTGACCATGACTTTTTCGCCCCAAGGTTCGGCCAAAGATAAAGGGTTCGCACATGACAGGTTCGTCTCCCAACTCACTAATTCAACAACTAGGGTTCGTTGGCTAGGAGAGGTTCTGTCTATGGGGTGGACCAGCAGTCATAGGTTCGCCATGCAAGGTGGTTCGGCTAAGATAGGGTTCGGCCACCTTGGGTTCGTCCATCGTGGGTTCGTCGGACCAAAAGGTTCGGCTGAGGGTGTTTGGTTTACAACCCGTAGGTTCGGCCATCCTTCTGCCCTGTTCTGATGCAGGTTCATGACCTGCAACCTCCACGACCCAGCATCATCATCAAGCTCTAGTTGTTGCAGGTTTACCTAAGGTCTTTCCACACTCACATCCACGCATGTTTTAGGGTTTTCAAAGTAAAAAGATCATTTATAAATGGTGATGATAACAACCGGGTATGTTTAGGTGTAAAACAGAAAGAAAAACTCAGATTTACCTCAAGAAGTCGACCAAATGTGAGATTTTCTTCTGGGTTCTTGTTCTCCTTGATCGTACGGTCGTTTAGGGCTAAGAATCACACGAATCGGTTGAGAAATGAAGAAGTTCACTTAGAGAGAAGTTCCTAGAGAGAGGGGGTGACGAGTTCCTTGTTCTAGAGAGAGAAGAAGATGATGAAATGTGAGGAAGGAGTATTTCTTCTTTCTTATTTCGCGTATCGTCCCCCACGTGCTCGGTTTCGTTTTTATCGCGATAAAAATTATGAAAATGCTCAGTTTTGCTCGTAACATATATTTAAAACATAATGTGTTTAAATATTCGTGTTTCGTTTAGTAAAATGATTTTAAATAAAGTTGTTTAAATAAAATGCTTTCGACCACTATCGTTAAATTATTTATTTAAATAAAATAATCCGTTCGTTTTCGTTTTAGGTTGTAATTCCTAATAAAAGTTTTAAATTTCAATTTATTAATTTAATATCGTTCGATATTATTTCATTATCTCGTCAAAACGCGTTACTCACGTACATATTCGTAAAAATCGTCACCTTTTCGAATCCGACGCTCGTATCGTATTTCGATTCGATTTACGATTTATGGAATATCGTTTCATAATATTATTCCTAATAATTATATTCGTGTGAATCGTCACCCACGCGAATACATTTTTAAGTTAATATTTCTGAATTAATATTCACGTTTAAGTTATGTTCGTAACCTCACCATAGCGTAATCATTTCCAATATCATGTTCATTATTTAATTATCTTTAATATTATAACTCCCAATCCAAAACCCACTAAACCATATCACTGACACATCCGTGATAAACCGAAATATGCATACGTATAGGGCATATGTAGGGGTCAGTCGCAACTACCCCAGCCACCGTCCCACTGCTATTTCGATAAACCATGACTATGTGTCCTTGACTATGTTTAGTAACCAAACAATAACCACTCCTAATTCCTTTCCATTCCAAACCAATAATCCATCATATGTGAATTCAACTGCGATAAACTCTCTGGTCCTGTTTAGTTGTGTTTCAACTAAACTTCCCATAGTTTATGCATATAATAATATGTTCTCAATATGTGTACCAATATCAGTAATAACATCCAATAACTCATTATAATTAATAATTATCATATAAGGTCATAACAGTACAGTCGTACATGTACGGATAACCTGAGATATAGTGGTGTTACAATATATCACTGAGCTGGGCGACTCTTTCTGAATTTTCACCGAAGAGAACATTGCCAGTTTTACTCATGTTTGTGATACGCTTCCGCTTGACATGCGGACATTGCGATATATTCATATCATGGGGCAAAAGCCTATAGGTATGAGGTTGACAGGTCGGGACGGTTGGATCGGGGATCCAGTCCCAGAGAAGCAGGAGGATTAGGACGACGAGCATGAAGAGAGCCGGTTCACGAGGAGAACGCCCTATTTGGGACGGGAGTTGGGGGATTTGACAATGGGAATTCTCCCCATGGCGAGTAACTTGATTTTGATCCCGTTAAAGGTGTAGATCCCCTGTCGAATCTAGACTTATGGCATCAATTTGTGGGATTGTAGGTAACCCAAGAGGAGTAAAGTGCTGAACAGGACCGATTTAATCAACGTATTGATAACTTCCAGGCAGAGCAGATGAGGCAATATGATTTGCTACATCATATTCAGGACGATCAGCGATGGAGTTTTGAGTGGCTCTTTGACTCCCATGAGTCAGCAGCAGCATTTCACCGGTTTGACATCTCCGAGCCACCACGGTTTGACTACAGATATTCTGCGGGTGGTTCATAGAAGCGTTCTTGGGGAGGTCATGACGGGGAAGCAAGCGGTTCTGGTCTGTGTGATTAGGAGGAGGACTAGTGTGATGTCCTCCCTTCCCCACAGTCTAGCATTGTTCTGATAGTTATTGATGTTTTTGTGGAGTTCTACATTTTGCAGTCCTGTACAAACTCGAGTTATTTTGGGCATTTCATTCGATTGGGTTGTAACATATTTTTATTTGTATTTTTATTTTTTTGGATTGGTTGCTTCGTGAATGCTTTAAATTTGTGCTTTCATCCTTTTTGTCATTAAGTGATTGGTTAGTTATTGTTGGTTGTGTTTTGGAGATTGTCTTTAGTTGTAGGGATGAGGCACGCCATTCCGGTCGCTAGGTTTATGCAGATTCTACACACAAGGCTTCGTAGGGGAGTATTATTCTTTCTCATACTCTTGCTTTTTCCATTCCAATATTTTTGCATGTTTTCTGTTGCACAATAGGGACATTGTGCAATTCAAGTGTGGGGACGGATATTTATGGGTTGTTGTTTGTAGCTTTGTTTGTCCAAACGCAATTAAAATTTTTGCAAAGATCCCTTAATTCTTTTTGTGGCATCAAAACATATTCTCTTTAATCAACTAGTTAAGCAGACATTTTTTTTGATAATTAAAATGAGGTTTGGTTTGAAAAAGGTTTCTTAATTTTGAAATCATAACAAGTGAAATTTTTTTTTTGTTATCATCATTTATAATTAAACAAAACGAGGAACTATAAGTTATATCTTATATCTTACTCATTCCCTCTATTTTAAGTGAACAAAAGAAACCTTTAGTATTAATAATTTCATTGCATGTTTATGGGATGAGTGAGCCAGATGTTTCATGCACAATGTTACTTGTTTGAAATATACATCTCAATAGTCACATGCTTAAGCATAGTTAGAATTAATCAAGGCTTTAGAACCAAACCCTCATCACTTCCCCATTCATCACCCCTTTTTTTGTTGGAAACCCGAATCAAATTGTCAAGTAATTGCAATTATGTTAGTTCTTTAGAAGCAAATAATTAAGCAAAACTACGCTTACTCATTGAGTTTATTCCCCAAAAAAAAACAGAATTTTGTTAAAGCCAAAATGGCTTTGTTAGTACACCTGTTATAGTTGAATTCTTGGTCTACGAATTTCCCTTTCTTGTAGCCTTTGTCCCCAACCATCCTTCACATCCATACATAACCCAATTAAAGCCTTTTGATTAAGCTTTGCTTTGTTTTTTCTAGTTGATTTACAGTTGATATTCTTACAAGTTTCATATTTGTTGATTCATCTTCTTGGAAATTGAGTGTTCTATACATACACACATTACATGTATGAATTTGATATAAACCGAGTGTGTGTGAACATTGTGAGAGATATAAGGTGTAGCATGTTAGAGAATCCTCTTGTTTATAAATTCTTGTTGATAATTTTGATTATATTTTCTTGCTTACAATTTCAGTTTTTTAAACCTTTGATAAACAATCTAAGTTCTTAATTATTTGATTCATATTTGCTTACAAGTTGATTATTAGAATTTGTTTTCGCCATTAAGGTTCGTTGTTTGCTTGAGGACAAGCAAAGTTCTAGTAAGGGGAGATTTGATACACGTTAAATTATACATATTAGTTTACATAAATTCCCCAGGTTTTCACATAAACAACATGCAAATTCATTCGCAAATAGTCCTAATTATGTTTTTTGTGTGAATACGCAAGATAATAACCTTGCTCAGAAGAAAATCAAGCCTTAAATGGAACATCAGCAATTTTTGAGCAATTCCCCATAGGCACACTATTGTGCCAATCTTTGCACTGGTAGTGCAGCAAGCATTCCGGAGCCAACACAGGAAATACCAAGACCATGCATGGCAGTGTTGACACGCGAACGACCGCGCATGAACCTTGCACGACTGTGCAACCGAGTAGTGCCGGGCCATGCATGACAGTGCTGACATATGCATGCTCATGCATGAACCTTGCACCATTGTGCCTCGACTTGATTTTCAAAACATAGCTGAAAACTAGCAACTTCGACAACAACCTCAGATGAAAAGCGAAGCACTGTAGCACCTCGCACGATCGTGCGCCTTTGGTGCACGCCCGTCCCAAATACCAGACTTTCTATATATTGAGATTATCTCTTCATTTGAGAGGGTGGACTTCCTGGAGAAAAACACCTACTTATCAGAATTTTCCAAGCATTTCAAGGGAGATTTTGAAGGCTTTGAAGATCCAAGGAGCATCCAACAACATTTTCTTTACAATCCTTGCTTGCTTGTGGTTTGAATTTATCATTTCTACCATGTCTTTTGTTACTTTTGCACATTTTGTTGTTAAGCCTTAAGGGCTAATTAATTTGTTGTCTATATTATGATCAAACTTATGTTTTTGTGATGATGATTATATCAATTGGTTGAAATGGTTTATGTCAAGATTCAAGATGAAGTGAAGTTATGATGTTTTTCCAATGAAGTTGTATACTTGTGTAGGTTGATTAGTGTTCAAGAATGATGAATGTTTAATCATAATATGTTGGAAAACCGTGATTAGTCATTTGTTTATAATCTTATAACTTGTGTTTAATATTATGCCATGAGCTTACGAATGATAATTGGTTTCTTGAATACTAGGAAATTTGTATAAGTATACTTTCTTTCACTAAAGTTTGGTAAAACCATGGTGATATTGTGATTTGTTGAATATGATTAACATGTAAGTTAGGAAATTATGGCCAAATGACCTCAATTGCATGATTGTATTCATAAATTGTGAATTGGAATAAATTGTTATTTTGTTGAATTTATGCAACTTAGGGTGATTATTGTGTATAAGCCATATTAGTTTTCCTTAGGTTGTAGAATTAAGTTTCTAGACGGATGACTAATTCTTGGATAAATTTTGACATAGACTTTGACTTTAGGCTTCATAGAATAATCTAAGGTGATAGAATGTGTTTGTCATTTTAACCGGAATCTAGTCAACATTTGGTTTATCAATTCATATTAATCTCATCACTAGACTAAGTGGATTCATAATCTAGGCAATTTCCTTAGACTTTAGATTATTTTCAAATCTAGTTGGTTAGTTGTTAGTTTGAATTTCACAAACCCGATTTTCTCATGGTTTTGCTAAACATTGACCGAGGTTTAGTATCGAGAGCTATCGTGTCCACCGATTGATATCCGGTTTTTACCATAAACTATATTATTATATGATTGGTACACTTGCCTATTGTGTGTGATTTAGTTCTTAGTAAAAAACCATTTTAAAACTAAAATCTATGTGAAAAATCCATTATATAAAATATATAGTTTCACGCGCATCAACAAGTCATATTTAACTTATGTATGAACATATACATACTTGTTCACGGTTACCAATGATTATTGGAATAAAGAAGTTGCAATCTTCAAATGAAACAACTTACGTTTAAGGGGGAGGGAAAGGATAAGTTAAGGTTAGGTGAGAGTTTCTAAAAGTGCCTACATGCACACATGCGTAAAATGCATGATAAACCATGCACCATAATCACAAGAGCACAAACCTAACTTTTTGAAATAATGTAGTCAAGTAATTCTAATAAAAGTCATGTGGGTTCACAATACACATGGATCCTTAATACTTGCGAGTATACACCATGAAGTGACTGTATGCCTGACTTAAGTTAAAGGAAAGCTAGATCAAAATATAACCATAAGTATACGTGTATACACACAAATATGGACCCACCTATATGATATACATGAGGTCCGGTTCGGCCACTCATAACTTATCAAAAGACTCCAAGCACACCCACTTACGTGCCATACTTGGTTAGTTCACAAGATTTAAGTGAAAAGTACAAGTATTATTTGAAAAGTGTGTTACATACTAAAATGATTTATCTAAAAACTAAATAAATAAAGTGAACCTTACGAAGAGGAGGAACTTAAACCATGTCAAAAGCATAACATCACTTTATTATACATGTTGCGCAAAGACTAGCATGATGATATAGAACCTTGAATATTGTAGCAACTGTGTAGGGGCTACACATAACTCAAACAGCTTCTCATTATCCATAATCAAAACTCGACTGTGAGTTTCACAATCCCTTTTTATACTCTTTTATTCTTTGGGTTGAAAAGCATGATTACTTAAACTATTTCTATCATTATGCTATATATGTTATTGTTAAAACATAAGTTAGTTGGATGTAGATTGTATGAGACATTGATTCTTTATTCGTAAGTCCCTTTTCCCATTTTTAGACAAAACCATTAACTCATGGATTTGAGCCGGTGGACATATATTGAGTAGTACTATTTTGGGTTGACATCCCATTCATCTATCAGTTGGTCTTGCTAGCTACAGTCACCAAATGACGGAGTCAATCACGAAGAATGAATATCTCCAACACTTACACTATGAACTCAAAAAAAGTTGTTGATCTATGGATCACTAAGGCAGTTAGTCATAGGATTGGTTACACAGAATAGATTGTTATTATAGCCTAGATGTGTAGGTCATAATTCTTTTTGAATCTTCTAAATGTGTAATAAATTGATTTAGACAATGATGTTGTAAAACTTTGGTTTTTGTTTTGAATTTTAGCATCGTATGCATTTATGTTAACCATACACTCTTGATTTCCATATTCTGGAACCTCCCATGATTCCGCTGTCGGTAGGGGTATGACATATTGGTATCAGACCCAATCATTGTAGTGAACTAAGAATACCTTAGGAAGTGCCTAGTTTATAACTGTATGCTCAAACAAATTGCTTATACATCTTGATTATTATAACATATTTTTATGCAGAAATGGTGAAGGAGTACAACATTGATGGTAAGCTTTATGTTGACTTTGCTACCACAAAAGAAACAGAATGGGATAGCTATATCCCAATCGAAAATGACGACTCTAAAGAGGAAGTATCCGGCCAGGCCAGAACCGCTGCCAGACCAACATCGGAGGACGAGGTGCCACCACCTCCAGTCCACTTCAAGGTTGGGGAATCATCGAGAGCCAGACAAGTCACGGAGCAAGACGCCCTTTGTGAGGAGCTGCTTAGTTACTAAGCTCGTCAGGAAGAAGGATGAGCCAGAAACCTGGCCCGGCTGGAGGCAACTGAAGAGGACATGGATGAGCTTGTGGACTTAATGAAGAAGCTAACCCAAGGACCGGTCGTTGTAGATCAGAACCATCACAAGCACAAAAACCAGAGTGTTCAATATCATCTAGAAAACCGAGAGATAGTAGTCTTGGGTTTCTAGTGGACTATTGTTGCTGTCATTAAGACCCTCGCATGGATTATTTATCATATTTTCTTTTAGGACATGTGTGGTAGTAAAACCATTTTTACCCTTGTAATAAGGAAACAAGTGAATACACTGCGCCTTACGGTTATACTGCCCATCTCATTAGGACCATTATGAAACCAGTTGCTTTATGTATTATGTTAGACTTTTAATGATATGATGGTTATCGTTTCACTAGAAATGCTTATTATTTAAATATATACTTTGATTGCAGCACGATGTCTTCAGACGGAGTCCACTACATTCGCCAACGTATCCTGCTGATCATACTCTCCGATAGCGACACATATCCTTCGGAGCATTCTAATTCATCTGATGAGAGCAAACGAGAAAACCAAGTGCATCAAGTTCATGTACCTCCACCAGTTAGGGAACCTGAAGAGCCAAACGAACGCTTATTTCCTCGCGGTCATGGAAACTTTCAAGAAACTGCTCGAAAAACCAATGGATAACCTCCCAGACGTCAGCTGGCGCCAAGAGGAAACACTGTTGCAACTTCCGGTCACGAGCAAGGTGAGGCATCCCTCCAAAGGCTTCAGAAGGAATTTGTGCCTCGAGCCGAGTTTGGAGAATGGAGTTCCACCTTTCGCATGGAGTTTGATCACTGGCGGAGATGACCTAAGAATTCCATGATGAGTGGAATGATCTGATTGAGGAGGTGCACACTAATGACGTAGGTGTGGCTTACATCCAGGATGAGATGAGGAGGGGTTGCCGTTGGGCGGTGGGAGCAGTGGTAGTGACATGGTTGATGATAGTGCTAGTAGTGGGAGGAGCATACTTCATGATGACCTAGGGTATTAGGTAGGCCTGTTAACGAGCCGAGCCGAGCCGAGCCAAGCCTAGCTCGAGCTCGAGAATTTTCGAGCCGAGCCGAGCTAGCTCGTTTTTTTTTTCGAGCTCAAAAGTCGAGCTCGAGCTCGGATCGAAAAAAAAATCGAGCCTCGAGTCGAGCTTCGAGCCAGCTTGTTTTTTTTTTCTTTTTTGAAAAATTTGTTTGTTTTTTCTATTCAAATATTGTCCGTGGATCGTTTATAACGATGGCCGGATGCCCGGATGGTCGGATGACCGCTTCTATTCAAAATTTGTTTGTTTTTTCTATCAAAGTTATTTTTAGGCTTTTATATTTTTTTAATTATAATTCTTATGCTAATTAATTTATCTTTTTTCAGAATAGCACTTATTTGAAGCTGGACAGCTAGCTAATGATTAAAAAAGTTTAACACAAGAAATTGAAATCGCACCAATCTTTCCGATATATTACACAAAACTTCCCCTTATTTTTTGTTTATACAAATAACAAAAACATCGTTTTAATTTCCTCCACCATCTTGTTAATTAATTTATCTATTTATAAAGCTATAAACTAACGGTTAATTTAAAGAAACACTTTTAACTTATAAGTTATAATTAATTAGCTTAACTGGACAAAATGAAGTTTAATACATCATCAAGTATCAACTATCAAGGATTAAAAAATACCGATTAGAATTATCAAGTTGCAAACAATAATATATATATATATATATAATAAATCGACCCGAGCCATCGAGCCGAGCCAACGAGCCGAGCCACGAGCCGAGCCGAGTCGAGCCAATGCCGGCTCGAGCTCGAGCTCGAGCTCGAAAATTTTCGAGCCGAGCCGAGTCGAGCCATTTAAAATCGAGCTTTTTTCGAGTCGAGCATTTTTCGAGCTTTTTTCGAGCGAGCTTTTTTGACGGCTCTAGTATTAGGTATTAGGAAAACTTGGTTTTGTTGACAAAGAAAGAGCTCCCGAGTTGTTTTATTTGTGGTTATGTATGATTGTGACAATTAATATGTAAGACTTTTATGTTGGATGATGACTGTTGGATGTTATGATATGATGGTATTGTTTTATCGTGTATCTGTTTACTTTTAATAACTCCAAATACTGTACCTATGAACTTAAAGAACATGTCACCTAAGACAAGAGGAAGAAGACCAAAGATTGTGCGACAAAACGAGAACATTAAGAACATCGAATCATGTGAAAACAGTGCTCCGCTAAGCACAGATGATGCAGTGCGTATTGTAACGGAACAAATCTAGGAAGCTTTCCCGAACCAAAACACCGGCACCAACGGAAGTGACAGCCACCACGGCCCAATCTTTACAGACACTAGCACTGGAGAAGCAACCAATGGAAAAGGATTCTCCAATAAGACCTTTGTCTCTTGCAAACCCAAAGATCTTCATGGCCCCAAAGGGGCAATCGGAATTCTAAGGTGGATCGAGAAAATACAGGTGGTTATTAGTATCAGCGAATGCCTGTACGACCAGAAGGTCAAGTATGCCACTTGTTCTTTCCAAAACAAGGCTCTAACCTAGTGGAATACCTAGGTACAAGCTAGGGGTAGAGAGGTGAAGGAAGCTATGAGTTGGGAATAATTGAAGGCGCTACTCATCAAGGAATACTATCCAAAGAACGACTTGCAGAAGATTGAGGAGGAATCTTGGAACCTCCAGATGGAAGGAGCTGGACACCTGGCAATACCAACAGATTTCATGAACTCTCGTGCTTGCTACCTCACATGGTTCCATCTGAGGAGAAGAATATTGATAGGTATATCTGGGGACTCACCCTTCAGATATGTGGTATGGTGACCTCTACAGAGCCCCGCACCCTTGAGAAAGCAAGACTGTTAGCCGGCAGTCTTACCGATGAGATGGTCAGGATAGGGGTCCTGGTAGGAAGCAAAAGAGAAAGCATTTTGAACCAAAGAAAGCCGAGACTGGAACTTCAAAGGATCATAAACTTGTTCGTACATTTGCTTCTCTCACCATAGAGAAGAAAGGTTATGGAGGGCCTGCCTCAGTGTAACAAGTGCAAGTGTCATCACCAACCCACTCTACCCTGTAGAGAATGCACCTACTGCAAGATGGGGCACACAATTGAATACTGTAATCAACGCAAAAATGCAGGAGTTGCATATGCCAACCATGCACCAAGAGCATGTTACGAATGTGGAAGCACAGACCACCATAAACTCCGATGCCCGAAGCTTGTTCAAGGGAACAATGGTAATCCTGCTCGTGGCCGGGCATTCATTATGGAGGCAGAAGAAGCAAGAGTAAACCCAAACGTAGTAATGGGTACGTACCTTCTTAAAAGCCATTATGCTTCTGTGCTATTTAATACTGTGGCCGATAAAAGTTTTGAGTCAATTGAGTTTGAGCATATGCTAGGTCAGAATCCAAAAGATTAGACCATCCTTATAGCATAGAACTTGCAATCGGTAAACAAATAAAAGAAGTAGATATAATCCAGGGATGCACATTAATAGTAGGTGAGCACATGCTTAAACTGGATTTAATTCCTATAGAGTTAGGAAGTTTTGATGTATAGTAGGCATGGACTGGTTTTCTGCTAACCAAGCAAAGATCATTTGTCATAAAAAACTTGTCCGGAGTCCACTACCCGACGGTCAAACACTAACCATTTGAGGGGAGAGCCATGGAAAGAAAATACAAATCATATCTTGCTTAAAAGCCCGTAAGTATATGAGAAAGAGTTACTGTGCCATCCTGGCCAATGTGGTGGAAAAGAAAATAAAGGAGAAGAAGTTACAAGACATCCCAATTGTACGAGATAACCTAGAGGTGTTGCCAGAGGATTTACCCGACGTTCCTCCCGTAAGACAAGAATTCAGAATCGATTTAGTACCCGGAGTTGCACTGGTAGCTAAATCTCCTTATTGTTTAGCTCCATCAGAGATGCAGGAGCTGTCTAGTCAATTACAAGAACTACTTGTAAAGAGATTCATCAGGCGAAGTTTTTCCCCATGGGGAGCATCGAAACTGTTTGTAGAGAAGAAAGACGGATCGCTTCGAATGTGTATAGACTATCGGAACTAAATAAGCTGAGCGTCAAGAATTGGTACCCTTTACCGAGAATTGATGGTATGTTTGATCAACAGCAAGGATGCACATATTTCTCGAAGATCGACATGCGATCGGGATACCATCAACTGCGAGTACAAGAAGATGATATACCAAAGATTGCATTCTTAACTCGATACAGACATTACGAATTCTTAGTAATGGCATTCGGTTTAACCAATGCCCCTGCAGTATTTATGGATTTGATGAATCGGGTGTGTAGACCCTATTTTACACAAATTCATGATTGTATTCATAGATGACATTTTCATCTACTCTCAAATCAAACAAGACCATGAGCGACACTTAAAGCTGATTCTAGAATTACTCGCGAAGGAAAAGTTGTATGCAAAATTTTCAAAGTGCGAGTTTTGGCTAAGAGAAGTTCACTTCTTGTGTCATGTGATCAATAAAGGAGGCACTCATGTAGACCCAAGTAAGATCGAGGCAATCCAAAAATGGGAAGCGCCAAGGACACCCTCCGAAATTCGTTAGTTCCTAGGATTGGTAAGGTATTACCGACGTTTCATCGAGAATTTCTAAAGAATTGCACAAATGAATTGGCAACAAATGTCACATTTATAATTTCTAATGTTATATTTTTTTTTCTTCTATTATATTAGGAAATCTATTAGAATTAGAAGTTTTTGGTAATTGGCAACTAATAACTTCTTTATTTGAAAAATATAATTTGGGAGTAATTTGATTAGTTATTAACAAAGGTTTTTTTCTTGTAAATCTAAATTTAAAGGTCTAGACTCAATTTCTTCTATTTTATGCAAATTGGGCTTTTGAACTTGACATACTTCATTGAATAAGGATCGAAAATCTATAGTATCTTTTATAATAAAGCAATCTGAATTATAGGTATTTGATATTGCATATGATATGGCATATGTTATTAAATATGGTTTATTTTATTTCCTAAAGAAATCTTTTCTTTTAAAATCATGTAATAAACTAATTTTTTATCAAAATCGTTGTCTTGGATATGATATGAGAATCTTGGATAGATATTAAATTTAAGTTTTCCATATTGTAAATTTCCTTTTAATATTCCAAGGCCTACTTCTTCTCTATTTTGAATTCTATTATCCATGATTGCTAATTTTATAGGAATGTCTATTCTTTCAAAAAAAGTTGATTTAATTATTATTTGGATAGCTCCTACATGTACCTATCCCAATGTATTTCTTATTTCAGGTGTTATTTTTTGTAATTTATTTTGAATATCTTTTCTGGATAATAGATGTATCATAACTTTGTTAGATGTTATATTAATATCTAATGCTCTTTCTTGGATATTTAATCCATGATATAAATAATGATTTCTAGGTTTTATTCCTAACTTTTATAGGATATTTATTTTAAATCCTCAGTAATTTGACAGTGAAAAGTTTTCTATTTGTATTTGTTTTTATTTTTTCCTGTCTATTAAATTTCTTGTTTATATTCACCTAATTCCTCATTTTGATCATCTATTAAAATATATTCAGATTTACTAGAGGTAGCTAGATTAAGTTTATTCATTTTCAGATCATGTATATTTAGTTTCGGTTTGAATAAATATACTTTCATCAGATTCTATGGTTTGAAAATCATTAATTAGTATAAAATCTCCATCCTCTATCATTTTTTTCAACATCTTAATCTATTTCAAATATTTTGAAGTTTTTATTGAATTTTTAGGGCATCTATTTGCATAATGACATTTTTCTTTACAAAAATGGCATCTACATTCTTTGGAGAAGGTTTTCTTTTAAAAGTGGGTTTGAAAATTGTAACAACTAGTACCTGACCGTCCGGCAAATCTGTACGGTGAGTGTACTTACACCTAAACTATTGTGAACACTATGTGATGAACAGTATGTGATAACAATTCAGTGGAAACAATTAACAGTTGTATATGTTTCGATGAGAATTGAAATATAAATATACAACAATACAATGCGAATTAACAATGTGAAAACCAATAACAGTTGTATGTGTTTAAGTGAAAATTTAAATACAGTAAATACAACAATTCATGTAAAACAACAGCATGAGAACAAGTAACGAAAACATATCGGTTGCGATCTGATCTTCACAAATAACAGAAATCAGATGGCTGATAATTCAATGAGTAAACAAGGTGAAACAAGTGTGATTTTGTGCAATTTGGTGTGTTTAGTCGAGTCCGCCAGTGAGGAAATTCAATGCAAAACAGAAATTCAGTATCGTTTCGGAATAATAAACTGACAGTGTGTTTGCGTAGGTGACGATTCACACAAACATTTATGTGGGTTTAACGTTCCGAACGACATCTGACAAATAGAAAATCAAATCAGAAAGTGAAACGTACGATCGTATTCGTACAGTTAGCGCTCTGTATGAAAACGTGCGTAAGTAACGTTTTCTGACGAAACGGCGAAAACAAACGATTACGAACGTTAATATAATAAAAATAAAACAAAAATAATGTTTATTAGGAATTACCACCTAAAAAGAATTTTATAAAACTATTTTAGTAAAATTACACGTAATTAACGTTACGTAACGAAATAACGAGGTTTAACGATCTGATCGCGAACGAAACAATAAAAATAAGTAAAAGATAATATTTTATGTTTTACAATTTTGAAACTCATCAAAAATAATCCAAGAATTCTAAATTACGGTTTAAAATGCTTAATTGCGTAACTAGAATAACGCGCGCGTAAAAATACGCGAAAATGACACCGAACGAGACCGAACATGCGGGTAAACACCCGGGGTATAAAACCCCATTTTTATTCCCCTCCTTCCCATTTTCCAGCCACCATCTCTCTCTCTCCTCTCAAGATCTAGTCTCTCTCTCTACACTCTCTCTAAGCTTCTTCAACACTCCATCATAGCAAACCACCACCAAATTTCGTGTTCTTGGTGTCTAAACAACCCTCTCAACGAGTAGAACAAGGAAGTACAGAAGATCTAACCCGAAAAAAGCTCGGTTGGACGAAATTCTAGAGAGAAGGTTCGGATTTTAGGGTTTTCTACAAACCCGACACAACCACGGTTTTAACCGGTTTTAGACATCTCTTTTTCGACCCATACACCTTCTAAATGAGTTTACTCACATAAACCCACTCAAAGAAACTACATATACGAATAGAACTCGAAGTCGTCTTCTCCCATGGCTGAAAACCCGTTCGGGCGAATGAGCCATTCGGGAGAATGAGCCGGGAGAATGAGCCATTCGGGTGACTCATTCGGGTGAATGACTCATTCGAGTGACAGACTCATTCGGGTGAATACTCATTAGCATGACTCATTCTTACAAAAATCATAAGAATAGGTCATTTTCACTACACCAACTCAATTAACAACTCAAATTTCAAAAAGAACAATCAAATAAGGGATCATAGCTCATATAACATTTAATCAAACACAAGACCGTGAATACAACATCAGTACAACAACAGTGAGCGCGTGCATTTCTTGAGTCTTAGTCAACCACTACAACAACAAGGTGAGTTCATATGCCCCTTTTCTAATCTTTTGATTTTAACTTCGGGGCTAAGAAACATGCTAACCCTTTTATTTATTTAAAAGTTTTAGTATATTATTTCAAATATCATGTGATTTAGATAATAATGATTTTATCTTATTATCATCTTTTTATCATATCATTATCATTACGCGTGCTTGTGTGTGAATTAACATGTAGAACATAACAGAAATGATATCATGAAAACTTAACTTCACGATATCATTCCATCAAAATGAATGACACAATGCATCAAGACTAGATCTCATAACAATGGGTTTACAACACCAAGACAACAAGAGTGATGCTCATGATAACACGGTTTCATGGGGACATTATTCACCGCATTTATAAACACTGTGTGATAAGACGAGTTCTTATAACACACTGTTAAAATCATTGAGAATACATAACTTTGAGACAACATTAAGACAATCACTTGGGATATCAAGGTTGATATCATGATAACATTGTTTCAAGATGTCATCCCTCACATATGCTAACATTGTATGATAAGATGAGATCTTATGCAACAATGTAAAAGACTGGAGATCATAGCATTGTGTTCATTTTATTTTGATTACACCATTAAAACATAACAAGGATGATGTCACGATAACATAATTTCTTGATATCATCCAAACTCTGAAATAACATAAGTGTATTAAGATGTAATCTTATAACACTTTGTTATTGACACTGAGATGACACTGAGATAACATGAGACAATTACAGGTGATAACAAGAATGATAATCATGACAACATAATTTCATGATGATAATATCATTCACCACATTTACTAACATCGTGTAATAAGACTAGTTCTTATAACACTTTGTTAAAGACTATGAGAACACATAACACTGAGAACAAATAACACAGAGATGATGACAACGGGTGAACATATGACAACAATTAATTACTATTAAGACTGCTAGCATTATATCACAACAATCATGTGTTCATGAGACCATGTCCAATTTCTAAGTCCCTTAGAATGAATCGTTTACCATTTAATTTAGTGCGACTAAACCGACGATAGCCTAGTAGTACCATAGGTTTGACAAACTGCCGACGAGTGAGGTCGGTACGTTGATCGTATTGTTATCATTGGTCGGTATCGTATGACCGGTAACAGGGCGACACCAGTCAGGTTTGGTAAACGACACATGGTGATATTAATCTACAGAAACTAATTGTAAGTATTCCTTCGATTCTATTAACTGGTAGACTGAGGAATTGATTTTCTCTCATGTCATCGTACTGGTAATAGTCTCGTTGAAGGCTATGAAACTATGAGAACACAAATGGGATAGAGGTAAATGGGAGGCATTGTGGTCTGATTACGTGAGGACCACAATGGGTCCCATACATGCTCTATACATTTAGGCCAATTACATTACTGATGAGTTAACTAATACTCTTTAATTATAAGTAAATTATAGTTAACCTTCACTTGAGACAATATAAAAAGGATAAGATTTAATAAATCTATTTTCCTTACAACACTGAGGGTTTATCATCACTTAGGTTTTGATAACTTACTTCCCTCATACTCTTCTATTCTATACATATCATACTACGGGTGATGAACACAATTTATGGGTGAATATCAAATGGGGTGAACACATGTGAGATAGAAATGGGTATCCATAGTTGTATTACAAGTGATGTTGAATTCTGTTAAGCATGTGGTGGGATGTCGGCTGGGGCTTGTTTCCCCTACGTAAGCCCTATATATAAGCATGCTTGATTTGGATGAAACATTATTTGTAAGTATAACTATAGAGAGGACATTGTGTGAGACAAATGAGACAATTATCAATAAGACTTGTGTGTAACGTTATGATTGTGAATGACAATAAATCAGTTGTTTTCAATTACTAAACTTATGAACTCACCAACCTAGTGTTGACTTGTTTAAATGCATGTTTTCTAAGGTGACGAACATGTATAGTCATCAGACTCAGGATGCATTAGCTAGTGAACTTTTATAGTGGACCTAGCTACATTTTGTGTGCATAACTTTTAATGACATATTTTGGTGAATCACTTTTGTGAATCTTGTGCAATTACAAGATAGAAAACTTAATGATTCTTTTGGGTAGATTTACTTAGTTAAATTATGAACATGTATTGTATCATTTAACTTTGTAATTCTATATCAATGCCATGTTAGCATTTCTCATTATATATCATGTGCCATGTAAACAATCTGATCACCGTGATTATCAAACGATATCGCGCCCTGAGAACCTTCCGCCTGACGGGAAAGTCGATCCCGCCCGCCGGCTCGAGGTGTGACAAAAATCTTTTTATATCCTTTTTTTATAATATTTTGTTTTTTGTTTTTTAAAATATATTTTCCTAAAATGAGTCATTTTCTTTTATTTTCTTTTTATTTTCCATGATAATAAGAACTATTACAACCTATCATTATAGGCATTTTAGAATTATTACAACATAAAGATAATTTTCTTTTTAATCATTTACTTACTTTAGCTAATATAGCATCTCAACACCATTCACTTAATTTATCTCTAACATGTGTTATTGTTTTACCTAATGTCTCATCTCTTTCTGGATTGTAGGTGCTTATTAATTTTCAAATAAAAAAGAGTAAACATTTTCAAATTATTATTTATTTTGTATCATTATTTGATATTATTGTTGTTGTTGTTATTATTATTATTATTATTATTTAATCAAAAAACAAAAAAAAAATAAGAAGGAAAAGAAAGGCTTGCCACTTAAAAGGAATCAAACAAATGACCCTATCTTTCACGCCAATGGGCTTTAACAAGTAGACTATCATAACATATGTTGCTCTTAATGAAAACTATATATATTTATTTTAGTTATAATTTTTATTTAATTAATTTTACTATTCACATACAATCATTACCATTTCCTATGGTGTGTATATCACCTTAAATAACATTGAATTCTTTTTCTTCACTCATACCAACACGTAGTCTTTGTCAAGTGAATCCAACATTCCAATTATCTGTTATTAGTTTGAATTAACACGGTTTTAGTTAAATAAACTAACAAATCAATAAATATATAAATGCTACAATGTTCATATAAGCAAAACAACATAAGTGTGCGCATGTATATATGCATACATTGTTAAATATACAAGTCAAAACAAGAGTGCATAAGATTAGAAACTTTGATTATTAGAAACTATGATTGTAAACTATGATTATAAAAATATTGCAAGGGAACCTAACATAGATAAATACTCTAATTAAACCTGACATTAACACTATTGGCATAAATATATAAGAAAAGCATACACTATTAATCTAGAATTGGAGATTTAGATTCATGAAACGAAACCTCTCAATCACAAGTCACATCCACCATCCATCACCTAGCTAAGGTGAGTTCGTGTAATCCTTTTTTATCTAACTATTTTTAGGATTACTGATAGCATGCATAAAATTTATTTAAAAATGAATGTGTGATAATAATTGTACAGTTATATGTAAATGATTCCTTTGTACGCATGATAAATAATACAACTATTAACTTATGAGGAGCTACTAAGCATATCGGTATTACTATTGGTTTTGAATAAACAAATCAATTTTAATATGATTTAATTTGACCCACATATGTTTTTTTTTGAACGGCAAAGATTTTATAAAAAACAAAAGCCCACCCCAACTAGCAAGACACTAGAAGGAGGGGACACAGTACAGAGACACACCCGGAACTTCCATAGTTACACACCAAAATTTACATTAAAACATTTCCACTTATCCCAATCTAGACTATGTAATTTGGCTCGATTCTTGATCCATAGAAATCCCATCCTCTTGACTTCCTCCACAATCCCCCCTACAGTTGTAGAGGAACCATTAAACACTGTGTCATTTCTTGTCTTCCAAATACACCATAAGCCGCATATTATTATCGCATGAAGCAAGTCCTTTTTTGATCTATCCCCATTGTGAGTATTAGACAATTGAAGAAGATCCTTGATTTCAAACGCATAAATCGGAGGAATGTTACACCACTGTGATATACTTTGCCATACTGCGTTTGCTATTTGGCACCCAATTATTAGATGTTCCGCCGTTTCCTCTTCTTCATTGCATAAAGGGCAGGCTGTAGACTCGATATTAACACCTCTTCTTCTAAGCGCCAAGCGGGTTGGTAGCCTATTCATTTCAGCCCTCCAAGCGACTACATTTGCTTTAGCCGGCACCCATTTGCTCCATTTAAGTATAAAGCTCCCATTGTTTTCATTAGTTAGTCTCCCTTTAATTGATTTAACCGAAAATATCATATCTTTGGATCCCAACCACACCCACCTATCAACATTGATGGAAAATTTTTGATCAGTTAACATATTCTCCAAGGCTTCCAATTCATCCTTCTGTTGGTCTTCACTTGGTGCCCTGCTCCATTCCCAATACATTTCTTGCCCCGAACTAGCAACAATCACTCTTTCCCGGATGCTACATAATTTATTTCTTTCAAGCTTAAATAATTCCTTGAATTTGAAGCATAGAGGGATTTCACCAATCCATAGGTCCGACCAGAACTTCAAATTACTCCCATCCCCCACAATGCCTTTGAACATTAGTTTCAAATTAAGGCCCCTTTTATGAAACAGGCCATCAATTTTAACCACATTGTTCCACACTCCTGAGATAATCGGTTTGCTTGGGATTAAGTCCCCTGGTACAGTTATGTGATGAATGGATGCAATGACCCGACCCCATAGACTGTTTTTTTCCACCTTGAATCTCCACCACCATTTAGCAAGAAGGCATAAATTCATATCATTTAAGGAGCCTAATCCAAGTCCTCCGTTTTCCTTCGGTTTTACCACTTTCTCCCATGCGACCCAGTGAATTTTACTCTGACTTTCAGAACCGCCCCACAAGAAGTTTCTTCTAATCTTGTCCAACTTTTGAATTACAGCCGCAGGGGCTTAAGCTCTTTTTAAGATCAAATTTTCACGCACTCCCGTCCACACACCCGCCCGCACACACAAACATAGGTAATACAAAACTATTTAGCTCAACTGACGACCATAGATTCGTAAGAATAGTGTTATTGGGATGTCGACCTCATTCATTAAAGATTGTGGTTATGTCAAATTGTTTTCTAGTGCTTTGGTATAATAAATACATATTTTCATTTAGTGAATGCTATTGATTGAAGGTTGGCATTATAGACAAAATGTAATAGTTTTGATTGTGGGCTCATAAATAAATATTTATTCACTTATGCTTATTTTAATTTGAATATTATTTGGATAAATTTATAAATATTTTCTTTAAAATACTTTATTTATAAGTTCGAAGTTAGTATTTATTTTAGTTGACTTTTAATACACGTATTTCAAGAAACAAGTAAGCTTCAATTGATGCGTGTTTTTGTAATACAACCAAAAATTTAGATAATACTATTTAAAATAGTTAGACAATATAAAAAATCGTGTATATGTCGTATTAATCTTGAAATATTTTTAACTTACAATATGTAAATTTTGTACATGATGAATGCACCTTTGAATTTTTCTTTGTGAATACGTTCAATTTGTTCCCTATATTTATTATATATCCCAAAGCCTAGTCACTTGGAGCATCCACATTCCACAACACACCCATCCTGTTCCAAGGTGGCAAAACCAAATGCGTAGGGCAGTGTTGAAGATGGAGAGTGATGGCGTTTGTTCAATTTAATATCCGGAACTCCGACTACTCTCAAACAAAGGGTGGGTCCCCTTTTCACATCTCAAACACACATGAACACACATATATACACAGATATAATATTAAAAACAGTCTTTTGAATATGGGATAGTATTAGAGCAAAAATAAGGTATTTTGAAGGATGAATCAAATATATTATGGTAAGTTACCCGACTAACCCGACCCGATTAACCCGAATGAGATATGAAATGAAAAAAACTACCCAATTAGTATATTATTTCAAAACACTGCCAAAATGTCCCCTCATCTAATTTAGAAAAATGGACTCTTGTTGGTAAGAGATTGGAACTGATGGCAAATGAACACCAGCAATAAACAATCCTTACAACCAATAAAATAATATTTCAGATAATAAAAACCAAAATAACTAATAAATAAATAAACCTGAAGATCTATATGCTTGAACGATACGAAGAATAACCTAAGATGAGCAACAGCCACTCTTTTGGTTGATTGGCTGCCCTTTGATCTGCACTGTAGGTGGCTTCTTGTTTGATGAAGGCTGACTTGCCATCCTGCATAAACCAATGGTGTGAGTTTCACCCACAAAAAATCTTTGTTCCATTCATTTCAAGCCAACTTTTTAATTTAAAAAAATTGTTAAAAGAAGCAAGAAGAGTCTGGTGACCAGTTCAAATAAGGGTTGGTTTGGGATGGGATGATCTCTTTGTCCTTCGTTTTAATGATTTTATAAATTAGGATTCAGTAGGTTGTATTCATTAAAAATAGGCCTGAGAGGTGCGGGTACCTGTTTTTAATATCAGCGCACATAGCCATGAAAGCTTGCTCCACATTGGTTGCATCTTTAGCACTTGTTTCCATGAACGGAATGCCAATTTCATCAGCAAATTCCTAATCACCGAAGAGAACATCTTTAACATATTATAAAATAATCTCAACTACTACCCAAGCATACACCAAGAATGTAAAAACTCGTATGCTATATGGGGTGCAACAATTGTTAAATCCAGCATTATATCAGTGTGAAAACTAGAGGTTACATTGGCGGGCCCGGTAATGGTTTTGGGTTGACATTGCTGCTTTAGCAAGGGTCAAAACCGGATAGGTGGGCTCCCAACACTTGTTTCTCTTATCTTTAATATAAATAGTTAATCTATAAAATATAATTTACAAAGATTAATTTATTACATAAACAGTCTAAAATTTCAATGATTAAGATACACCATCTCAATCATTTCCCTTTTAGCTAAGTTGTTTGATTTGACCAGTTGAACCTGGTAATGAAAACCCATAATGTTAGTCACTTGACTAACAGATTTGAATCAACGCCCACTAGCCGTAACTAGTGTTCGTCATTGGTAAATTTACCAAGGGTTATAGTCATCGTAATCCTCCTATTCAACTACTTCGACCATTTCTGAACTCCTCATAGTATTTTCGGGGCGTCCAAAAGAGTCAATCATTTCTGCATGATTTTTGGAATGGAAAAGAGACATACGATGTTGAAGTTTATTTATTTTCAATTACTCTGGTATTTGGAGTGATCGATATATCCATTGCTAGCTTGAGGATTGGCAGCTTTAAGTGGTGATTTATGAAGGCTAACTTAGTCAAGGGGTGATTTTGTATCTTGACTACCTTAGTTGTCTAGCTTGACGTGATAATCTGGGAGGTGGATCTGTAGCTCAGGCTATCCGCTGTTCAATTTTTATTATTCAAATTTTCAAACAATTCCATCGGTGTTGAAGATGCCAACTAATATCTGGTATCAGAGTGGCCAGGTTTCGTCGCATGTGAACTTCAAGGACCTGCAATAGCAGTTACGTGAATTAACTCTCACGCTGGATACGCAAAGATGGAATGAGATCTCTCCCTAAAGATACCGTCTAGAAAATGAAGATACCATGGTTTAAAAAAACGGTCTAAGGCGGCGCCTCGAGGCGAAACAGGGAAAATTCATTTTTGAGGCGGCCGCATCACAACATTTTAAGAAACGTGCGCCTCACTGGGCTAAGGCAGTCTAGATGGGCTTGAGGCGGTCCGGTAATTAGAGGCGGGCCAGGCAGCTAAAAAAATTACAGGTGGAAAAAAAAATACCCTTAGCCTATTTTAACCTAATAACCCTTCTTTCCAATCGTCACAACTCTCCATATTCCAATACACAAGAAATTAGAGGCTGGCCTTCTTCCCACGTCAAGAAATTGATCTACTTCCATATTCCAAAGTCAGTTTTCTTCTAAAATTGAACTGCATGTGCTTGACTGCTTCTATTTTATTCTTTTTTTTTTCTCTTCTTCTATCCATTACACAAGAACCAACGTTGAGATGTCGCTGCTTGTGATAAAGTGCCCCTGAAGAGAAAGAAATATTACAATGAAGCAGTTTCAGGACAATAAATTTGCTGCACAACCCAACTTCAAAGAGAGCTGGGAAGTGGGGCATATTACAGTGGTGATGCAGGTGTCAATCCGTGTTCTAGCTCTAGGGGTGTTGGAGGACCAATGGACCGGTTTATGGGGAGTGCAAAGGACAATGAAGATGGGTCACTACTGAATGAAAAAATGACACCAACAAGTGCTAAAGAGCACCGAAACAGAGTCTGCATGGATATTGGGAGATTCTTTTATAAGAATGGAATCCCGTTTAATGTAGCAAATAGTCCCTTTTTATTTGCTAATATGCTACGTTTGGTTGGAAACTTTGGAAGAGGATTAAAGGCCCCTACAATGCATGAGTTAAGGACTTGGATACTTAAAGAAGTTAAGACAACCACTGCAATGGTGGATGACATAAAAGCAACATGGAAGAAAACCGGGGTTTCATTGTTATCGGATGGCTGGTCGGACATGAGAAACCGAAGTCTAATTAACTTTTTGGTCAACAATTAATATGGTAATGTTTTTTTTGAGAACCGTTGATGCATCTGATTGCATAAAACTCAAAAAAATTTTGAGTTGCTTGATGAAATTATTGAAGAGATTGGGGAGGATGTTGTCGTTCGAGTGGTGGCCGAAAATGCTAGTGCATACAAAGCTGCATGTGCATTATTAATGGACAAAAGAAAAGGCTTGTATTGGACCCCGTGCATTGCTCATTGCATTGATTTGATGCTTGAAAAAAAAAATTGGGGAATTGACACAACACAAAAACGCTTTGCTTAAAGCAAAAAAAAGTTAGCAATTTCATCTATAATCACCGGTATGTGTTGAGTTTAGCCCGAATGACTATAAAGAAAGATCTCCTTCAACCTGCTACCACAAGATTCGCCACAAAATTTTTGACTATACAAAGCATTTTCAAATCAAAGGGACCTTTACAACAAATGTTTTGTTTCAACTGAGTGGAGGAATTGTGCTTGGGCCAAAAAAACCGATGGTAAAGAGGTTATAACAAATAATTATGGATGAAAGAACCTTTTGGCCTAGTGTGGATTATGCCATTAAAATCACAATGCCACTTGTTCAGGTTTTGAGGCATGTTGATGGGGAGCAAACACCAGCAACGGGATTTATCTATGGAGCAATGGATGAATGTAAAGAAAAGATTGCGAAGAACTTGGATAACAAGGTCTCTTCTTATAAAGAGATATGGGACATCATTGATAAAAAATGGGAGCTGCAAATGCATCGTGACTTGCACGTGGCAGCCTACTACGTATATCCACAATATCGATGCAGTCCCAATGTTTGTGAGCATGCGGAGACTAAGAGAGGATTGTACAATGTAATGGCTTGATACGTTAAAGATACGCAAGTTTATATGAAGATCGAAGATCAACTCATTACTTACATAGAAAGGAAAGGATTATTTAGATTTAGAGGTTCTTTGGCGACACATAAGACACGTCCACCGGGTATATTATTTGCTAATTTTTCTATACTTATTGCAGTTAATATTTTATATAAATTAAATTTATTAATATTATTTTTATAAATATATATAGTTAAATGGTGGGGTGAATATGGAGATGATACTCTAGAACTCAAGGCCTTTGCGATGAAAAGGTTTTAGGCCTTATGTGTTCAGCTTCGGCTTGTGAGCGTAATTGGAGTACGTTCAATCAAGTCCATACAAAGCGAGGAAACCGATTGAACTTTGAAAGAATGAACGACTTGGTTTACATCATGTACAATAAAAAGCTGAAGCAGGAATTTTTGAAGAAAGAGAATTTAAAAGAAGATGATGATCCTTTAGTTGTTGATGATGTGTTGTCTAATGATGAGTGGATTGTTGATCCAAGTGTTTCCGATGAAGATGACAACGGAGGTAGCGGGGCATGTGAGAAGAGAGGTGTCGAGCCAAGTGAGGAAGTAGGTGGATGTTCGTCATCTAGGAAAAGAAAACAGGTTCAGATTAATTTGATTGACGAGGATGATGATGTTGAAGTAAACTCGATTGAGGAAGAAGATAATGAGGATGAGTTAGATAGTGATGCTTTCTATGCAATTTGAATTTGATTACGTGTTTTTGATGCTTTGGACTTCTAAACATTCCAAGTCTTTTTGTGTTTAGACTTTGTCCTTTTAATGTTTATTGAATTTGTTGTAGAAATTAGTTATAAAAGTTCTTTAATTGATGTTTAGTATTTTTTTTATAGATATATTATAAAGATATTTATTTATTTACTTCCGCCTTGGACTTACGCCTCGTTTCGCTTTTGAGGCGTACGCCTCATGAGGCAGAGTGAAAACGCTTCGAGGCGTGATTCCGTTCTTTTAAACCTTTGAAGATACAAATGAGTTTTCTAGTTCACATGACTACGATCCATATGGTCATTACCATCAATATGACTACAATCCATATTTTCACATGTTTGATGACCGGAATGTACAAGCCATTAAAGATTGGCCCACACCTAAGTCATTCAGCAAATTAGGAGTTTCATGGGCTAGCTTCTTTTTATCGGCGATTCGTCAAAGATTTCGGTACCATCGTGGCACCTATGACTGAGTTAACCACATTGAAACACATTGAGTGGAACCCTCGCGCTCGGGCAACCTTTGATGAACTCAAGAAACGGTTGTCTTCAACTCCATTTCTTATTTTACCATCTTTTGACGAAGTTTTTGAAGTGGAATGTGATGCCTACGATGTTGGAATTGGTGCAGTTTTGACTCAACAGAGACGGCCCATTGCATACTTTAGCGAGAAACACAACGACGCCAAATGTGTGTATTCTACATATGACAGAGTTTTATGCTCACATTTTTGTGCTCTTTAGCATTGGCAGCATTATCTTACATCTAAAGAGTTTATATTGCACTTCGATCATGAAGCTTTTAAACATATTTAGGGTCAACATAAGCTCCAGCCCTAACATGCTAGGTGGGTAGAGATTTTCAGGCTTTAAATTTTACCATTAAGGACAAGTCGGGTCATCTAAGCAAAGGAGCTCATGCCTTATCTCGAAAGAACCTACTCTTAAATGTTGTACATTCCATGGTTGTTGGCTTTGCATTGTTAACATAGGAATATGTCAACGATCCCAGTTTTGGGGAGATGTATACAAAATGCAACCTTCACGCTATTCGCGCTTTCCACCTAGTCGATGGATATTTGTTTAACAGAAACCGGTTATCTATTATTCCTTACACAAGTTTCCGTTATGCTGATTCACACACTCCATGATGGAGGATTAGCCAGCCATTTAAGATCAGGTAACACTACTGATGTCATTACGGGACGTTTTTACTGGCCTAAACTCGAACCGTGATGCTGAGCGCATCATCAAACGGTGCCTCACATGTCACATCACAAAGGGTCAGTCTCGCTCATGGGCTCCACATGCCTTTACCGGTTCCTCACTCTCCTTGGGAGGAATCTAGTCTTGATTTTATTACAGGCTTACCTCGCACTCAACAAAAGAAAGATTCAATAACGGTCGTCGTTGATCGGTTTTCGAAAATGGCTCACTTCATTCCATGTCATACAACTTTTGATGTTGTCCAAGTTGACAATTTGTATTTCAAGGAGGTAATTCGTCTTCATTGTATTCCAAGGTTTCTTGTTAGTTATCGTGAAACAAAATTTCTCAAACACTTTTGGTTAACTTTATGGTGAAAGATGGGTACTCAACTCAAATTTAGCACTACTTGCCATCCCCAAACAGAGATGAGGATGCTAAGATGGATGTGTGGGCACACAAGGCTCGACCGAATAAGGAATGAAGTCATCAGGAAGAGACAGGAGATAGCGTGCATCTCAGACAAAGTAAGGGAAGGGAGATTGAGATGGTTCGGACATGTGAGGAGAAGAAACCTGTTGGCCCCTGTTCGAAGAGTAGAGAGCCTTATTGTGGAGGGAAAGAGGAGCAGAGGACGGCCGAGGTTGACATGGGATGAGCAGATTCGCCACGATTTATCGAAGTTGCATGTCTCGGAGGACATGATCAGTGATAGGAGTTCATGGAGGCGTAGGATAAAGGCGAGAGATTTCTAGTTTGTGTAGGACGTAACTTGGTAGAAGCTTAGTTTCATAGATTGCCTGTGTCATACGTGATTGGGGTCGTGGTTTGCATGCTAGTGGTGTGTTGTCGTTTGGTGTATTTGCTTTTCTTGCTTACGGTTGGATGATCTCCTGCCTTTTCTGAGTGTATATGTGCGGTCTTTATCTGTTTAATATGCACGGTTGTGTCTAGCTGTTTCTTTATGCGTGTATATGTGCGGTCTTTATCTCTTTTTCTATGGCTTCATGTCCTTCGAAAAAAAACAAAAAAAAAACAATAATAATAGTAGTAGTAGTTAGTAGTAATAATAATAATAATAAAAAAACAAAAAAAAAAAAGGGCCACGGTTTTTTTAGAGCCAGGGGTCTCCTTCGAAGCAGCCTCTCTATCACACCCGTGGTAGGGGTAAGGTTTGTTTTCATCTCACCCTCCCCAGACCCCACACAGTGGGAATATACTAGGTTTGTTTGTTTGTTTGTTTGCCATCCCCAAACAGATGGTCAAACGGAAGTTACCAATCGCACGTTGGGCATGCTGATCCGTACTCTCGTCGAAACTAACCTCAAACTATGGGAGGATGTTCTACCTCATACAAAATTTGCTTATGATTGGAGTCCCACAACATTTAGCCCATTCGTGATTGTTTATGGCTCTAACCCCAAAACACAAGTTGATCTGTGTGTTATCGATACGTTTGTCCTGCTTGGGACATCAAATCTCTACATGAACAAGTGCGGAATCACATTTCAAAGATTTATGAGCATATTAAGCATCAGGTCGATAAGAAGCACAAAGCTATTCATTTTCACCCTGGTTATCTTGTGTGGGTTCATTTGCATAAGAAACATCTTCCTACTATGCGCCGTTCTAAAATTAAGTCTTTGTTAAGATGGTCCTTTCAAAATTCTTGCTAAGATGAATGATAATGCCTACAAAGTTGAGCTTCGAGGTGATCCCTTGATGCTTCCATTTTCAGTGTTGCTGACCTTCAACCTTTCTATGATCCTACTAAAGAAATTCCAAGTTTGCGGACAAACTTTATCGATGCTAGGGAAGATGTTAGCCCCTCGACTAACAGATTTGAATCTAAACGTCTACTAGTCGTTACTAGTGGAACCGAAGAAACACCCGGAACAACTAAGTGGGTCAGCTTGGTTCAATTGGATATCCAAGGAGTAAAATGAGAACACTTCAATCCACGTACCCATGTTCATTTCATGTTCATTTGTTTTAGTGTTGGAAACATTGGCCTAGTCAGCTCTAAATGGGATAGGCAGACTAATCGATAAGAATGTAAAAAATCGGTCAACCACTGCATAAGCCCAAAAAATTCGGTCTAAGCCCAAAATTGCGATCTAAGCCCAAAAAAGTAAGGTTTTACGGTCTCATGGTCGATGCTTCTATTTCTCATCCAAGATCGACCAAATCAACATGCACCAATCTACATTGATATATGTTAATGTTTTAATTTTTAAGCACTTAATTTATTATGTTTAAGTTTAATTTCCAAGTATTTGAATTTTAAAGTATTATGTTTATATTGATGTGTGTGTGTATATAAAATTTTGAAAAATCATATATAAAATTCCAATCTGATTAAATCTTTAGTCACTACCTCACCGCCCGACTAGAGCCTAGCGATTTCTACAACACTCATTTGTTTCCAGTATTTATGTTTGTTTTCTTTGATTCCTTTTACGTTAGTCGCCTACAATTTACAGAAATGTGGGTCGAGTAGTTATTTTATGTTCTTATGTAATCGTTTGGAATGGAAAATAGACAGACGATTTTGAAGTTTAATTTATTTTCAATTACTCTGATATTTGGAGTGATCGATATATCCATTGCTAGTTTGAGATTTGGCAGCATTATGTGGTGATCTGTGGAGGCTAACTTAGTCAAGTGGTGATTATGTATCGTGACTAACTTAGTTGTCTAGCTTGATGTGATAATCTAGGAGGTGGATGAGTGGATCTGTAGCTCAGGCTATCCGTTGTTAGGGCTGTTCAAAAAGCTCGCGGCTCGAGGCTCGGCTCGAAGCTCGCTCGAAAAAAGCTCGAAAAAGCTCGGCTCGAAAAAGGCTCGGCTCGAAACGAGCTCGGCTCGAAAAAAGCTCGATAAAAACGAGCCGAGCTCGAGCCAGGGTTGGCTCGGCTCGAGCTCGGCTCGTGGCTCGACTCGTTGGCTCGGCTCGTGGCTCGGCTCGACTTTTAATATATATATACATATAATTATATATGCACACACATATATTATATTACACACATACATATATTATACATAATAAATTTTTATATATATATATATATTTATATATATATACAATATCTTATACACATATTTATATAAATATATATATTATGTATAATATATATGTATGTATGTATGTGTATATATATACATGTATAATATATATATAGATATATTAGATTTTAAATATAATTATATATAGATGTATATATACATATATATTAGATTTTATATATTAAATTATATATATATGTAAAGCGAAGGAAAAAAACAAAAAAAAACGAGCTGGCTCGTGAGCTGGCTCGTGGCTCGACGTTTTTTACGAGCCGAGCTCGAGCCAGAATTTCTGGCTCGAAAGAAATTTCGGCTCGGCTCGGGCTCGGCTCGAAAATACACGAGCCGAGCTGGAGCCAGGCCTGGCTCGGCTCGACTCGACTCGATTACAGCCCTATCCGTTGTTCCACTCTTTATCCTTCAAATTTTCAAACAATTCTATCGGTGTAGAATATACCAAATAATACATAACCTATGGTTGTAAACGAACCGAATGTTAAGTGAACAATTCGTGAACCATTCTACTGGAAGTTCGTTTATGTTCGTTTGTTTGATAGATAAATGGACACGAACAAGTAATTTTGTTAGATTAATTTAATGAATGAACTTGAAGAAAGGTCTCGTTTGTTCAGTTATGTTCGCGAACGTTCGATATTGTGCTCATTAACATTCATTTATTTATGTTCCTTTATGTTTGTTCGTTAACTTTACACACACACATACATATACATATATATATAGAGAGAGAGAGATTGTATCATGTGAAAACACAATCTTAAAGAGAAAACCCATAAACCCTATCTAGGCCACCCATTTGGAATCTTGAAAATAAATATTTGGTTCACATTAAGTTGAACAAAAAATTGGGGTTTGAATAAAAAAGTCAATTTTAATGTGTTTTAATGTGGACCGCATATATATTTTCAAGATTCCAAATAGAGGACCCATTTCACTAAGTGTCATTTTTTCGTTCGGATTGTTTACAACCCTATCATAATCCAAATCAACTTATTCATAAGAGTATTCAGTAAATTGTGTGTATTAGAACGACAATGCATCGTAATAAATTCGTACCTTTGCAGTATCATATGACACAGCCCTGCTATCAGTAAGGTCACATTTGTTACCAACCAGAAGCTTGTTTACATTTTCACTTGCATAGCGATCAATTTCACTCAACCATTGCTTAACATTGTTGAAACTTTCCATATCAGTGACATCATAAACTATCTGCAGAAATCCAATTACAGCAATATCAAAAAAGGTGGAAGCTAAAATAATATCACTGGAGGTCAAAGTCTACAAGGGGATGTTTGGAAGAACGTGATTAGATGTTTAGCAAGTTTTGATTAATTAAGAAATTTAAAGAGAAAATGACAAATATGGCATCCTTGTGAAGAAAAAAAGATACACTTGGTGAAATGGTAACAAAAGTCTCTCAGATTATATTGAAAGAACAGGTATGGAAGTAAATTTGTTTTACACTTAAATGGTTAGTTTTGTTACAGCCAGGCCAAATAATCAGAGAATTAGAATGAGGATAAGTTTATTCAAACACTAAAATTAATCACTGCAACTCTAGATAAGTTGTTCTTAAACCGAAATCCAAAAGCTTTGAAAGGAACATACTATAATGCCATGAGCTCCACGATAGTAGCTGCTAGTTATTGTCCTGAACCTTTCTTGTCCAGCAGTGTCCCACTGCATGATCCAAAAACCAACAGTGAAAATAGATCCACGCGATTTTTGTTTATTAAACAAGTAGGAAAAAAAATTTCTTAATTTTAAAAAGAGACCCCTCACAATTTGTAGCTTAATAGTCTTTCCATCCTGATCCACAGTGCGAATTTTCTATAAAGATAGCAACAAAAATGTAAACCTTCACCATTCGCAGATAACCATAACAAAATGCTATATTTTAAATGATAATGACATTTCTAAATACAAAAGTGCAAATTCTTACAAAGTCCACGCCAATGGTGCTGATATAACTGTCAAGATACGAGTCATCCTGTACAAAAGAGATCAAGATCAAAAAAATAAGAATATGTTACCATATAAAAAGGAGCATCCAGCTTTACTACAACAATTTCATACATTTCTTTTACTGATTTTTTCTTTCCCAGCCTTAATTTTCAATTGAAAAATAACACTATGCATGGGCTAGAAAAGTTTTCGAAGGGGCTAAATTACGAAAAATCAACTTAGAAACATCATATCATAATGAGCAGAGATTAGGAACACCAATATGATGCATTCTGGTACCGAGTTGCCAAAGAAGCACTTAACATAAAAAGACACGAGATAACATTTTCTTACAGCAAATCTAAGCAGAAGACATGATTTGCCAACTCCTGAATCTCCAATCAGCAAAAGCTTGAACAAGTAGTCACTGTATGAAAAGCATGTATTGATTGTCAGATATAATACGCATATAATCTTCGACAATTCAAATATGCCATTCGCAATAAAAGAGCCAGTGTGCAACTTATCAAAAATGTCTCAAATAATTAACTGAATTGTGCTTCTGTAAGTCTGTAACAGCTAGCGATCTGCATTATGGCAATTATACGATCACAATATCCTTCATAGGGCCACAAACAATCAGATTGTTCCATACTATAGTTTACCATTACTCATGCAACCATGGTACTTATTTAGGCATGCTCATTATGCAATAGAACTTATGCAATTGAGGGGTAAATATAGAGGCATACACATTAAAATCTAAACAAAATGAAGAAATCAGTTTTTATTATCTACTAGTAAACAACATTCTCACCCCCTCCCCCTCTTTTCCTGACATGCGTAAATCATAAATTCAACTTCCCATCCCCGTTCCCCACACATCATTCACAATTCATGTACACATTAACTGCTAAATTTACATGTTTATGATATTAGATTACAAAGAACACACAAAAATCGAGCGATCTATTTGGATCATTCAAACCACAAACCAATTCCTAAGGAATTCGCAACCATTAGAAATCGATTAAGAAGGAAACAGATCCAACAACAACTCAGAAGAATCGATATTGAATATAGTAATGATATGATTGAATCGGAAAAAATAAGAAATTTGGTACAGGATTGAAGGCCGATGAACGACTTACTACTCTGGAGTCATTGTGAAACAATTGAGCCGAACAATCCAACGGTGACGGAGATTTGTTCCGACGTCCGGTAATATGACCGTGAAATTGGATCTTCGGAGGGAGAGTGATTCGTAACTTTTTATAGAATAAAATGAGACCGCGGGGATGATCCGAACACAGAGGGAAGGAATCGACACAAAATGTCGTCCGAATGTGAATAAGCAAACCTAAAAGAAATGTACCAAACTTTTTTTAATTTTGAAATGTTAATATTAATAAATAAAATTTAAAATAACTTGTAACATTTGTCATTATTTTATATTGTCGATTTTTTTTTTGTTTTTCAGTTTTATAATTTAATTATTATTTATTGTAAATTATTATCAATGATTTTAAAACCAAACCGGCCGTCGAACCGGTCACTTTAGTGGTCAGCGGTCGGAGCGGATTTAAGAACCGGATAATGCTATAAATGTTATATTCATATACATAAAATACATAAAAATTAAAAAAATTCAAATTAAAATTCTAAAATGTGATGAAAATAATTCAAATTCATTAAGCAAAAAGTAGTCACGAGAATGACATGTTTTTGGGTCAATATCTAAAGTCTAATGAATAAATCGTAATTTAATGCTTTTTTATTTGAAAGAATTGTCTTTTCTTTAATTGAATAAGTCATCTTGGTAGTTGTAGACTTGTAGGCATCGAGTTCTTTGCTTGTTTACATTGTATACTAATCTATTTAAAGATGTGATGGGTCATATAGTTAGGAAGCTTTTTAGCATTCATAATAAAGAAAACACTTTTTGGTCTCTTGTGTTTATTATTTTAAAGTTCTTTTATCATCAGAATGAACCAAACTAAAATGCTAGAATGGCATATGAATAACATATTTCTACAAAGAAGAGGTCAATGGAGTGATGGAACCTTCAATTACCATTAAAAGCAATGAACCAAATAGGTGTTACATCCCGACCGACGACGGAATTCGTCAAGGCGCAACCTCAACTGTTCATTAGCTCATGATTCTATTATACGTTTCAATAATTAAAGCATGCATTGTTAACAATAAACCAACATTCATTGACTACAAGGCATTGTTAAAAACATTCAAAGAAATACAATGAATAACATTACAATTTGAAATCTATTATTTAAAATTAATCAAGTCCACTAAGCTTATCACAATATCACATGCCTTCACCAAAGCCTTAACCTTATCTTGTTACATATGTAAAGTAAATTTTAGTCAAATATATGAATAGTTGGTGAGTTACTCATATATATAGGGGTTGAATTATATGAAAACCCAATCTTAGAGAGAAAACCCTTAAACCTTATGTGAACCATTGATTTGGAATCTTGAAAATAAATATGTGGTCAACGTTAAACCTGAATAAAAATTTGGGTTTTGAATAAACAAATTATTTTTAATGTGGGTTAATGTGGACCACATATTTATTTTTTCAAAATTCCAAATCAATGACTCGCGTAGGGTTTAAGGGTTTTCTCTCTAAGATTGGGTTTTCATTAGATTCAATTCCTGTATATATATAGGGAAAAGATAAAATGAAAACCACATCTCAATGAGAAAACCGCGAAAACCATGCAAAATCACGTAAAAACAATGTTTTTTTTTTTGAATTTTTTTTACAGGTTTGTAACACTATTGGACACATTTTTATAAACAAAAATCAAAAAAGTGCCAACCAAATATTTTAAAAAAAATATTTTATAAACCCACGTAAAACCTACGTAACAAAACGTAAAAATAAAAAAAAATTCACGTTTTGTTACGTAGGTTTTACGTGGGTTTATAAAATATTTTTTTTAAAATCTTTGGTCGGCGTTTTTTTTTATTTTTTTTATAAAAATGTGCCCAATAGTGTTACAAACCTGTATAAAAAATAAAAAAAAAAACGTTGTTTTTACGTGATTTTTGCATGGTTTTCGCGGTTTTCTCATTGAGATGTGGTTTTCATTTTAACCATACCCTATATATATATATAGGGGAAGGTTCCCCTAAAAAGTTCATTTTGCCTAAGAAGGCTAAGAAGGATTTTTAAAAACTCGAAAACCGAACCAAACAAACTCCGATTGAGTTCATTTTTGCATCATTGGAACCGTTTTATCGAACCTTAAAACCCAAACCTTAAATCATAAACAATAAACCCAAATACTAAAACCAAAACTTTAAAAACAAACCCTAAACATAAAGAGAAAACCTAAAAGCTAAAAATCAAGCCATAAAATCTAAATTTTAAAACTATTTGTTAAAGCGAAAACCTAAAAGCTAATATTGTAAGGTTCGATTAGACGATTCCAATGCCATCGAAATGAGTTCAATCGGAGTTCGTTTGGGTCGGTTTTAAAGGTTTTAAAAATCCTTTTTAGCCTTCTTAGGCAAAAAAGACTTTGTATTTGATCTTTCCCCTATATATATATATATATATATATATATATATATATATATATATATATATATATATATATATATATATATATATATATATATATATATATAAAGATTTAATATGAAGCTTGGGAAAATAAGGGTGTTTTGGAAGATTGATTGGAAGATGAAAGTACGGGATTTAGTGTGCCATAGAAAGACTGAAAGATTTCAAAGATTTTCTATTGATTTCGGGGTGTTTACAAAATGAAATCAGAGTGCCTTAAATAGTCGTACAAAAGCTAACTAATCATTTACAATTAACGGCCTAGATCTATCTTACTAAAAGAACGACTCAGATTTACAAAAGTACAATTATTTTAAAAAAAAAAGTAAAAGCAAAAGTAAGATGTTGTCTGTCGAATCTTTTTATCATCATCGATCTTTATTTGTTTTTTCTGTGTATACGTCATTGATGACAATGTCTTCTAGAAGTCTCTATGTGTATCTGGTATGCTATCTACTGAATGTGACGATACTGGAGTATTATTATTATCTTCTTCATTTACAATATGCTCTAATTCCAGCTCGTCTCCTTCTCCAACGAACGGTAGAAGCATTTTCCAGTTCTGATGTGCATAAATTTGTATATAATGTCCTTCTCCTAATAATATATAATTTTGCCAATTAAAACATTCTGGCAATTTAGGAGTGTGTTGATATTTTTTATAAAATTCTGAAAATTCTGACATTTTTGGAGGATCTTCTATTAATTCGTTTATCCATGGAAGACTTCTGCAATCAAAATCTTCATCAACTGCTAGACTTTTTAAATAATTGTGTAAATACATTCTGTGAGAAACAAAGATTCTCTTTCTAGCAGGTCTGTAGGAATTATCATTTAAATATGGTAATGAAGAAAAAATTTTGTATCCTATTATAGGATCTTGAGAATGTGTAGATATATTTCCTATGATGACTGTAAACTTTTCTCCAAATCTTTGTAATAAATCCTCTGTTCTCCTGTTTAGTCTAATCTCCAAATAATCAATCATACCGTAATGATAGAATTGAATTATTTCATCATCTGTTAGGGTTGTAGGGTAGAAAATTTGTAATAACAACAACCCAGTTCTTTCTAGTTCATTTATTCTTTCTACAACTTTAACTCCATTAACCTCTTTACCTGGCATAAAAGAAATGTAGGACCTTGTGGAGCTCAGAAACAATCCGATTCCAAGGGAAATCTGCTTGACAGCCTCTGGAATAGTGCGGAATCCCATTTCAGGGTTTTCCAATCGAAACCAACAGCAACCGTGGTGAATCGAGAGAGTAGAATCAACGTGTGAGTGAGAATCGATCACCACGGGTTGAGAATCAAAGTTGGACGGTAAGAATCGCTCAAAACTTAAAGGGTTTGACACTGGAGTGCACTGGGAAGAATGAGGACTCGAGAAAGTTGGGTTTGAAATGATTTGAACTTGTATATATAGACTGTAGTCATTCGGCTGAATGAGTGGTCGAAGCAGCTCATTCGGCGAACGACTATGTCGAATGGACAAGTCAGTCGAATGAGTCATTCGGTGAATGACTCATTCGCTTGCCTATGTCATTCGCTAGGCGTTCATTCGGCGAATGACTTCATTCGTTAGAGTCATTCGCCCGAATGGTCGGAACACATACTCAACATTAAACATTACTAAATCAAATCAAACAAACATATAATCAACAATTAAACATTAATATCAACATATAAAGACAACTTCCATTAATATAACTTGAACTTTACATGATGGTTAATACAAAATTGAACTAGGGACATAAAATGCATCTACAAACTCCCTCTTGGACCTAGTTCACACCTTGGAAGTGTCTTTCTTGAAGTACTTCTCAGTAATAGCTTTCCAGTCTGCTCCAGCATGAATCTTGAATATACTGTAGAGACGGATCACTCTCATGAACTGTAGCGCCTGTATCATGTCCTGTACATCAAAGAAAATCTGATGACGAAACAATGCTTGGACATCTTTGTGGGACAGGTTAGTCAACCACAATGGATCAAAAATACGTTCTGTTTCCCACTTCTTATCTTTACACATGACAATCACAGCTTCTCCACTCCGCCCATCATAATACCACCATCGAAAGCCCTCTATAAAGTCTTGTCGCATCTTCCTTAACGGAATCTTCTTCAAAACTTTAGGAGGAAGCCACTTCAGGATAACTTTGTGCTTTCGGGTGTCTCCATCAATTTCTGGCAAATAATAACGTTCAGGCTGTTGGGGCTGGAAGTTCACCCATCTTTTTCTGTATTCGTACTGAATCTGACGAGAAAACCAGGCTGACATTCCAGAATCTTCACTATATAGCATCCTCAGACGTGCTAACTGATTGACTTCAAAACCTGGCAACGTCTTAAAATCGTGAGGATGCTTGAATTAGTCAATGCCTCTTTCTCTTTTCACAGCATAGCACCCAAGATCATGAAAGTATGCCCAGCTCAAGATTTGACCTCCAGCCTTGCAGCCTTTGGTTCTGTATACTTTCTTGTGCGTAGCTGGCAACTTCATGGTGCTTTCTTTCTTGAGGACCTCCCAGTAGGCCTCCCATTCCTCTTTTCTTTTCTTTTGATCATCAGCTTCGGCTTTGCTAACCTCAACTTGTTCTTCTAAGTATCGGAGCAGTAGATCTTCAGTGACTTGATCAAACTCATCAGTAAATGTTGGCAGCTCTTCCTCAGCTGATGTATACTTTGGGTATTCTTCATCAGTAATATCTTCAAGAATAACCTCATCTACATCATCAAAAGCCTCTGGAGTAGGCTCATCAAACACTGGAACTGAGGTATCATCAGTGATAACCTCATCTGGGTTTAGCCTGAACAGTTCGGCTATCTGCTCCTTTGATAGGCAATGTATGATCTCTCCTCCTCTTTGTCATAGCTGACTGAGTGCTGTATGATGCCTTGAGCGTCAAGAATCATAGTGAGTGTCTCATCCAGTTGACGTCTCACAGGCACAGCTTCGACTTCCTCAGTAGCTGTTGGTTCTTCAGTCTGTGTCGGAGGAGGTGGAGGAGGAGCCTGTGTTCTTCTTATCTTGCATAGATTTGTACCTGATCTCAGAAGTAGAAGGGGCTTGATCATCATCATCATCATCATGTAACATCCCAAATTTTCTAATACAAGTTACTTGAACTTACCAATGCGTAACGAACAATTAACTTGTAGGAAAATAGACGAAAAATAACCAAGGCTAGGATTACAGATCGTGTACTCGAAATGGTAAGATTTCGAGTACACCAATTTCGAGTATGCCAGGATTCGTGTACTCAGGATTTCGAGTACTAGCCCCTGCCTATAAATAGTGGTGCCTTGGGAAGCGTGACAGACTTTGACTGGAAGTTTATCTGCTCTCGAGTACTCGAAGTTTAAGCCCAAGAGTTTCAAGAATCAAGCTTTGATCGACTAAACGAAGGAGGAAATGAACGAGAATCTACAGGAGTGATCATCTAGCTTCAAGTAAGTGTTCCAAACCAAAAAGCTAGGATTTTTATGCAAAAGTTAGGATGGTTAAACAAAGAGTGAACTTATGCATAAAGCTCACACCTTTATGCATAAAGTTCGTAACTTTGAGGTTCCAATACGTTGGTAACAACCTAAGGAACCTAGAACTAGCTCCCCAAGGCCTTAGATGAATTTATGAGATGTCTAATAACGAAATGATGAGTACACGAAGCTATACACTAAGGATACTCGAAATCATACTTAGAATTTCGAGTACATGGGTATTTCGAGTACATGGGTATGTCGAGTACATGGAATTTCGAGTACTCATAGGTTCGAGTACACAGGGTTTCGTACACCTTGGATATTTCGTTTACACTAGTATTTCGAGTATTCATGGATTTCGTGTACATGGAAACTTAATGGAATTCAAGGGTTTCGTATACTTAGCTAAGTTTCGAGAACTTGGATTCAGTAAGGGGGACTAGTAGGTTATGAAGACTTAGGAAATATTCTAAGTCTAAGAATGGTATGTGATGAGATGATATAACTGATGTAGGTTCCTAAGCCCTAGCTAAGGAGTTCAGCTAAGGAAAACAAGGGTCTACTATCAGGTGAGTTCTAGACGCCCTCTTTTATGTTTGATGTTTTGGGCTGACATACATGCTTATTGTTATGTCTATGATGTTATGTGCTTATGATGATGATGAATGAATGATGAAATGCCCTGACTGTGTATGTAGGTTTATGTGTTAGCATGGTGTATGCATGGAAGTATGCTAAGTATGATGAATGCATGATAAATGAGTTATGATGATGAATAACATGACATGATAATGATGCTAGCATATGATATGATGATGACTTTATGATCACATGTTTCATAACGATAACTATGAGAATAGTTATAGGGATATGGCAAGGTCCTAGGTGGCTAGGATGATAGTATGATACCATGATGTTATGATATGATAAAGATGCTAGTATGTTATGATGGTATGATGAAATGATGCTAATATGTTATGATGGTATGATGAAATGAGGCTAGTATGACATGCCTAAGATGTTATGATTAACCCGATGAATGATGTTATAATGCTAGCATGAAATGTATGAGGATTATAATGAATGACGGTATGATGCTAGTGTATCATGTATGATGAATGAATGATGTCCCTATACGTGCTACAGGATATGTGCGAATGATGATGCTCCGGTACTTGTACTGGGTGAATATGAATGATGACCTGATTGTATCAGGATATGAACAGCCGATCGGGCTATAAACAGGGGAGTCAACCGGACTATAAATAGGGAGCCGACTGGGCTATAAACATGAGAGTCGACCGGACTATAAACATGGAGTCGACCCGACTATAAACAAGAGAGTCGACCGGACTATAAACATGGAGTCGACCGGACTATAAACAAGAGAGTCGACCGGACTATAAATATTGAGTCGACCGGGCTATAAACACGGAGCCGATCGGGCTATAAACATGGTAAGAGCCGATCGGGCTATAAACATGGTAAGAGCCGATCGGGCTATAAACATGGTAAGAGTCGATCGGACTATAAACATGGAGCCTTGTGCCGGCATAAGCCCACTGTTCGTAAGGTGACAGTGGAACGTATGACGATGATGGAAATGATGATATGTGCTAAGGTTATGGACTATGTGTATGAAATGATGTTTATGATATGTATGTTTAATGTTGTTTTATGAAAACTAGAACTCACCAGCGTAAGCTGACTTGATTTAGTATGTATGTCAGGTTAAAGCTATGATAAGAGAAACCATGGAGCTCGGGCATCAATCCAGACGATCCGTTGGTTTTGGCAATTCGATATGATTTTGATACAGACACTTTATTGAATTATGTTTATCAAACTATGTTTATATTTCCGTTGCATGATTATGAAAGTTTTTAGTTTAAGAGCTATGTGTTATGATGAAAACCAACCTCTGTGAGGTGCCCGGTTTCGGGGCCTCACAAGTTGGTATCAGAGCCGTAGTTTGAGAGATCTTAGCATCCCAAATGCTAAGAGTTAAACTGAGAATGGGATTAATTGACGCGGATTGCCAACCACGGATGAACGGATGCCACGAGCCGAATGTTTATGTTGAGTTAAAGGATAGATGTAAGGTTATGTAAGTAGTTAGTGTCATGCACATTGAGGAGATGGGATGGGAAATGTTTAGAGCCTATGAGTTGGGTAAATGGTTAATAACACCTGATCAACGTCATTAACAATTTACAACACTTATTTCGTGCTAAACTAATTCCTGTACTGACTCATCAATTGTTGCATTATGTAGAAAGTTAAAATGGTCGGACAAAAGGGTAGACCGCGAAAGAAGCCACAGGAAGCTGAGGAACCGCATGTCGAGACTGAAGAACCCGTCAATGACGGAGAAAACGAGACCAGTGAGCAACCGGAAGACGAAGGGGAATTCACGCTAGAGCCGATTGTAGTAAAGGCCATTTCTGATGAGGTCTGCAAGATCATGGATGAAAAGATGCTGGCAATGATTGCTAAGGCATTAAAGGATGCATTGAAGGAAAAGTCTGAGGGGACTAAGGAAAGCTCCAAGGAAGATGAAGAAGTTGTGATCATCGAGACAAAGAGCGGTGATTCCATGACTGGGAAACTAAAGGGCTGTGATTACAAGTCCTTCAAGGGATGCAACCCACCGATCTTCGATGGTAAGAAGGATGCTGTGGCCACCTGCCACTGGATATCCGCGATGGAGGCTGTTGTCTCCATCAGTGAGTGTCGAATCGACCAGGCTGTCAAGTTTGCAGCTCACTCTTTTGTTGAGGAGGCACTCCACTGGTGGAACACCATTAAGCAGCCCAAGGCTGCAGCCGATATGGAGAAGATGACTTGGGATGATCTAAAGGAACTGGTCACTAAGCAGTTCTGTCCCAAGAATGAGCTGGATAAGGTTGAAAGGGAGTTTCTGGTGCTGAAAGCGGGAAGTCTGAATCACAGGCAGTACACTTCACGGTTCAATGAGATGGCAAGACTCGTTCCTCATCTGGTTTCTACTGAGGAACGTAGGGTGAAGTTGTACATGGAGGGTTTGCCTCCCAAGGTTCGGATTCATGTGAAGGCCAATGCTCCTAAGACCTTTGACTCCACTGTTGAACTCAGTGGTATTGTATGGGATGACGTGATGGCTGATGAGCCGGTGAAAGAGGAAACCAGGGGAAGGAGTCCGTCGGGACCAAGCGAGGCCGAAGAGACCAACGAAAGTCTTCTGGCAAGAAGATCAAGCGAGAGGAAACAGGTCTATGCCATAAGTGTGGCAAGAGCCACTCTGGGCTGTGCCGTGTGGGCACAAACTTATGCTTTCGATGTGGAAAGGATAAGCATTTTTCAGCCAATTGCCCCGGTGCTATGAGATGCTACAACTGCAACGGGATGGACATCTGTCCAAAGATTGTAGACAACCACGGGCCGATGTTTCGGGCTCGAGTAAGAAAGAGGAGAAAGGAAAGGAGAAGCAGAAGCAGAAGGCTAAAGCACGAGCCTTTACGATGATGAAGGATGATGCGATTGAGGACCCTGATGTGGTCACAGGTACCTTTTCTATCAACAATATTCCTGCTTCTGTATTGTTTGATTCTGGTGCCAGTATGAGTTTTGTATCTTCTACTTTCTGTGATGGGTTATCTAGGAAGGTTAAGAAGATAGATCGGGTATTTGATGTAGAGACGGCTAATGGTAAGATGACCAGGGTGACTGAGGCTATTGATGATTGCTATGTTGAGATAGGAGGTCATAGGTTCCCAGTACGATTGTTTCTTATTACCTTAGGAGGATTCGATGTGGTTTTGGGTATGGACTGGTTAGCCAAATATGAGGCTAACATTGTATGTCGACGAAAGATGATATGTCTACGTGCGATGGATGGGAGCTCCGTGACGGTTTATGGTGATAAAGCGATGTATGCGCCTAAGATCATTTCGATGATCAAGGCTGATGTTATGATGAGGCGAGGGTGTGTAGCCTACTTGGCCTACGTGATTGAGGAACGTATGGATATGAGGACAATTGATGATATTCCTGTGGTGTGTAACTTCCCCGATGTATTCCCTGAGGAATTGCCTGGATTACCACCCGAACGGGAAATTGAGTTCCAGATCGACTTAGTGCCGGGGGCACAACCCGTTGCCAAAGCACCGTACCGTTTAGCTCTAAACGAGATGAAGGAAATGATGACCCAGCTACAAGAACTCCTTGATAAATGTTTTATACGACCGAGTGTCCCTCCGTGGGGAGCACCGGTGCTGTTCGTTAAGAAGAAAGATGGAAGCATGCGTATGTGTATCGATTACAGGGAACTGAATAAGTTGACCGTAAAGAACAGGTATCCTCTACCTAGAATTGATGACTTGTTCGATCAATTGCAAGGTGCAAGCTGGTTCTCAAAGATAGATCTCCGATCCGGTTACCATCAGTTGAAAGTTCGAGATCAGGATATTCCAAAGACTGCTTTCCGTACGCGTTATGGGCATTACGAGTTTCTCGTTATGTCGTTTGGATTGACGAATGCTCCCGCAGCATTTATGGATTTGATGAACAGGGTATGTCGACCGATGCTGGACCGATCAGTGATAGTGTTTATTGACGATATTTTGATTTATTCAAAGAACGAGGGAGACCATGCTTGCCACGTACGTGAGGTATTGGAGATCCTGAGGAAAGAGAAACTTTATGCTAAGTTCTCCAAATGCGCTTTCTGGTTACGAGAGGTACAGTTTCTGGGCCACGTGGTGACCCATAAGGCATTATGGTAGATCCAGCTAAAGTTGAAACGATTATGAAATGGAGTCCTCCGAAGTCACCGACAGAAGTATGCAGTTTTCTTGGTTTGGCCGGTTACTATCGGAGATTTATTCAGGACTTCTCCAAGATAGCGACGCCACTGACGAAGCTCACGAAGAAAGACGTAAAGTACGAATGGGGTCCAAACCAAGAACAAGCGTTTTCAGTGCTAAAGGAGAAACTTACCCAAGCTCCTGTTCTAGCACTGCCGAATGGAAATGATGATCTTGTTGTGTATGCCGATGCATCGCGACAAGGGTTGGGATGCGTACTGATGCAAAGGGGAAGGGTGATAGCTTATGCTTCGCGCCAGATAAAGATTCATGAGGCTAACTACCCGACCCACGATCTTGAACTCGCTGCAGTGGTGTTTGCATTGAAAATATGGAGACACTACTTGTATGGAGTACGGAGTACCATCTATACCGGCCACAAGAGCTTGAAGTATTTCTTCGAGCAAAAGGATTTGAACATGAGGCAGAGACGATGGCTTGAGCTGCTAAAGGATTATGATTGTGATATTCTATATCACCCGGGAAAGGCCAATGTAGTGGCGGATGCTCTGAGTCGCAAGACTGATCATCCTGCCATACGGGTAAAATTGTATAGTTTGGTAATAACTCCAGACTTTTTGAACGAGCTCAAACAGGCGCAACAGGAAGGGTTGAAAGAAGAGAACGTGGGTTTTGAACGAGTCTTTGGACAAGTCAAGAACTTGGAAGACAATGACCATGGGATAAAGATGCGATTCGGTCGAATGTGGGTGCCCAGAAATGGGGACATTCGAACGAGAATTTTAGATGAAGCCCACAAGTCACGTTATTCGGTGCACCCCGGTGCGACGAAGATGTATCAAGATCTTCGACATGATTACTGGTGGCCGGGCATGAAGTTTAATGTGATGCAGTATGTGAACAGGTGCCTTACTTGTGCGCAAGTGAATGCTGAACATCAGAAGCCCTACGGATATGTGCAACCTCTAGAGATACCAGAATGGAAATGGGAACACGTCACCATGGATTTCATCACCAAGCTACCAAAGACAGCTAAACGGCATGATACCATATGGGTGATTGTGGACCGACTGACGAAGAGTGCACACTTCCTCCCTATCAGGGAAACGTATACGTCCGAAAGGTTGTCTGAGTTGTTCGTGAAAGAGATTGTGGCCAGACATGGAGTTCCTGTCTCCATTGTGTCAGATCGGGATACGAGGTTTACTTCCAGATTCTGGAAGCAGTTTCATGATGCAATGGGAACGAGGTTAAATATCAGTACCGCCTATCACCCTCAGACTGATGGACAGTCAGAAAGGACTATCCAAACGTTGGAGGATATGCTTAGGGCATGCATTATCGATTTTGGAGGGAGCTGGGATGACCACTTGCCATTGGTGGAGTTTTCTTATAACAACAGCTACCACTCCAGCATCGGAATGCCCCCATATGAGGCGTTGTACGGAAGGCGATGTAGAACCCCGGTATGCTGGGGTGAAGTTGGATAGAAAGAAATGGGAAACAAGGCTGCCGTGATTGAAATGGCAGAAAAGCTACGGGTGATAAAAGCTCGAATGAAAGCTGCACAAGATCGCCAAAAGTCTTACACTGACAAGCGCCGAAGACCGATCGAGTTTGATGTTGGCGATCGAGTGTTGCTGAAAGTATCACCATGGAAGGGAATCATTCGATTCAGAAAGCGAGGCAAGTTGAGTTCGAGATACATCGGACCGTTTCCGATAAAGGCAAGGGTAGGGAAAGTCGTGTATCGACTGGACCTACCAGAGGAGCTGAACGGGATTCATCCTACCTTCCATGTGTCACATCTTAGGAAGTGTCTGGCAGACGAGCAAGCACATGTTCCTTTAGACGACATTGAGGTAGATGACCGACTGAACTACATTGAAGAACCAGTTGCCATTGTGGATACGAAGGAAAAGCAGCTACGGAATAAAACGGTTCGTCAAGTAAGAGTTCAGTGGAAGCATCGGAAGGGTTCAGACACAACGTGGGAATTGGAAGACGAGATGAGGAAGTTGTATCCTCATTTGTTCGATGTGTAACGAGACAGGTTTCGGGACGAAACCTATTGTAAGGAGGGGAGACTTGTAACATCCCAAATTTTCTAATACAAGTTACTTGAACTTACCAATGCGTAACGAACAATTAACTTGTAGGAAAATAGACGAAAAATAACCAAGGCTAGGATTACAGATCGTGTACTCGAAATGGTAAGATTTCGAGTACACCAATTTCGAGTATGCCAGGATTCGTGTACTCAGGATTTCGAGTACTAGCCCCTGCCTATAAATAGTGGTGCCTTGGGAAGCGTGACAGACTTTGACTGGAAGTTTATCTGCTCTCGAGTACTCGAAGTTTAAGCCCAAGAGTTTCAAGAATCAAGCTTTGATCGACTAAACGAAGGAGGAAACGAACGAGAATCTACAGGAGTGATCATCTAGCTTCAAGTAAGTGTTCCAAACCAAAAAGCTAGGATTTTTATGCAAAAGTTAGGATGGTTAAACAAAGAGTGAACTTATGCATAAAGCTCACACCTTTATGCATAAAGTTCGTAACTTTGAGGTTCCAATACGTTGGTAACAACCTAAGGAACCTAGAACTAGCTCCCCAAGGCCTTAGATGAATTTATGAGATGTCTAATAACGAAATGATGAGTACACGAAGCTATACACTAAGGATACTCGAAATCATACTTAGAATTTCGTGTACATGGGTATTTCGAGTACATGGGTATGTCGAGTACATGGAATTTCGAGTACTCATAGGTTCGAGTACACAGGGTTTCGTACACCTTGGATATTTCGTGTACACTAGTATTTCGAGTATTCATGGATTTCGTGTACATGGAAACTTAATGGAATTCAAGGGTTTCGTATACTTAGCTAAGTTTCGAGAACTTGGATTCAGTAAGGGGGACTAGTAGGTTATGAAGACTTAGGAAATATTCTAAGTCTAAGAATGGTATGTGATGAGATGATATAACTGATGTAGGTTCCTAAGCCCTAGCTAAGGAGTTCAGCTAAGGAAAACCCTTACTATCAGGTGAGTTCTAGACGCCCTCTTTTATGTTTGATGTTTTGGGCTGACATACATGCTTATTGTTATGTCTATGATGTTATGTGCTTATGATGATGATGAATGAATGATGAAATGCCCTGACTGTGTATGCATGTTTATGTGTTAGAATGGTGTATGCATGGAAGTATGCTAAGTATGATGAATGCATGATAAATGAGTTATGATGATGAATAACATGACATGATAATGATGCTAGCATATGATATGATGATGACTTTATGATCACATGTTTCATAACGATAACTATGAGAATAGTTATAGGGATATGGCAAGGTCCTAGGTGGCTAGGATGATAGTATGATACCATGATGTTATGATATGATAACGATGCTAGTATGTTATGATGGTATGATGAAATGATGCTAGTATGTTATGATGGTATGATGAAATGAGGCTAGTATGACATGCCTAAGATGCTATGATTAACCCGATGAATGATGTTATAATGCTAGCATGAAATGTATGAGGATTATAATGAATGACGGTATGATGCTAGTGTATCATGTATGATGAATGAATGATGTCCCTATACGTGCTATAGGATATGTGCGAATGATGATGCTCCGGTACTTGTACTGGGTGAATATGAATGATGACCTGATTGTATCCGGATATGAACAGCCGATCGGGCTATAAACAGGGGAGTCGACCGGACTATAAATAGGGAGCCGACCGGGCTATAAACATGAGAGTCGACCGGACTATAAACATGGAGTCGACCGGACTATAAACAAGAGAGTCGACCGGACTATAAACAGGGGAGTCGACCGGACTATAAATAGGGAGCCGACGGCCTATAAACATGAGAGTCTACCAGACTATAAACATGGAGTCGACCGGACTATAAACAAGAGAGTCGACCGGACTATAAATATGGAGCCGACCGGGCTATAAACACGGAGCCGATCAGGCTATAAACACGGAGCCGATCGGGCTATAAACATGGTAAGAGCCGATCGGGCTATAAACATGGTAAGAGTCGATCGGACTATAAACATGGTAAGAGTCGATCGGACTATAAACATGGAGCCTTGTGCCGGCATAAGCCCACTGTTCGTAAGGTGACAGTGGAACGTATGACGATGATGGAAATGATGATATGTGCTAAGGTTATGGACTATGTGTATGAAATGATGTTTATGATATGTATGTTTAATGTTGTTTTATGAAAACTAGAACTCACCAGCATAAGCTGACTTGATTTAGTATGTATGTCAGGTTAAAGCTATGATAAGAGAAAGCATGGAGCTCGGGCATCAATCCAGACGATCCGTTGGTTTTGGCAATTCGATATGATTTTGATACAGACACTTTATTGAATTATGTTTATCAAACTATGTTTATATTTCCGTTGCATGATTATGAAAGTTTTTAGTTTAAGAGCTATGTGTTATGATGAAAACCAACCTCTGTGAGGTGCCCGGTTTCGGGGCCTCACACATCATCTGAACTTGATGAATCAGGATACCTGCTTCCTGACTCGTCCTGATCTGAGTCATCATCTTTATCAGTGTCTTCATAGTCCACTTTCTCCTTATCAGATTCCTCTTCTTCTTCTTCATCTTCTTTGTCTGAATCTGAATCATCGGATTTGGCTGCAGAGCCCTCAATTCTCGGAGTGCCTTCCTTGGAACTTTCAACTAGTTCAGCAAGTCTGGCGTTCTCAGTTTCTAGGAGCAGAATTCTTTCATTGAAACCAGTGGCAGTCAGGGCCAACTGATTATGTTCATCAATATACTTCAGCAACTGCTCCTCTTGTTGAGCAGAACGAGCTCTTAGATCAGCTCTCTGATCAGCAGCCTGAAGAAGCAAGGTATCCAGCTCCTCTACCCGCTGAGTGAGCTGGGCAATAATCAGTTCCTGCTCCTTCAGCTTCTTAATGAAATCATTGATGTCCATATGTGCCATCATCTCATTCTGTTTAAGCACCATCAAACATGATTCCCACTTTGGAGGTAGAGCATCTGCTAAACACTGAATTTTCTCCTGAGTAGTAGTCTTGACTTCATGATTGAACAGCTCGCTCAAAAGATGATAGAATCTGGCAATCAACTCATCCAAAGATTCATTTCCAACATACATGAAACTGTTGAACTCCTTTCTTAAAGCCTTTGACTTGATATTCTTCAAAGCATCATTGCCCTCATAACGCTGTTGCAAAGCATCCCACAAATACTTAGAAAATGTAAACTGTCTGAACTGATGGAAAATGTCAGTAGCAATGGACTGAGATAAAATAGCATAAGCCTTCTTCTCATAATCATAAAGCTTCCTTTGAGGCTCAGTCATCCGTGTGACTAGCATAGGAGTTCCATCCTCATTCAGAGGCCTCAGATAACCTCCTTCAATCATCATCCACAAGTTAGTATCTACCCCATTGATGTGAATCTCAAATCTATATTTCCAGTGTGGATAATCATGTAAGGATAGCAACTTGGGAGCTTTGTTGGAGTTCCCTGTCTCAGTCAACAGTAAAGTCTGAATGCGATGATTCTGATTAGCCATTAATGCTAAATCCTCCATTTAAACAAGAACAACAAGATTCAACACTTAGAAAATTTTTCAGACTGATGGCCGAATGAAGATGCTTGGGGCGAATGTCGAGCACCGAATGAACTGATTCTGGCGAATGACAAGCTGAGTATGACTATTAGGACGAATGACTCCTATTTGGCGAATGAAGGGTCGAATGAGGCTATTCGCCGAATGAGAGTTGAGAATGAAGCTATTCGCCGAATGAACAAAACGAATGGAGCTATTCGGCGAATGACACTGGCAAATGATGCTATTCGGCGAATGTGACTTATTCGGCCAAACTTATTTGCCGCCATGCTCATTCGGCCGATCTGAGAGTTTTAGCAATGAAAATCGTAATAACTTTCGATTTAGACCAGATCTAAGTACCAAATTTGGTACAGAACACCATGATATGATTATGAACCAACTGGGATGAAAGTTTGAACAATAACACCACAAAAATCCACATATTTTTAATGAAACAGTAACTTTTTGGACAAGGCAATCAGGGTTTTGCAGGTTTTGAAAATCCAAACTGAGATTTGATGATTTTGAATGGAAATCAAGCAGAATTAAGAGCCAAAGCTCTGATACCACTTTGTAGGACCTTGTGGAGCTCGGAAACAATCCGATTCCAAGGGAAATATGCTTGGCAGCCTCTAGAATAGTGCGGAATCCTATTCCAGGGTTTTCCAATCGAAACCAAGAGCAACCGTGGTGTATCGAGAGAGTAGAATCAACGTGTGAGTGAGAATCGATCACCACGGGTTGAGAATCGAAGTTGGACTGTAATAATCGCTCAAAACTTAAAGGGTTTGACACTGGAGTGCACCGGGAAGAATGAGGACTCGAGAAAGTTGGGTTTGAAATGATTTGAACTTGTATATATAGACTGTAGTCATTCGGCCGAATGAGTGGCCGAAGCAGTTCATTCGGCGAATGACTCATTCGCTTGCCTATGTAATTCGCTAGGCGTTCATTCGGCGAATGACTTCATTCGTTAGAGTCATTCGCCCGAATGGTCAGAACACATACTCAACATTAAACATTACTAAATCAAATCAAACAAACATATAATCAACAATTAAACATTAATAACAACATATAAAGACAACTTCCATTAATATAACTTGAACTTTACATGATGTTAATACAAAATTGAACTAGGGACATAAAATGCATCTACAAGAAATATCCAGAAGTCTTTGTTGTAATTTATAAAAGATTATTGGGAATTATGTACAGACTTTTAGAGAAATAATGGCTTCAGATTCTGGAAACTTTTCTGTAAGAGGCTTCAAAGTTTGTTTCCAGGGTGTATCTATCATTATATATCTAAAATCTTCAAAGCTTCTAGTGATTTCAGTATTTTCCTTTTGGATTTTTTGTATATACTGTGTACTTTTTATCTCCAAAACTTTTATCTGCTTTTTTAACAGACTATTTTCTGTAGTAATGTGTAAATTCTTTGTATCTTTACTGCTCATCATCATGAGTTTTTCCTAAAGCTTTGCAATTTCTTCTTGCTATTGCTTTATAATATTTTCTGGATTGGCCTTTACCATATCCGAAAATGTGTGTACCTGTTCAGGTTCTATGTAGAATGTAAGCCCAAGGTTTTCCCTTGTTACTTTTAAAGCTTCGTTGAATGAACAAAAGCCTTTAAAAATAGGGTTTTGGCACTGTATATATTTTGCTACTGTATCCCATTTATTATATATCCCAAGCTGTGTACCCCTAAGTATAACATAAAGTGTAAACTCAACCCTTCGACAACAACAGCAGCTTCAGAACCCGAACCACCACACTGGACGTGCGCGTTAGAAGAACTCGAACCCTCCTCAATTTCTTTCTTGTCTAAGGTTAGTTCTAACAATTTAAAGTCTTTAAGGACAACCCACTTAAATCAAACGGGAGAAAGGATTAATAAACGTATTCTTAAAAACCTTTTTGTTAACAAATAAAGTTCTACCAACTCTTGAGCAAACATGATCTTCAACTTAACCGGTAAACAAACTAAAGCCACTACCATGCATGAAGATGTACATGCATGGTCTACTAATGGGCAAAACTCATGCTTAACTTCTAACAGAAAGAAATCACGCATGAATGATTTTATATCAAAACATACATATACAAGTAAAGGAACCCAAGACAGAAACTATAAGAATGCATGAACTGAATACAACTATGGTCATGCATAAATACATGCATGGGCTGTTAGGGGTTTAAGATACAAGGGTAAGTACCAAAGGATGAGACTTACGTGTGTGTGTGTGTATACGGTCACATACACCTGTTGATAACCACATTACAGAATAATTGAAGAGGGCTAATCAGATGAGTATAATAATACTAACAGCTATATAATATATACAAAAGGGTGAGGGTTGACTTAAAACCAAGGTAATGGTGTAATAATGTACCCACCCACATATTTTGGCAGCCATGCACACGTAAGACATGAGCCTGCATGTTTTCATGCATAAGACCAAAACCTCTAAAGAACCTAATAAACAAATGTAAGCAAGCACTTATTCAAAATATTGATCTACACAAAGTCTTGGGTTGAATATAAACTGACCCTATTTTCATAAATAATGGATAACTAAATAAACTAAAAGAAAAGAAATAAGAGTTACAACACCTTAATGTTTTAGTTTTAAAAGACCTCTTCGCAAAAAGACCAAGTCTAAGCCAAAGGATGTTTTAACATTCTTATCCTCAGTCCACGGATATTTGGTGACTTAAGCTTGGGAGGTGTATCTATAATGACAAATAATAAATAGAATATATACGTTAACCTACAAGTGTTCTTTGGATGAAATAATGATATACAAATAACACAAACGAATGGAGTAACTAGTGATTCCCAAGGACATGGATGTTAATATGGAATCTTGAAATATTGTAGGGATTGCGTAGTGAAGCTACACCGCATCTCAGACTTTCAGTTTCTATCATTTCAAACTCATCAGTGAGTTTCACAACCCCTTTTATACTATTTTATTCTTTGGGGTGAAAAGCGTGATACTTAAACTTTGTATGACTTTATGCTATATATGTTATTGTTAAAACATGAGTTTGTTGGATGTGGATTTCATAAGGTTTGTTATTCTATTGTAAGTCCCTTTATTTATGCCTAGACACAACCATTAACTCAGGGGTTTGAGCCAGGGGATATATTGGATAGTACTATCTTGGTTGACAGCCCATTCACCTACCGGTGGTCTTGCTAGCTACAGTCACCCAATGATGCCTATACGGTGGATGAGTATGTCTAACTCTATTGTATACTTTAAACTCAAGATGAGTTTGGTGATCATGAGATCATAACACAAGGGCAATCAGTCATAGGTTTGGTTGTGGTCTTATGTGAATTGCATCCATGCTTACTTATGAATAACATATAAATGATTTACAGATAGCATAAATCTTGGGGAGATGAACCCAAGAATTGATTTTATCGAGTCCCAAACTTGTGTGACTCACCAACATTACGTTGACTGTTTTCTCATGCTTTTCAGGTCATTTATCCAAAACCTAAGGTCGGTGCGTATTTTTGGACATTACACACGAAGATTCATTTTTATTGTCTAAATGTTTTAGGCTATAATCTTTTGAGAATCTCTATGTGTTGTAATAGATGCTTTAAAACTTTGGTTGTTTATGTGTTGTAATTTTATTTTATGTAATTCTGTTATTACTTCTAATTTTTCTAACTTTTCTGTATATTCATCTTTGTTTTCTTTTATTTCTTTATTATATTCTTTTTCTTTTTCTATATTATATAATTCTTTTAAAAATAAATAACATATTTCTATAAAACATTTATTACACTGAGATCTATTTTCTATATTGGGATAATATCCACAACTAAAACACTTTATATAATTATTTCCTCTTTTATGTATCCAATCATGTTCACATTTTTCCTCTTTATTCATGTATGTATATGTTATTTTTGTTTAGGGTTTGTCTTCATCACTATAAATACTGTATATAGATTCATTGTCAATATTAACAGTTTCTAATGCTTCTATTTCATATTCATTTAATTGTTCTATTAAACTACTTCTTTCTGTATTTTTGTTTTTATTTGGACATTTATTTGCTAAATGTTTTCATCTCCACAAATAAAACATTTACATTTTCTTGTTTTTGGTTTATTTACATATTTATATTTGTTTTTATAATAAGGTCTATATTCTTTTTTATAAGTATTACTTTTTCTTAATTTTTTTCTTTCTATCGTAATACCCATATGCTTGTGGTGTGTATATTGCTATTTTACAAAATGTGTATGCATTTCTTTTTAATTGTTCTTGTAAAGATACTTCTTTACATTTTTCTTCTAATATTGCAAATGTATATGTTATTCTAGGTCCTATTCCTAGATTTTTCTGTTGACCGTAATTTTGTTTCCATGATTCATGTATACTTTTTCCTAAATCTCCTGGTAATTTAATAAAGTACTTATCGCATAAATCATCTTCCATAGCCTGTCATGTTTGTGCTATACTTATTGCAAATGTAATGTAAACTCATTTATATACTTCATTTCTGCTATACTTAATTGTTCTAAATTTCTTATTGCTGTATCTTGGATTAATGTATTATTTTTTGCTGGGTCTACTCCTATAAGAAGAGTTCTAATATGTGATGTAAAATTATAAGGATTGTCTCCTAAGGCTTTTAATCTATTTATTTCAGTTGGATCTTGAGTTTTTTTTTTACTTTGCCATATTCCTAGAGCTGTTGGTCCTAATGTGGTTTCTAAATATGAAAACATAACCACGCTTTCTCTTTAATTTGATTCCCACATTCTTACTACTATTTGTTCCCAAATTAGGATTTCATCAATCCATAATTGTGGTTTTTGTGATTCTAATATTAACATACTATTACTATGTATATTTCCTATTGGTAATCTATTTCCTGTTCCTATACTAGTATCTTCATGTTGATAATTAACAGATGGTTTTGCCCATGGTTCTCTTCCTACTCTTTCTTCTCCTTCATATTCTGTTGTACTCCATTCTGGTTTTCCTCTTTTTCTTGCATAACGTTGATCCATGAATGTATATTCTTCTTTGTAAAAATCAGAAATCATTGTTTTTCCTTGTGATATACTTTCTACTAAGGGTAAATTAAAATATTCTTGTAATTTATTGTAACTTTCTTCATATGTCATTTTTAAATCCATCATACATTCTATTATCATATCATCTACTTCTTCTTGTATATTTAATTCTGTAAATTAGTTATTAATTATTTGTTCTATAGTTTTGTTTGTTTCTTCATTTTTAAAAATCGATTCATCTACTAATTCTTCTTCTTCAACTAAACTATAATAAATTTCTTCTTGTTCAAATTTTATAAATTCTGAGTTTATTTCTTCTATTTCTTCTTCTGTATCATAAATTGGTAACTCTTCTATATATGATTCATATTCTGTTAAATTCATAAAATTAAATTATGTTTGTGTTTCATTTGTTTCACTATTAGTTTCAGGTATATTTTCTTCTTTATAATTTGTAAATCTTAAAATTTGTGTTCCATCTATTCCTTTATATAAATAACCCATTTTTGGTATTAATGTTATGTTTTCTTCTTCTTTTATATCTTATATTTTCCATTCTAATCCTGCTAATTCTTCAGGATTTTTTTATAGGTTCAATCATTTGTATTGATTTTGAAGCTATTGTATTTACTATTCCTTCTATATTAACTTTAAAATTCATTCCTCATCTATTACTAGCTCTTCTGTAACAACCACTAATAAAACAGGTATTTATTTCCTTGAGATTAAATTATTTTTAGAACAAAGGTTATTAAAAACAGAATCTAAAAATCCCAATAAAACCATGCCAACTTAATAAAACAATTATCTAAAATATTAAGTGAATAAAGATTATTATTTAAGAGAACAACTATTTACAAAAAAAAAAAAGGGATCACAATGAATTAATGACGTAATGAATTTAAACTCAATAAACCTAATTTATGGGCTATATATATATATATATATATATATATATCTTAATACAAACACCCATGAATAAATCCTCACCTGCACCCTCACTAATATATGAACACCCAATCGTGGATAACGAATAAAAGCGATAAACGTCTATAAACACACCGTATAGGATTTTAAAATGTAAAACTCACTAGAAGGAACCGACCCAAGTCTTGGCTGATCATTATCACTAAAATAAAACAAAAGAAGTATCCTACTCTTTCCTTCTACTCTATTTTGACGGTACAATTAGAAAAAAAAAGAAAAAAAAGTCATGGTATAACATGACATCTATCTACATAAGTATGGAGGCCAACATCAATCCATCTTCCTGCACAAAGCCTGCGACCAGCCCTCCCCTAGCATCTACAAACCATCTTGTCAGGTATAACCAAGTCCTAAAGACCCATCCCAAACCAACCCAACCGGTTTCCCCCTCATTATCACCCACAAACTTTGAAAAACTCCCAATAAATACTTGATGTTGCAGCCTTAAAACCCACACCAAACTTACCATTCCTTACCTCATCACCTCCTTGTTTTATCGGTGCAACCTCCTTCTCACCCATCTGGGTACTTGCAGCCAAGCAGTTTCCAACCAGCCACCCTCTTGTGTAGTAGCAGCAGCCACGGTGAACCAGCCTAGCAACCCTCAACCCTCGGTTGATACTTGGCTGGAACCCAGCAGCCCTATCGGTCGAGCAACACCAGCCCCCAAGCCATCCAGCTGCTCGAGCAAACCAACAACTTGATCACCTAACCAGCAACTCTTCATGCTCTTTAACGGTCTCTACGACGCTTGAGAAATCGTGATCCTTAATACCTTGGTTGCTTCAGTAAGTTTAGTTGTAATGTCTTCTATAACTCACAAAAGAGAACAAAATCTACCAAACAAGAGCCACCTAATCACGGATTGTTAATGTCAAAATGAGGTCATTACTCAACAACCATCTGGTATGCATGCATGGGTAAAAATCCGGCCATGCATACGCAAACATACAAGGCTTCATGCAAACGTAAACTAACTACCTATTCATATACAAATGTAATCTTGCATGGGCTGTTAGGAGTCAAACCCTTAAGTTTTTTTTGTAAATAATTAAAATGTGAACAAATCACCCATGTATTTTAAATCCTATATGAGGTTAACGAACTAAGAAATATTGAATACAAGCATGTGGAAAGAATGTTGATAAAATAATTATGGAAGTGGCACACAAATGCAATTACAGATTATGTACAATACATGCAAGTCCATACTTAGATTAATTGAAGGAATGATCTATGTATAAACCAATACTATGCGTAGATCTTTACACACTGAAAACTAAAAGAAAGAAAGTAAGGGTTAAGTTGACTTGAATGGGCATGGTGATTAATATCCAAACCATTTTTTATTTTTTTATTTATTTATTTTTTTACTAATAATGTAAGAAAAGGTAGAATCGAATTTAAAGATCAAAAGGAATATGGCATGGGTTCTTAATAAAAGGGGATATGAATGAGTCATATTTGAGCAAACTATTAAAGTAACAAGCCTTGTAAAAGATAAATAACAACAAAGTACTAGTTGTAATAGTTTATCAAAAATACTGATGAAATAATAATAATAATAATAATAATAATAACAACAACAAAAATAATAATAAATAAATAAATAAGTAAAACGAAAGGAAGGTTTCCTATTATAAATTTTGGGCGATAGCATAAGTCCCCTATTTAAAATTTGGGCAAATAAGTAAGACCCCTCAATTTTACTATAAATAAAACGAACACCTAAAAATTAATGAACATTAAGATAAAGATGTATTTCGAGGTCGTAAGGGTTATTCCATAAACCTCATAAAGTGCCATACATTTTGTAGGGCCAAAGAAGGACACTGAACCCTAAACTCACGGTTACTTGGAACCTCGTGATCATTACTCAAGTGAGTTTCGTAGCCCCCTTTCATTTTAATATTTACACTCTTCGGGGTGAAATACTTGCTATCTTACTTATCCATACGTGTTTATTAAAATGATACTTGTTTGAATGTTTATTGCATGAGTACTTATTTCAAAGTCCCCGTTGATATATACGTATGAATGTATGTATTATATCGGTAATTCCACAACTATTTAGCTCAATTGACGAGCCGTGGATTAATATGGATAGTGCTATCGGGCTGACGACCCCATTCATTTTGAGATTTTGGTCGCACCAAATCGTTCCCAAGTGCCTGGGCTTAAATGAATGTATATTTCCATTTACTATATATTTAATTGATTGTTGGCATTATGGGGCGAAAAGTCATAGGTTTGGTTGTGGGCTCATGGTTAAGTAATCATTCACTTGTGCTAATTTTAATTTAAACATTATATGGATAATTTTTATAAATACTTTCCATCAACATTTTATCGAGTCGCAAACCTACGGACTCACCAACTATTTTAGTTGACTCTTTTTATGCATGTATTTCAGGAAATAACTAAGCTTGGATTATGCATGCTCTTTTGTGATACAACCGAAGATTTGGACAATATTGTTTTGATTAGGCAATATGAAGAATCTTTATATGTTGTATTTATTTTGGAATATTGTAACCTACATTATGTATCTCTTATGGACATGAATGCATGCTAGAAGTTTCTTTAGAAACAATGTGTTCAAGATCCGATTTCGTGACACCCTCGTGTTTCCGCTTTAGCGGGGGTGTGACAGATTGGTATCAGATCCATTGGTTATAGAGAATTAGGTTTTACTATTAGTGAGACCTAGACTATGGCCTTTAGCTTATCCTAGGACTTATGTGCATTTACATAATACATAACGATTAATTGTCTTTAGCTACGAAATAAGAATACTGTATATGTGTATAGAAGATGCCGCCAAAAAGGAGAGGGAGGAAGCCGAAGCAAACTACCGAAGATGAAACTGCAAATCCCGAGAACACGACTCTCAGCTCCAATGACATTGCTAAAATAGTGGATAAGCGTATCGAAGCTGCCATACCTAAAATCATTGCTCAAGTGAATTCAACAACAGGGAACAAGACCAATAATAACGGCGGTCACAACGGCTCTGCAAGAAACAATGTAGACCTCAGAGGGGGAACTGCCAACAAGGGGTGCACCTACAAAACCTTTGTAGCTTGTAAACCTAAGGAGTTTTACGGAAATGATGGGGCCATTGGAGTTTTGAAGTGGCTTGAAAAGATGGAGGCAGTCCTTCGTATCAGCGACTGTCTCCCTAGACAAAAGGTGAAGTATGTTGTGTGTTCACTCCAAGGTAAAGCCTTAACTTGGTGGAACACCCAAATTCAAGCTCGTGGAATTGATGAGGCTGAGGCACTAGGATGGAGTGAATTCAAGACATTGATCACTGAAGAATACTGCCCTGTTAATGAACTGCAAAAGTTAGAAGCTGAGTTTTGGAATCTCTCTATGGTTGGTGCTGAGATACAAGCATACACCAATCGGTTTCATGAGTTTTCGTGCTTACTTCCACACATGGTTAACTCGGAAGCTAAGAAGGTGGAAAGGTATGTCTGGGGTTTGGCACCTCAAATTCGGGGCTTGTGTGACATCCGTGAAAATCCCAGGTAATAACCATATTAAAATCTTAGCTATCCAGTCATTTACGAACAAAAACCAAGTATTACGTATGTTGAGTTGATGGTATTTAGACAAAACTAAGAAACCATGATCTGTCACGGGTTTCAAATATCGTAATGCGTATAAAAATAATCAAGGAATAAATACGAGATTTTGGAAATATTTAATAAAGTGAATTATAATATAAACCATTTATAAATATCCCAAATATTAAAATAAATTTTATAAAATTTTTGAGTATGTCAATAAATATAAATTTATAACTATTTTAATATTTAAATAAATATTTAAATAATTATAAAATGTTCTTTTAAATAAATATGAATTAATAAACTTTTTTTTTTTTTATAATTATTTTTACACATTTTTATTTATAAAAATTGAAAGAACTCTTTCCTTAATTAAATTTTAATCAAAAATCCTAATTAAACATAATCATTTAACTTTTTAACCTACTAATCTACACCCCCACATCCTTGTCCCCTTCCAACATTTTTGTCTCCCCAAGACCCTCCCCTCTCCAATTTCAACTATAAATACCACCTTCCATCCTTCACAAATCCTTTGCACCAAATCCATTCTTTCTTTGGATTTCTAATTCTATCTTCCTAAATCACTTCTCTTGAAATCTTTCTAAGGTTTTCAAGGTAATACTCACTTAAACTAAATGTTCTTACATTATTCACATTATGTCTTCATACTTCTTCTTCTTCTTCTTCTTCTTCTTCTTCTAACCCTCTAATTCTAAGTTGTTACCATGCTTGATAACACAAAGGTTTGTGTGTTGTGAGGTTTCCTAATAACTTGTCTTATGACAAGTAACCTATGATCAATCTATACACAAACATATTTTCAAGTTATGGATTCTTGCAATATTGATAACAAAAAGGTTTGTGTGTTTGTTCTCTACCAAACATCCAAACATACCTTCAATATTTGCCTTATTATTTTGAATGTTGATAACACAAAGGTTTTGTATAATTAGGGGTCTTTAATCAAAGATCAACAACTATACAAAACATACTTTCAACGTTTACCATGCTTTTATATTTTTAGCATTTTAATACATTCACAAATATATACTTGTAATTATTCAAACATATTACTTAAATGTGATTAACCCATTTAAGGTTTGACTTTAAATCAATATTACTTGAAAGTAATAAATTCATAAACCTTATTCCTAAACTTGATTATACGCATTACAAACTTAATCATTTTAAACCATCTTTGGTTTCATTATTTATTATTAGACCATCTGTGGTCCTATTATTATTAAACCATCCGTGGTTTCATTCGTAATTTGGTACGACTCAAAATAACGAGTCGATTAAAATGCCAAATTAAAAAGCGAACTGTGTTATGGCTTAATATCATTATTAAGTTGGAAGATGACAAGTTCGAGTAACGTATTATCATCTCTTATATGACTTAATGAAAGTCATTACTTTGCAATAACCCCAATCTATTAATCGGGTTAACGCATCTCTTATAAAAATACTAAATATTAAATCCATCGAAAAACTCAACAAATGTATACTTTCCTTATTTTAGGAGTTTGAAGTTCGTGACGAGAAACAAGATCTTAATATCATCTACCTTCTAGCATCTTACTACTAGTGAGTTTCATAGCCCCTCTTTTACTTTAATGTTTTGGGGTGGAATACATGCTAGATGCTAAAATCTTTACATCCATATGTGTTTAATTGAAATAGGCATTTTAGTGATTACTTGAGTATACGTGTTACTATCGTTTAAACTTCTTTAATATTCATGATGTACATTAGCAATATTTTGAGTGAAGTATACGTTTGACATCGTTTAAACTCATAATCATAAAATGCATGCTTTATTGTTAAACATTAATGGATGAATATCAATATAAACTCTTTTCTAACCATGCTTTATCAAGTCATAAACCTATGGACTCACCAACTATTTTTAGTTGACACTTGAGCATGTATTTCAGGAAATTAGCTTCATGGATTTTGTCACAACAAGAAGATTTTGAAGATATTGTTTAATTTAGATTAGACTATATAGAGAAATCTTCCATTGTTGTATTGTTTTGATCATATCATTTTGTAAAACTCTTATTGATATGTCATTTGAATTTATGTAATTCTCTTATGTATGTCTATTTGGATTATGAATGCAATTTAGTAAGTTTCTTTATAAACAATGTATTTGTAATCCAATTTCGTCTCGCCCTCGTGTTTCCGCTTTAGCGGGGGTGTGACAGATTGGTATCAGAGCCATTGGTTATAGAGAATTAGGTTGCATGAAACCTAGACTATAACTTATAGCTCATCCTAGGACTTACATGAACTCTACATGCTACCTTATTTGAACTACTTGTTACCACTATACATTCTTACTTGCTTGTTTGTTAGAAATAAGATTCATTAGAATTTAAGTATTCCATTAAGGATGCCTTAGATTGTAAAAGCCTTAGTTAAATCCTACAACTTTTACTTTTCCCTATTATATAAAAATTTAAAACACATAATATGTATGTATGACAAAAATATGTTTAACACTCTTACACTCAAAAATATTTTTATTCTATTCTCGTTAGAGCTAAGTTTTGTATAAACGGACATGTATTAACTGGAAGGGCGAATGCCGGTAGTTGGGACTCCTGTCTAGGAAAGCGATTCGTATAAATCCCCGACATACTGCGGGACCAGTCTAGCTTTCCTGGGGACTCCCGATGAGAACATTCTAACCTATAGGCCAAAGCATGTTATACCAAACGTTGTACGAACTATACGGCTCTAATAAGTCAACGGCAATTCCTTTGGATTGCCATTCCGCTTCACTTTGAAGCCAACCTCATTGATTTAGATAAACTCCAAAATGATTATTCTATACTCACATTGATATGTCAACCTAAAATAGCAAGAACCAAAGTGATCATGCAAGTCAAACCACCATTACGAGTGCACGCGTAATCGCCATTTGAAATGCATGAGAATTTTGGCAATTCCTATTCTATGTTCACTACTAATATGGGTTCCTAATCGCAAGATTTTCAAAACATTGGTCATAACCAACAAGATAAACTTTTTGACAAAAGGATGATCCATACTCTTGCACGCACAAAGAATTTAATCAAGTATATAATAAATAAATCATTACGATGAGATACTAAACCATTTCATTTTTAAACTTCATAGCTAATGGCGCCAACGAAAAGAGGACGACCATTAAAAAAAAAGGGACCAACTGATAACACCGATGAGGCCATCCTAATGACTCCGGCCGACATCGAGAAACTTGTGGAAGAAAGAATAGCCGCGGCCATACCCGGCATACTGGCTCAAGCTAATTCGGGAAACAACAATAATCATAATACCAATAACAGCAACACTAACGGGACTGACCCCGAAACCAACAATACGAGAAGGGGTTGTACCTACAAGCACTTTATGTCTTGCAAACCAAAGGACTTTTATGGCAACGATGGGGCCATAGGGTTACTAAGGTGGTTGGACAAAATCCAAGCCGTACTCCGCATTTCTGATTGCTTGGAAACCCACAAGGTTAGATACGCAGCCAATTCCTTTCAGGGAAAGGCCTTAAACTGGTGGAACAACCAGATACAAGCTAGGGGTATTGATGAAGCTGAGTCGATGGAATGGGAAGAGTTCAAAGCTCTACTACTGGAAGAATACTGCCCTATTAACGAACTCCAAAAACTAGAGAACGAGTTTTGGCACCTAACCATGAAGGGTGCTGATTTGATGGCTTATAATGATCGATTCCACGAACTCTCGAGTTTACTACCACACATGGTAAACTCGGAAGCTCGGAAAATCGAGCGTTATATTTGGGGACTTGCACCCCAAATTGGAAGCATGGTCACCGCTTCTAGGCCGACCACACTTAAAAGTGCCATCCTCTTGGCCGGCCAACTTCGGGACCATCTGGTCCGAACTAATGCTTTCGAGAACAAGAACTCGGGAGAGAAGAGAAAACTTGATAACCCCAACACATCCAACCATTCCAACCACACCAACCAAACCAATCACTCCAATCACTTCAAGAAACCCAACAATAACAAGAAGCCTGCAACTGTCCGTAACTATGGGGCAGTTAACCAAGAAAGGAAGAATCAACATGCACCTAAGTGTGCAAAATGCAACTTCTTCCACTTTGGAACGTGTCTCGTCTGCACCAAGTGTGGGAAGCCGGGGCATCAAGCCAATAATTGTCGAAGCAACCCCACTCCACGGGCTTGCTACGGATGTGGAAGCCCCGACCACATGCTCAACACTTGCCCCAAAAAGGCGCAAGGATCGGGATCTTCTAACAATCCACCACGGGGAAGAGCTTTCGTCATGGGAGCTAAAGAAGCTCGGGAAGACAACAACGTTGTCACTGGTACGTTCCTTGTAAATAATCATCCTGCTTCTATTTTATTTGATACTGGTGCTGATAAAAGTTTTATATCAACTAAGTTTGAGCATGTTGTGAATCAAAAATCTACCCCGTTAACTGAAATATACACCATAGAACTAGCCAACGGAAAAATATTAACTGCACGAAAGATCCTCAAAGGTTGCGTCCTTAACTATGACGGTCACTCGTTCTACCTAGACCTCATACCCATCCAACTTGGAAGTTTCGATGTAGTCGTTGGAATGGACTGGTTGTCCAAGCATCAAGCCGAAATCCAATGTCACCTCAAAATTGTGCGAGTCCCATTACCGAACGGTGAAGCACTAGAAATTCAAGGAGAGATAGCAAGTAGGAAACTACACCTCATTTCCGCCATGAAGGCACACAAGTATCTGAAGAAGGAATGTCAAGCCTTCCTTGCCCACGTCAAAGTCAAGGACCAAGAAGAAAAGAAAATCGAAGACATACCGATAGTCCGAGACTTTCCCGACGTATTCCCCAACGAGCTACCTGGATTACCACCCGTGCGACAAGTAGAATTCCGTATCGATCTGGTTCCGGGAGCAGCACCAATAGCAAAGACACCCTACCGTCTTGCACCATCCGAGATGCAAGAGTTATCAAGCCAATTACAAGAACTCTTGGATCGAGGATTCATTCGACCAAGCTTCTCGCCATGGGGAGCACCCATCCTGTTTGTCAAAAAGAAGGATGGATCGTTTCGAATGTGCATCGACTATAGAGAGCTCAACAAAGTAACCATTAAGAACCGCTATCCTCTTCCTCGGATTGATGATTTGTTCGACCAACTACAAGGATCTAGACACTTCTCAAAAATAGACCTTCGGTCGGGTTATCATCAACTAAGGATTCATGAAGATGACATCCCAAAAACCGCATTCCGAACAAGATACGGGCACTACGAATTCCTAGTAATGCCTTTCGGACTCACCAATGCTCCTGCGGTATTTATGGATTTAATGAATCGTGTGTGCAAACCTTACCTCGATAAATTTGTGATCGTATTCATCGATGATATTCTTATATACTCACAAAACGAGGAAGATCATAAGCAACACCTGAAGCTAGTGCTCCAACTCTTGGCAAAAGAGAAACTATATGCTAAGTTTTCCAAATGCGAGTTCTGGTTAAAGGAGGTTCACTTCCTTGGTCATGTGGTTAATGATAGGGGTATTCAAGTCGACCCAAGCAAGATTGAGGCCGTGAAGAAATGGGAAGCACCAACAACCCCGACGGAAATTCGACAGTTCCTAGGGTTGGCTGGATACTATCGGAGATTCATCGAGAACTTCTCTAAAATAGCCAAGCCCTTAACCATGCTCACTCAAAAGGAGCAAAAGTACAAATGGGGAAGTGAACAAGAAGAAGCCTTTCAATTGTTGAAACATAAGTTGTGCCATGCTCCGATCCTATCACTCCCCGACGGTATCGATAATTTTGTCGTATACTGTGATGCATCGCACCAAGGTCTCGGTTGCGTGTTGATGCAAAAAGACAAAGTTATTGCATATGCATCTCGACAACTCAAAGTGCATGAGAAGAATTACACCACTCACGACTTAGAGTTGGGAGCCGTCATCTTTGCCTTGAAAATCTGGAGACACTACCTTTACGGTACCAAGTGTCTTATATACACCGATCACAAAAGCCTCCAACACATCCTTGATCAGAAAATGCTGAATATGCGTCAAAGAAGATGGGTTGAGTTACTCAACGATTACGACTGTGACATACGCTACCATCCCGGTAAAGCAAATGTGGTGGCTGATGCACTAAGTAGGAAAGAGAGGGTCAAACCCGTTCGCGTACGCGCCTTAGGTATGACAATCCAAACCTCTCTCAAAACCCAAATTCTTGAAGCACAAAAGGAAGCTCTAAAGGCAAAGGAACTCAAAGAAGAACTACTATGCGGGGCGGAGAAGAAACTCAAACCAAAGGAAGACGATGTGTTGTATTTCCAAGAAAGAATGTGGGTTCCCGAACTGAACAACATCCGAGAGCTCATTTTTCATGAAGCCCACAAATCCAAATACTCTATTCATCCAGGCGCCGACAAAATGTACAAAGATCTCAAGGAATACTATTGGTGGCCCGGAATGAAGAAAGACATCGCCTTGTATGTCGGAAAATGCCTAACCTGTTCTAAGGTGAAAGCCGAACATCAAAAACCATCGGGTATGCTACAACAACCCGAAATCCCGCAATGGAAATGGGAGCAAATTTCCATGGATTTCATCACCAAACTACCACGTACCTCTGGTGGTTATGACTCTATATGGGTCATCGTCGATCGATTGACGAAGTCCGCTCACTTCTTGCCCATTAGAGAGGATTTTAAGATGGAGAAGCTTGCAAAATTATACATCACTGAAATCATCACAAGGCACGGGGTGCCCATGTCCATCATCTCTGACCGAGATAGCCGATTTACCTCCCGATTTTGGCAATCCATGCAAAAGGCACTCGGAACTCGTCTTGACCTTAGCACCGCCTATCATCCACAAACCGACGGCCAAACTGAAAGAACAATCCAAACCTTGGAAGATATGCTTAGGTGTTGTGTGGTAGACTTTGGTGGAAGTTGGGATAACCATCTTCCATTAATTGAATTCTCGTATAATAACAGTTACCACACGAGCATCAAGTGCGCACCGTTCGAAGCCTTATACGGACGAAAATGTCGATCTCCCGTGTGTTGGGCAGAAATCGGGGAAAGTCAAATAACCGGTCCCGAAATCATTCAAGAAACAACAGATAAAATTGCACAAATCAAAGACCGAATCAAATCCGCCAGGGATCGTCAGAAAAGCTACGCCGACAATCGAAGGAAACCATTGGAATTTGCAATTGGCGATAAGGTAATGTTAAAAGTGTCTCCATGGAAAGGTGTTGTGCGATTCGGGAAGAAGGGCAAGCTAGCTCCGAGGTACGTCGGACCTTTTGAAATTCTCGATAGAATTGGTCCCGTGGCCTACAAACTTCAATTACCACAAGAACTCGGTGGAGTGCATGATACGTTCCATGTGTCCAATCTAAAGAAATGCCTATCGGATGAAACATTGATAATACCATTGGATGAGGTTCGACTCGACGACAAACTCCATTTTATCGAAGAACCAATTGAGGTTATGGATCGAGATGTGAAGACATTGAAGCGAAGCCGCATTCCGATAGTTAAAGTTAGATGGAACTCTAAACGAGGACCTGAATTCACATGGGAAAGGGAGGATCATATGAAGAAAAAGTATCCTCAGTTATTCACGAACGACTCTACCTTGGTAAATAAAGACTGAATTTCGGGACGAAATTCTTTTAACCGGGGAGACTGTGACATCCGTGAAAATCCCAGGTAATAACCATATTAAAATCTTAGCTATCCAGTCATTTACGAACAAAAACCAAGTATTACGTATGTTGAGTTGATGGTATTTAGACAAAACTAAGAAACCATGATCTGTCACGGGTTTCAAATATCGTAATGCGTATAAAAATAATCAAGGAATAAATACGAGATTTTGGAAATATTTAATAAAGTGAATTATAATATAAACCATTTATAAATATCCCAAATATTAAAATAAATTTTATAAAATTTTTGAGTATGTCAATAAATATAAATTTATAACTATTTTAATATTTAAATAAATATTTAAATAATTATAAAATGTTCTTTTAAATAAATATGAATTAATAAACTTTTTTTTTTTTATAATTATTTTTACACATTTTTATTTATAAAAATTGAAAGAACTCTTTCCTTAATTAAATTTTAATCAAAAATCCTAATTAAACATAATCATTTAACTTTTTAACCTACTAATCTACACCCCCACATCCTTGTCCCCTTCCAACATTTTTGTCTCCCCAAGACCCTCCCCTCTCCAATTTCAACTATAAATACCACCTTCCATCCTTCACAAATCCTTTGCACCAAATCCATTCTTTCTTTGGATTTCTAATTCTATCTTCCTAAATCACTTCTCTTGAAATCTTTCTAAGGTTTTCAAGGTAATACTCACTTAAACTAAATGTTCTTACATTATTCACATTATGTACTTCTTCTTCTTCTTCTTCTTCTTCTTCTTCTTCTTCTAACCCTCTAATTCTAAGTTGTTACCATGCTTGATAACACAAAGGTTTGTGTGTTGTGAGGTTTCCTAATAACTTGTCTTATGACAAGTAACCTATGATCAATCTATACACAAACATATTTTCAAGTTATGGATTCTTGCAATATTGATAACAAAAAGGTTTGTGTGTTTGTTCTCTACCAAACATCCAAACATACCTTCAATATTTGCCTTATTATTTTGAATGTTGATAACACAAAGGTTTTGTATAATTAGGGGTCTTTAATCAAAGATCAACAACTATACAAAACATACTTTCAACGTTTACCATGCTTTTATATTTTTAGCATTTTAATACATTCACAAATATATACTTGTAATTATTCAAACATATTACTTAAATGTGATTAACCCATTTAAGGTTTGACTTTAAATCAATATTACTTGAAAGTAATAAATTCATAAACCTTATTCCTAAACTTGATTATACGCATTACAAACTTAATCATTTTAAACCATCTTTGGTTTCATTATTTATTATTAGACCATCTGTGGTCCTATTATTATTAAACCATCCGTGGTTTCATTCGTAATTTGGTACGACTCAAAATAACGAGTCGATTAAAATGCCAAATTAAAAAGCGAACTGTGTTATGGCTTAATATCATTATTAAGTTGGAAGATGACAAGTTCGAGTAACGTATTATCATCTCTTATATGACTTAATGAAAGTCATTACTTTGCAATAACCCCAATCTATTAATCGGGTTAACGCATCTCTTATAAAAATACTAAATATTAAATCCATCGAAAAACTCAACAAATGTATACTTTCCTTATTTTAGGAGTTTGAAGTTCGTGACGAGAAACAAGATCTTAATATCATCTACCTTCTAGCATCTTACTACTAGTGAGTTTCATAGCCCCTCTTTTACTTTAATGTTTTGGGGTGGAATACATGCTAGATGCTAAAATCTTTACATCCATATGTGTTTAATTGAAATAGGCATTTTAGTGATTACTTGAGTATACGTGTTACTATCGTTTAAACTTCTTTAATATTCATGATGTACATTAGCAATATTTTGAGTGAAGTATACGTTTGACATCGTTTAAACTCATAATCATAAAATGCATGCTTTATTATTAAACATTAATGGATGAATATCAATATAAACTCTTTTCTAACCATGCTTTATCAAGTCATAAACCTATGGACTCACCAACTATTTTTAGTTGACACTTGAGCATGTATTTCAGGAAATTAGCTTCATGGATTTTGTCACAACAAGAAGATTTTGAAGATATTGTTTAATTTAGATTAGACTATATAGAGAAATCTTCCATTGTTGTATTGTTTTGATCATATCATTTTGTAAAACTCTTATTGATATGTCATTTGAATTTATGTAATTCTCTTATGTATGTCTATTTGGATTATGAATGCAATTTAGTAAGTTTCTTTATAAACAATGTATTTGTAATCCAATTTCGTCTCGCCCTCGTGTTTCCGCTTTAGCGGGGGTGTGACAGCTTGGTTACTTCCTCTCGACCAACCACCTTGAAGAGTGCCATCCTCCTGGCAGGACAATTGACTGATGAGATGATCAGAACAGGAACACTGACAAAGAAAGGTGCAGGGGAAAAGCGAAAGTTTAAGAGCTCACGCCCGGCAAACGCACCAAGCAAGAAGACCACAACTGTCCGCAATTATGGGGCAGTCACACAGGAAAAGAAACCACGTCCACCATCAAAATGCAACAAGTGTAACTTGTTCCACCAAGGGGAATGTCCCATTTGCTCACGATGTAAGAAGACAGGACACTTTGCCCGAAACTGCCGAAGCGATCAAAGAGTCTGTTATGAGTGTGGAAGTTTGGAACACTTGAGAAATGTGTGTCCAAAATTACAGCGCGGACCAACAAATGGAGGCAATCAGGGTAGGGGAAGAGCTTTCGTTCTTGGAGCAAAGGAAGCTCGCCAGGATCCCAACATAGTGACAGGTACATACCTTATCAATAATAACTATGCATCTGTTTTATTCGATACGGGTGCTGATAAGTGCTTTATATCACCTGAATTTGAATGCTTGATCACACAAAAACCTATTCCTCTAAATGAACCCTACACAATTGAATTGGCCAACGGAAAATTATTGAAAGCTCAAACAATCCTTAAAGGATGCAAAATAAGTTTAGAGAATCACTCGTTCGACATTGACCTTATTCCAATTCAACTTGGAAGTTTTGATGTAGTCGTAGGGATGGATTGGTTATCTAAAAACCAAGGCGAGATCAAGTGTTTCGATAAAATTATTCGCATTCCGCTTCCGGATGACGAAATACTTGAAATCAGAGGTGAAACTCTCGAAAGAAGTTTTCACATCATATCATCCATGAAAGCCCAAAATATCTAAGGAAGGAGTACCAAGCATTCTTAGCTCATGTGAAGGTAAAGGAGATTAAGGAGAGGAAGATTGATGATATACCCGTTGTTAGAGACTTCCCTGAAGTCTTTCCGGAAGACCTTCCTGGTTTACCACCTGTTCGACAAGTCGAGTTTCGCATCGATTTAGTCCCTGGAGCCCACCAATTGCTAGATCTCCTTATCGCTTAGCACCATCGTAGATGCAAGAGTTATCCAATCAATTACAAGAACTATTGGATCGAGGATTCATTAGACCAAGTTTGTCTCCTTGGGGAGCACCGGTGCTGTTCGTGAAAAAGAAAGACGGTACATTTCGAATGTGTATTGATTACAGAGAACTGAACAAAGTGACGATCAAGAACCGTTATCCTCTTCCCCGTATTGATGATTTATTCGACCAATTACAAGGGTCAACTTATTTTTCAAAGATTGACCTTCGGTCGGGTTACCATCAACTACGTATTCAAGAGGAAGACATTCCTAAAACAGCTTTCCGAACTCGGTACGGACACTACGAATTCCTAGTAATACCTTTTGGGCTGACTAATGCCCCTGCTGTGTTCATGGACTTAATGAATCGAGTCTGCAAGCCATACCTCGATAAATTTGTGATTGTATTCATTGATGATATATTAATCTATTCTCAAAATCAACAAGACCACGAACAACACTTAAGGTTGGTTTTGGAGCTACTCGCTAAGGAAAAGTTGTACGCTAAACTTTCCAAATGCGAGTTCTGGCTAAGAGAAGTTCACTTTCTCTGTCATGTAATTAATCAAAAAGGAATTCACGTGGACCCAAGCAAGATAGAAGCAGTAAAACAATGGGAAGCACCAAAGACTCCAACGGAGATCCGACAGTTCTTAGGGTTGGCTGGTTATTACCGAAGATTTATCGAAAGCTTTTCCAAGATAGCCCAACCCTTAACTGCTTTGACACAAAAAGATAGAAAATATGATTGGGGAAAAGAACAGGAGGATGCCTTCCAACTGTTGAAACATAAGCTGTGCAATGCACCTATCCTATCTCTCCCAGAGGGTACCGATAACTTTGTAGTATTTTGTGATGCATCGCACCAAGGTCTTGGTTGTGTGCTAATGCAAAAAGACAAGGTTATTGCGTACGCCTCTCGACAACTCAAGGTTCATGAAAAGAATTACACCACTCATGATCTTGAGTTAGGAGCAGTCATTTTTGCACTAAAAATATGGAGACATTACCTATATGGTACAAAGTGTCTCATCTATACCGATCACAAAAGTCTGCAACACATTCTTGACCAGAAAATGCTCAATATGCGACAAAGGCGATGGGTAGAATTACTAAACGATTACGACTGTGAAATCCGTTACCATCCAGGCAAGGCCAACGTAGTTGCGGATGCATTGAGTAGAAAGGAAAGAGTCAAGCCCATACGCGTACGAGCTCTGGGAATGACAATTCAAACGACTCTTAAGACCCAAATTCTGAATGCACAACAAGGGGTCTTGAGGAACAAAGAGTTAAAAGATGAACTATTATGTGGAGCAGAGAAAAAGCTAGAACCAAAAGATGATGAGGTGCTGTATTTTCAAGAAAGAATATGGGTCCCTGATCTGAACCACTTGCGGGAATTAATCTTTGATGAAGCCCACAAGTCTAAGTACTCGATTCATCCTGGTGCTGACAAAATGTACAAAGATCTCAAAGAATTCTATTAGTGGCCTGGGATGAAAAAGGATATTGCTGAATATGTTGGAAAGTGTTTAACGTGCTCTAAAGTCAAGGCCGAACACCAGAAGCCTTCAGGTTTGTTACAACAACCAGAAATCCCTCAGTGGAAATGGGAACAAATTTCTATGGATTTTATAACCAAGCTTCCACGTACCTCGAGTGGTCATGACTCCATATGGGTTATAGTTGATCGCTTGACAAAATTTGCCCATTTTCTGCCGATTAGAGAGGATTACAAGATGGAGAAATTGGCTCGACTCTACATTAATGAAGTTGTAACCCGACATGGAGTGCCTATCTCGATTATATCTAATAGAGACAGTCGATTCACCTCTCGGTTTTGGCAATCCTTGCAAAAATCAATGGGAACACGTTTAGATCTGAGCACTACTTATCACCCTCAGACCGATGGTCTAACAGAAAGAACAATTCAAACATTGGAGGATATGCTTAGATGTTGTGTGGTAGACTTTGGTGGAAATTGGGATGCTCACCTTCCATTAATTGAATTCTCTTACAATAATAGTTATCACACAAGCATCCAATGTGCTCCATTTGAAGCCTTGTATGGCAGAAAATGTCGGTCACCAGTTTGCTGAGCCGAAATTGGGGAAAGTCAATTAATTGGGCCAGAGATAATTCAAGAAACAACCGACAAAATCGCACAAATAAAGGAACGGATCAAAGCCGCCAGAGACCGACAAAAGAGCTACGCCAACCACCGGAGGAAGCCACTAGAGTTTTCAATTGGTGATAAAGTAGTGTTGAAAGTGTCTCCGTGGAAAGGCGTGGTGCGATTTGGCAAAAAGGGAAAACTGGCACCAAGATACGTTGGACCTTTTGAAATCCTCGATAGGATTGGTCCTGTATCTTATAAACTTAAATTACCCCAAGAACTCGGTGGGGTGCATGACGTATTCCACGTGTCAAATCTTAAGAAGTGTTTATCGGATGAATCATTAATAATTTCTCTTGATGAAGTTTGGCTCGATGACAAGCTGCACTTTATCGAGGAACCCATTGAAATTATGGATCGTGAAATAAAAAAGCTAAAGAGAAGTCGAATACCGATTGTTAAAGTTAGATGAAACTCTAAACGAGGTCTTGAGTTTACATGGGAACATGAGGATCAAATAAAACAAAAATATCCTCATCTATTTACAAATGTGCGAGATCCTGACCGTAACTAAATTTCGGAACGAAATTCTCCTAACCGGGGGAGACTGTAACAACCACTAATAAAACAGGTATTTATTTCCTTGAGATTAAATTATTTTTAGAACAAAGGTTATTAAAAACAGAATCTAAAAATCCCAATAAAACCATGCCAACTTAATAAAACAATTATCTAAAATATTAAGTGAATAAAGATTATTATTTAAGAGAACAACTATTTAAAAAAAAAAAAGGGATCACAATGAATTAATGACGTAATGAATTTAAACTCAATAAACCTAATTTATGGGCTATATATATATATATATATATATATCTTAATACAAACACCCATGAATAAACCCTCACCTGCACCCTCACTAATATATGAACACCCAATCATGGATAACGAATAAAAGCGATAAACGTCTATAAACACACCGTATAGGATTTTAAAATGTAAAACTCACTAGAAGGAACCGACCCAAGTCTTGGCTGATCATTATCACTAAAATAAAACAAAAGAAGTATCCTACTCTTTCCTTCTACTCTATTTTGACGGTACAATTAGAAAAAAAAAAGAAAAAAAATTCATGGTATAACATGACATCTATCTACATAAGTATGGAGGCCAACATCAATCCATCTTCCTGCACAAAGCCTGCGACCAGCCCTCCCCTAGCATCTACAAACCATCTTGTCAGGTATAACCAAGTCCTAAAGACCCATCCCAAACCAACCCAACCGGTTTCCCCCTCATTATCACCCACAAACTTTGAAAACTCCCAATAAATACTTGATGTTGCAGCCTTAAAACCCACACCAAACTTACCATTCCTTACCTCATCACCTCCTTGTTTTATCGGTGCAACCTCCTTCTCACCCATCTGGGTACTTGCAGCCAAGCAGTTTCCAACCAGCCACCCTCTTGTGTAGTAGCAGCAGCCACGGTGAACCAGCCTAGCAACCCTCAACCCTCGGTTGATACTTGGCTGGAACCCAGCAGCCCTATCGGTCGAGCAACACCAGCCCCCAAGCCATCCAGCTGCTCGAGCAAACCAACAACTTGATCACCTAACCAGCAACTCTTCATGCTCTTTAACGGTCTCTACGACGCTTGAGAAATCGTGATCCTTAATACCTTGGTTGCTTCAGTAAGTTTACTTGTAATGTCTTCTATAACTCACAAAAGAGAACAAAATCTACCAAACAAGAGCCACCTAATCACGGATTGTTAATGTCAAAATGAGGTCATTACTCAACAACCATCTGGTATGCATGCATGGGTAAAAATCCGGCCATGCATACGCAAACATACAAGGCTTCATGCAAACGTAAACTAACTACCTATTCATATACAAATGTAATCTTGCATGGGCTGTTAGGAGTCAAACCCTTAAGTTTTTTTTGTAAATAATTAAAATGTGAACAAATCACCCATGTATTTTAAATCCTATATGAGGTTAACGAACTAAGAAATATTGAATACAAGCATGTGGAAAGAATGTTGATAAAATAATTATGGAAGTGGCACACAAATGCAATTACAGATTATGTACAATACATGCAAGTCCATACTTAGATTAATTGAAGGAATGATCTATGTATAAACCAATACTATGCGTAGATCTTTACACACTGAAAACTAAAAGAAAGAAAGTAAGGGTTAAGTTGACTTGAATGGGCATGGTGATTAATATCCAAACCATTTTTTATTTTTTTTTTTATTTATTTTTTTACTAATAATGTAAGAAAAGGTAGAATCGAATTTAAAGATCAAAAGGAATATGGCATGGGTTCTTAATAAAAGGGGATATGAATGAGTCATATTTGAGCAAACTATTAAAGTAACAAGCCTTGTAAAAGATAAATAACAACAAAGTACTAGTTGTAATAGTTTATCAAAAATACTGATGAAATAATAATAATAATAATAATAATAATAATAACAACAACAAAAATAATAATAAATAAATAAATAAGTAAAACGAAAGGAAGGTTTCCTATTATAAATTTTGGGCGATAGCATAAGTCCCCTATTTAAAATTTGGGCAAATAAGTAAGACCCCTCAATTTTACTATAAATAAAACGAACACCTAAAAATTAACGAACATTAAGATAAAGATGTATTTCGAGGTCGTAAGGGTTATTCCATAAACCTCATAAAGTGCCATACATTTTGTAGGGCCAAAGAAGGACACTGAACCCTAAACTCACGGTTACTTGGAACCTCGTGATCATTACTCAAGTGAGTTTCGTAGCCCCCTTTCATTTTAATATTTACACTCTTCGGGGTGAAATACTTGCTATCTTACTTATCCATACGTGTTTATTAAAATGATACTTGTTTGAATGTTTATTGCATGAGTACTTATTTCAAAGTCCCCGTTGATATATACGTATGAATGTATGTATTATATCGGTAATTCCACAACTATTTAGCTCAATTGACGAGCCGTGGATTAATATGGATAGTGCTATCGGGCTGACGACCCCATTCATTTTGAGATTTTGGTCGCACCAAATCGTTCCCAAGTGCCTGGGCTTAAATGAATGTATATTTCCATTTACTATATATTTAATTGATTGTTGGCATTATGGGGCGAAAAGTCATAGGTTTGGTTGTGGGCTCATGGTTAAGTAATCATTCACTTGTGCTAATTTTAATTTAAACATTATATGGATAATTTTTATAAATACTTTCCATCAACATTTTATCGAGTCGCAAACCTACGGACTCACCAACTATTTTAGTTGACTCTTTTTATGCATGTATTTCAGGAAATAACTAAGCTTGGATTATGCATGTTCTTTTGTGATACAACCGAAGATTTGGACAATATTGTTTTGATTAGGCAATATGAAGAATCTTTATATGTTGTATTTATTTTGGAATATTGTAACCTACATTATGTATCTCTTATGGACATGAATGCATGCTAGAAGTTTATTTAGAAACAATGTGTTCAAGATCCGATTTCGTGACACCCTCGTGTTTCCGCTTTAGCGGGGGTGTGACATCTTCCTAGTACTCCTATGCTTATAACTATATTATTTCCTTCATATTTCTCATATCCTTTTGTTTGTAATGCTATTTTTAAATTCTTTAAATCATTTATATCTTTTAAAATTCCTGGTGTACAATAAAATAAAGCTGTGTTTTGACTAAGATCTATTTCCATTCAAGATATTATTGCTTTATTTAATTCTGTTTTCCAGCATTTATCTAGTATTAATGCTTTGTTCCTAGATTTTTTCTTCCTAAAGCTTTTATTCCTATAACTATTAATCCTGTGTGTACAAAGTTTTTTTCCTGAATTTTTTATTTTCTTTATTGTTTCTGGAGAAAATAATTCTATAGTAACTGTTTTGTCTATTACTCTTAATATTTCTTCTCTACTACTTCTTATTAATGTAGTATTAACATTTAATACACCTGTTTTATATTATACTCTTGGATTTAATATTTCTATTTTATTTTTATTGTATAAATCTATATTTTTGTTTACATCTATTTCTTCCACTAATTGTATATTATTTAAATTATTTGAATTATTAGAAATGATCCTTTTCTTATTATTTTGATTCTGAACTAATTATATTATTTATATTACTTGTAGAACTTCTTGCTTCCTGTATGGATCTACTTTTAATCATTTTCTTGGTACCCAATGTTTATATGGTTTATGTTTCTTTTCAATTTTTAAGTCTTCTATATTTAATTTATTTAAAGCTTCTGTTATTTTATCTATTTCTTCTTGATTATTAACTATTCCTTTATTTTTAAATTCTCGTATTATTTGATTATTTTGTTCTTTAATATATTCTAAACTTTCTGTTAATTTTTTAATTTCTTCTGTTTGTTTATTTATTTTAAATAATAAGTTTTTATTGTTTAATATTTCTTGTTGTAAGTTGTATCCTAAATTTATAATTAAATCTGTTGTACTATTTAAATGTGCGTTATTTGTATGTGAAATATGATTATGTTTTTCTTTTAGTCTACACGTAAAATTATAAAAATCAACAGTTATTTTTGTTTCACCTTTTTCAGAGAATTCTAGATTTAATAGCTCTAAGTTTTTTAAATTTTTATAATCAATTTTTAGTAATTCTTCCATCTTCCTTTCTTTCTTCCAATTTTCCCTATATTCCTTAAAATTTTCTTATATCTTAATTTTTATATAATTACACAATATAATAAAAGCAATAATTACAAAATATTATGATAAATTCAAAGCAATCAACAATCCCTAATCTTCACCTGAGAGAGTTCTCTAAAAAATAGGACTTAAGCAATTCAAGCTGCCTTACATAGAGCTTGTCTCAGCCTTGCAGATTATGAACCGTCTTTGCTCTGATACCATTATTTTGGGGGTGGTTGCATTTAAGCGAGAATTATTTTGGGGGGTGGTTGCATTTAAGCGAGAATAAAGTAAAATAAAAGAGCGGAAACTATATATATATATGGCATGGAAATATACATAACCCTAAATATGCAATAACCCAAAATAACTCGTCAAGATCAAACCAAATCTTTGATTTTTTTAACATCATTGTAAACACATTTAAAATAATTTCTTATTTTATGAATTTGCATAAATTCATCACCGTTTGAGAGTTAGCATCGTTATAAGTTCTGTAAGTGTTTTTTGACCCAAAACTTATGATGATGTTAACTATCAAATGGTGATGAAAGTATTCTAAATGTGTTTATAGTAATGTTAAAAAAATCAAAGATTTGGTTTGATCTTGACAGGTTATTTCGAGTTATTGCATGTATACGGGTTATTTTTTATCATTCCCCTATATCTATTTATTTATCTAACAAATGGGAGTTGAGCCAGCTTATGTTTCAACCTCTAAGGCTCTCCACCAAAGTGAAAATGATGTAATGATGATGTATTTTTTCCATGCTGATGTCATCAATTTTTTCCGGCTTTTTCTTGCCAAAAAGTAATTCAAAATTCAAATTAAGAAAACTCTTTTATCAATGTGACTACCTTGAGATCACCACCCATTTATTGAAAAAAAAAACACCTTGAGACCACCACCCATTTCTTGAAAAAAAAACACCTTGAGACCACCACCAATTTCTTGAGGTAAACAAGGTTTTAAAGAAAGTATGCTATAAAATGTATGAAACACGCCCGAGCATTTCCCCCGCTTCAAACCCTAAAATCATTTCAGAATTTAAAAATCAATTTCATCTCACAGAGGGCCTTCATAAGTTTTTGTACAATGTCGATAGCCTTATGTTGTTATTGTTTCTAGGTTGATGAATTATTTGCATTAGAATAAACCAGAACCAATTATTCACAGGGATCTAGAGCCTTCGTAAATTTTTCTTCAAAATCTTTACTGATATAGCGATGAACTTGTGATGGGTTTTTTTTCCAACATGAATTGACCGAGTAACAGAACCAATAAGCAGTATTAGCATTAAGATTAAGAGTATAAGATATTAACTTTTAAAATACAAGTATAAAGTATTAGTATTTAGAGTAAATGTATATAGTATTAGCCTTTAGAACAAGTGTATCAAGTATTAGCATTTAGCGTAAGTGTTCAAAGCCTTAGCAATTAGAATAAGTGTTCAAAGCATTAGCATTTAGACTTAGCATGTAGCATTAGCATATAGTATTAGCATGTAGCATGAGCGTATAGTATTAGCATGTAGCATGAGCGTATAGTATTAGCATGTAGCATGAGCGTGTAGCATTAGAATATAGTATTAGAATATAGACTTATCATGTAGCATTCCCATGTAGCATTTAGATTAGAAGTATAAAGTATTAGAATAAAGCATTAGCACTATAGTATGAATGTGTTAGCATTATGAATAAGTTTAAGAGCGTTTAAGAACATTAAAAGTTATTCTAACATGCTTCTCAATCCCGAAGTAAAACAAATATGTTTGAAAAAGGGACAAATGAACTCACCTTGTTGTTGAAGTGGTTGACTTAGCTTAAACTAGAATGCACGCGCTCTTTGATGGATTTGTTGTTGTTTTCGCGATCCTGTATTGATTTCACGATGTTCGTAACTTATAAGTTTAAGTTGTAAGAATTTGTGTGCGTGTATGTGTTAACCCTAACTGGGTTATCACTCGTGAGTCTCAGTCTTTGTCGTCATTCGGCCTTGGTTTAAGGGTTATAAATTCACACTAACATTAAAATAATTTAGATTGAACTTAGTATAATCCGTTATGTGTTTTATGTTCCATTTGTTTTGACCTTGCCATGTTGTGACATCTTGAAGCTTATTACCATTTATAAATACAATTTCCATTCAATTTCCACCATCTTGGTAGTAAATTATTGAAATTTCACATGCATGTTACCCATTAATATTCATTTTAAGCGTTTGTTCTCATCACTAAGTATTGTGGGCCGAATGACATGCGTATCGGCCGAGTTAGGTGATCATGGGCTCTTGTTTGTTCTTGGGCCGAAAAGAATCACATGGGCCGAATAAGTTTATTGGGCTAGGTTAATCAACATGGATCGGGCCTAATCAACTCATTGGGCCGGTTAATTCACATAGACTGAAGACACGTGTGGGCCGGACCAGCGGCCAAAACTTTAGATCGCTTGTACTTCTATGTAGAGGATGTCGAGAGCTTCGTTTGGACACCAAGAACGTCCAATTTCGCCAAGAAATGACCAAGATATGATGATTTGAAGATGTAATTCTAGTGAGAAGGAGGAGGTTCGGGAATAGGGTTTTAGAGAGAGAGTGAGATGATAAAAATGAAGTGAAAGGCTTCATTTAGCCTTTAAATACCCCGGGTGTATTCGGGTTTGTTTCGGTTGCTCGTTTTTCGTCTCCGTTGAGTTTCCGGGTTTTTACGCGAATTTTACGTATTTTAAATGAAAGACTTTCTTTGTTTAATTATTTTGATGAGTTTCAAAATTGTAGAATGTAAAATATTATATTTTCTTAAATTTATTATCGTTCATTTCGTTTTTTCGTTTTCGTTTCGTCAGAATGCGTCACCTTCGCGTATTCGTTCGAATTGTCACCCGAACAAACACGACGATGGTTTTGCTTTCTAATTCTTATTTTCTACTTTTTAGTCATCATTTCAGAACGTTAAACTTTTTGATTTATTCGTACAGATCGTCACCTATACGAATAATTCATCGTTTAGCATTCTGCAACGACATCTGTTATGGTTTTGTTTTGTTTAACCTCGCATACGTTTATACCAAATAGCATTAAATCAAGAATCTGTGTGTCAGTTCGGTGTTGTCTGATGTGTTTCTGACTGTTAAACCATGAGGTTTAACTCAGGTTGCAGAAACAATTGCCTAATAGTGTAGTGTCAAGCATCAAAATATCAAGAGCATGTAATAGTTCACTTAGTTTGTACCTGAGTTACTGTGCAAGTTACTGTTGATTTTCCTATTCCGGTGACGTTTCCGGCACCGATGTTACAATCATATCTTAGTTAAGTTTGTTTATGTAAAATTTATGCACATAAGGTGCTTGATGAAATGCCTTCTGTTTCAAATACAATTAAATGTTGCCCTATTCTAAAATTCCCAATTTTAACACCAAATATGCTTTCATGGAAAGGCAGAGGTATTACAATTTTGCGTACCTTATCCGGATGCCTTTCATCAATTTTTTCCAGCTTCTTCTTGACAAAAAGGAATTTTAAATTCAAATTCAAAAAACTCTTTTATCAATGTCCGACTACCTTGAGACCACCACCCATTTATTGAAAAAAAAACACTTTGAGACCACCACCCATTTCTTGAAAAAAAAAACACCTTGAGACCACCACCCATTTCTTGAAAAAAAAAATACCTTGAGACCACCACCCATTTCTTGAGGCAACCAATGTTTTAAAGAAAGTATGCTAAAAAATGTATGGAACACGCCTGGACATTTCGCCCGTTTCAAACCCTAAAATCATTTCAGAATTCAAAAATCATTTTCATCTCACAGAGGGCCTTCGTAAGTTTTTCTACAATGTGGGTAGCCTTATTTTGGGAAGAATTATTTTCATGAGAATAAACCAGTACCAATTATTCACAGGGTTCTAAAGCCTTCGTAAATTTTTCTACAAAATCTTCACTGATGTAGCGATGAACTTGTGAATGGTTTTTTTCCAACATGAATTGACCGAGTAACAGAACAATTATGCAACAAATGTTTGTATTCGAAACAATCTCTATCATTCATCTGCTTAATCACAGGTTAGCAAAACATTTGTTTTCATTGAATTTTTGTTTTTTGCATGATTTTAATGATAATAGTATGATTGTTGGATTGAAACAAATCATATCTTAGTGAATTTTGTTTGTGTAATATTTGTGCACATAAGGTGCTTGATAAAATGCCTTCTGTTTCAAATCTAATTAAATGTTGCCCTATTCTAAAATTCCCAATTTTAACATCAAATAGGCCTTTCATGGAATGGCAGAGGTATTACAATTTTACGTACCTTATCCAGATGCCTTTCATCAATATTTTCCAGCTTCTTCTTGCCAAAAAGAAATTCAAAATTCAAATTCAAAAAACTCTTTCATCAATGTCTGACTATCTTGAGACCACCACCCATTTATTTAAAAAAAACACCTTCAGGCCACCACCCATTTGTTGAAAAAAAACACCATGAGACCACCACCCATTTCTTGAGGTAACCATGGTTTTAAAGAAAGTATGCAATAAAATGTATGAAACACGCCCGGACATTTCCCCCATTTCAAACCTTAAAATCATTTTAGAATTCAAAAATCAGTTTGTCTCACAGAGGGCCTTCGTAAGTTTTTCTACAATTTGGACAGTCTTATATTGTTATTGTTTATAGGAGGATGAATTATTTGCATGAGAATAAACCAGGACTAATTATTCACATGGATCTAGAGCCTTCGTAAATTTTTTCTACAAAATCATCACTTATGTAGCGATGAACTTGTGATGAGTTTTTTTTCCAACATGATTTGGCCGAGTAACACAACCATTATGCAACAATTGTTTGTATTCGAAACAATCTTTGTCATTCATTTTCTTAATCACATGTTAGTACAACATTTGTTTTCGTTGTTAACATGATTTTCATGATAATAGTATGATTGTTGGATTGAAGTGAATCTTATCTTAGTTAAGTTTGTTTGTGTAAAATATATGCACATAAGGTGCTTGATGAAATGCCTTCCGTTTCAAATACTATTAAATGTTGCCCTATTCTAAAATTCCCAATTTTAACACCAAATAAGCCTTTCATGGAATGGCAGAGGTATTACAATTTTACGTACCTTATCCAGATGCCTTTCATCAATTTTTTCCAACTTCTTCTTGCCAAATAGGAATTCAAAATTGAAATTCAAAAAACTCTTTTATCAATGTCTTACTAGCTTGAGACCACCACCCATTTATTGAAAAAAAACACCTTGAGACCACCACCCATTTCTTGAAAAAAAAAAACAACTTGAGACCACCACCCATTTCATGAGGCAACCAAGGTTTTAAAGAAAGTATGCTATAAAATATATGGAACACACCTGGACATTTTTCCTGTTTCAAACCCTAAAATCATTTCAGAATTCAAAAATCAGTTTCATCTCACAGAGGGCCTTCGTAAGTTCTTCTACAATGTGGACAACCTTATTTTGTTATTTTTTGTAGGGGTGAATTATTTGCACGAGAATAAACCAGTACCAATTATTCACAGTGTCTAAAGCCTTCGTAAATTATTCTACAAAATCTTCACTGATGTAGCGATGAACTTCTTATGGGTTGTTTTTCCAACATGAATTGACCGAGTAACAGAACCATTATGAACCGATTGTTTGTATTCGAAACAATCTCTGTCATTCACCTGCTTAATCACTGGTTAGTAAAACATTTGTTTTTGTTGAATTTTTGTTTTTAACATGATCTTCATGATAATAGTATGATTGTTGGATTGAAGTGAATCATATCTTAGAGAAGTTTCTTTTGTGTAAAATTTATGCACATAAGGTGCTTGATAAAATGCCTTCCGTTTCAAATCTAATTAAATGTTGCCCTATTCTAAAATTCCCAATCTTAACACCAAATAGGCCTTTCATGGAATGGCAGAGGTATTACAATTTTACGTACCTGATCCAGATGCCTTTCATCAATTTTTTCCAGCTTCTTGCCAAAAAGGAATTCAAAATTCAAATTCAAAAAACACCTTTATCAATGTCTTACTACCTTGAGAGCACCACCCATTTATTAAAAAAAACACCTTGAGACCACCACCCATTTCTTGAGAAAAAACACCTTGACACCACCACCCATTTCTTGAGGTAACCAAGGTTTTAAAGAAAGTATGCTATAAAATGTATGAAACACGGCTAGACATTTCCCCCGTTTCAAACCCTAAAATCATTTCAGAATTCAAAAATCAGTTTCATCTTACACAGGGCCTTCGTAAGTTTTCTACAATGTGGTCAGCTTTATGTTGTTATTGTTTGTAGGGGATAAATTATTTGCATGAGAATAAGCCAGAACAAATTATTCACAGGGATCAAGAGCGTTCGTAGATTTTTCTACAAAATCTACACTGATGTAGCGATGAACTTGTGATGGGTTTTTTTCCAACATGAATTGACCGAGTAACATAACCATTATGCAACAATTGTTTGTATTCGAAACAATCTTTGTCATTCATTTGCTTAATCACATGTTAGTAAAACATTTGTTTTCGTTGAATTTTTGTTGTCAACATGATTTTCATGATAATAGTATCATTGTTGGATTGAAGTGAATCATATCTTAGTGAAGTTTGTTTGTGTAAAATTTATGCACATAAGGTGCTTGATGAAATGCCTTCCGTTTGAAATCCAATTAAATGTTGCCCTATTCTAAAATTCTCAATTTTAACACCAAATAGACCTTTCATGGAATGGGAGAGGTATTACAATTTTACGTACCTGATCCAGACGCCTTTCATCAATTTTTTCCAGCTTCTTCTTGCCAAAAAGGAATTCAAAATTGAAATTCAAAAAACACTTTTATTAATTTATGACTACCTTGAGACCACCACTCATTTGTTGAAAAAAAAACCCCTTGAGACGACCACCCATTTCTTGAAAAAAAAACCTTGAGAATACTACCCATTTCTTGAGGTAACCAAGGTTTTAAAGAAAGTATGCTATAAAATGTATGAAACACGCCTGGACAAACCCTAAAATCATTTCAGAATTCAAAAATCAGTTTCATCTCACAGAGGGCGTTTGTAAGTTTTTCTACACGTGGACAACCTTATGTTGTTATTGTTTGTAAGGGGTGAATTATTTGCATGAGAATAAAACAGAACCAATTATTCACAGGGATCTAGTGCCTTCGTAAATTTTTTTACGAAATCTTCACTAATGTAGCGATGAACATGTGATGTTTTTTTCAACATGAATTGACCGAGTAACAGAACCATTATGCAACAATTGTTTGTGTTCGAAACAATCTCAGTCATTCATTTGCTTAATCACAGGTTAGTAAAACATTTGTTCTCTTTGAATTTTTGTTGTTAACATGATTTTCATGATAATAGTATGATTGTTGGATTGAAGTGAATCATATCTTAGTGAAGTTTGTCTGTGTAAAATTTATACACACATAAGGTGCTTGATGAAATGCCTTTAGTTTCAAATCTAATTAAATGTTGCCCTATTCTAAAATTACCAATTTTAACACCAAATAGGTCTTTCATGGAATGGCAGAGGTATTACAATTTTACATACATGATCCAGATGCCTTTTGTGGAATTCCCAATTTTAACACCCAATTTTAACATTGCTCTTTTGAAACTAGTGATTTGTTATTTTATAATTTAGATGCATATTTGTATTTATATTTTTTTGGTATGATTAATTGAATTCTGCAGGCGGAGGTATCTAGATATATTGATGCAGATGAGCACAATAGGCAGAGTTTCAACATAGCATCATGACTACTATGGCAATGATTAAAGCTTCATATTTCATGATCATATTATTGTTTATAAATAATAAAATGTTTCTTTTTTCTTGTCACAGTTGTTATAAACATCAATAATTTTTTATTAAATCCTATTTGAATGTAAATCTTCCATGATAATCTATCACACTGTTGGCATATATATCAATGATATTTTGTTTTTAAGTTTCATGTACCTATGCTTGCAAAAGTTATACATAGTGTTTCAGATGATCCATGCTAATGGGATTTTACGAATGTTTTTGTAATGTAGAGACACAACCTTGAAGCATAAGGAGTAGTTAAATATTTTATTAAATGTATTCAGGTGTGGCAGTTTCTTTGTAGCAAGCATATATCATTGCTTTCACTAAGGTGCTTGCATAATATTGCTTTTCTATTAAAATTTTTTTCTCATTGTAAATATTTTTAGTCCCTTAATATGTTTAAGTTTTCCTTAACTAACAGTCTCGAACAGATGTCACAATCTTGATCCTGTTACACATTTGAATGAATTGATTGGGTATGTTACTATGCTTTATTGTGAAAATATAAAAAATAGTTGGTCGAAAGGAAAATAGTCAAATTGTCATAATTCTCCTAAAGTGTTTTTTCCATAAATAAAATAAAACCTCCTTTTCATTTTGTATAAAAGTTTAGATATCAATGAAGTAATACATTTTTGTAACCTTCTCTCACACCTTATAAGTAAATGGGTCAAATATAATTTGATAGTTGTGTTGCCTTTTGTTGGATAGGGGCGTTAATGATGGATTTAAGGTGAATGCACAAAGTCATCTGGCTCCTGTGTTGGCAACATCTGTTAAGGTAGTCATTTTGATTACTTTAAGTTTATTTAAATATCTTAGTGAGACATTTTGTTAAATGATTGGTGATGTATATATGTTTATTAGGTGGAGCTCAATAAAGTCACTACTGATAATGACCCAGATGGGAACCCCAATGAAAGCCCAAATACTTGTAGTAACCCGAAGCATCAATCTAATCTTTTGCAGGTAATGCACTATTGCACTTTAATACTTTATTAAGGGTCAACTAATATTTTTATTCCTTAGTTATTTTAATAATAATATTATTTTTTGTCATTTTGTCATTATTTTGTTAAGTAGTGGGAATTTGCCAAATAATGACTCATCATCTGATTATTATGTGACAATTGCAGTTGAGAATTACGTCATCGATGACATGAGCACATGTGGTCGTTCTAGAAATCCACGTCGATTTGAGGATTGTAATTATTACAGGTTGATAGTATGAGAGAAATGATGAACGTGGGCCAAAAATTGTCCGGAATCACGAAACGAAGAAAAATCCAAAAATTTGAGAAAACAGGCCCCAGGCGGTACGCCTGGCGCCAGATAATGGATCTAGGTGGTGCGCCTGGAGTACACGAAAATATCTGGAACTTGATCCTCCCGCGCGGTATGCCCCGGGCCAAACGCTGGGCTGGGGCGGTACGCCTGGCTTAGTAAGTCGGCAAAAGTTGGTTTAAACGATCAGATTGCTTGGAAAACATCACACTTTCAATATCTCGACCATTCTTCATCTGCAAACGAAAAACCAGCCACTTAACTCATAAAATCTTCATTTTAAAGCCTTTTAATCGCGTGGATCGCATCATGGATCGTATATACAAGTCTAGATCATTGTTTTACGCTCAGAACTTCGTCTGATTAGGTAACGGCTCGTTATAACCTTCTAGCTTGATTTTGATTGATTAGATCTTGATTTTGAACGTAATGATATAGTTAGGATTGTTGATTATTGCGTAGATGATGGCTAGGATTGATTATAAACGAAGAACACGATGTGTTAACGGGTAAATCCTTGTTTTGATAGGTTGTAATGCCCGGTTTGCATGAAATCATACCCATGATTATAATGGTTTAAACCATTTGATTGTGAAAATGTAGGTGATTAGTTTGATTAATCTTTGAAATGCAAGGTTAAATCCAAGTGTTTCAAACTAATCACAATCATTAACATACTCATTGGAACGATTATCTGATGTTTATGATAACAGTCATATTAGTATGTTAAAACATGGTTATTAAACCTATTCTAATGCTACATTGTGATATTTCATGATATTTGGGTAATCAATAACAAGGATTGATCATTCCTAAGCCACTAATATGTCTAGAAACTGTTTTAGCATTATAATCAACAACATTAACTATTTGGTTAATCCAAGATTATTCTGATTAATCAAGTGTGTCATCAACCTTTTATTAGGAACCTGAATCAGTATAGGTTCTTACATTATCATACAATGTATGATATAACATTAAATTAACTAATTAAAAACCCTAATATCGGTTTGATGACTTTCAAGGAAATATCTTTGACATTGGATGTTCAGAAAGATCTAATCAGTAAGTTAAAACATAAATAACTCATTAAACATAAATAAATGCACAATCACTCTATTACTATCAATTGTGTGACATTCTGCTACTTCTGAGTTATTAGGTGAGTTTCGTACAACCCCTTTTCTTTTTAATCTTTTACAAACATCGGGGTAGCACTATTGAACTTTTATTAAACATATGATATGTATCACTGTTATCTGCGTGATTTCATATGATCGTTGAGAACTTGTGGATTTCATGGGATTTTGCCTGGAGAACAAAACACTATCACAGAACTTAGAAGTCCTCATTTATGAATTGTATCTAGCGAACCCATGTGGGGCCGAACGGGAAACAATGATAGTACTATCGGCTGACAACCCATTTGCCAGGAGCTTGCAACTCCCCTTGGTGTGAATGTTTGTTACCTGTTTTTAGAACTTCTTAATGCTGTGATAGACATTAAGATAATGAGGCATAAAGATGTTACCGACGGGTAGAGTCTTATAGAACAGAACGTCCGAAAGGAACTAGATACAGGTCCCATGGTTATCTAGAACTGAACTTTTGAAAACTTGTACATCATATCATATTGTTGAACATGAACTTTACGAACTCACCAGCTTTGTGCTGACATTTAAAACTTAAAAATTTTTGCAGGGAGACAGTGATTGTCGGGTGAGGATGCAGCTTATATATATTTGTAATTAAATAAGTTAGTCATGTAATAAACTTAGTTTGTAAACTGTACTGTTGACTGTGATGACGATCCCTGTAATATATTTACTTTAAGTTAAATAGTGCGCTATGATATCGGATCAAGTAAGTCACACCTCATCTCTAAGACATCACCACTATGCTTCCTCAACCTTCCCAGAGTGACGAATGACATCATCTCAGGTGATGAGAGATGGGGGTGTGTCATATTAAGGTTCAAATTCTTCAGTTTTGGACAACCAAATTAACTAATAATCACAATTTCAAGCAACAGAAACACATCCAAACACCATCTCCTGAAGCAGACTCGGTTATAACTGATTATATGTTTCTGATTATTTATTAGCGTGTAATTAGTTTTTGATTATTTGGTTTCAAAAATTTTATACCAAACCCGTCGGTTTATATTTGAGTTTGGTTATTTCGGTTTGGATTTTTCGAATTTTAGGTTTTGGGTTGGTTTTTTGGTTTCATGCACACCTATGATAGTCAGGATTGTTCTGGAACATGTCAAACAAAAAAGAAAAGGGAACTACATATGCACACATGGAATAGGCACCTGGAATTGTATTTGCCTAACAGAAAGGAAAAAGCAATGGATTGAGTGGACAGGATTAGACACTTCTTTTAACGCAGGAGTATTCGTCCTTGGATTAAGACGAAATAGCAACTCATGGGTTTTGATTGATTTTTCAAAATGAATTTTATTCATAAGTAGATTGAATTCATTAGTTCTTTAACTTAATTGAATTAATGAAATCTGAATTTTTTTTTTGCACATGGTAATTAAAATACCAAATTTCTGTTCATTTGGTTCACATTTCATCATTTTTGTACAAATTTGTTGAATGTATTGAGTCATGGAAAATGTCATGAGTTTTCTAATGATTCATAACTATTCACTTTCTTAATTAAATTTTGATGGTTTTGTGAGATGGCTTCTAAAATCTAAAATTATGGTTGTTGTTTTGTTTAGTTTTATTACATCGATAAGTAAATTCAATTCATTCATTCTTGATTTATTTGGCATTTTGAGGAATGCGCTAGGTTGATTTATTATTGATTTATTGTTTTGTTTGACATTTTGAGGACTACGTACCCTTATGTAAATTCATTTGATTCATTCTTATAATTTGTTAAATTTATAACTTTTGGTTTTAGATGATGGCATTGGCCTTCATTTTGCCAATATTGCAGTCTATCATTAATGGACGAGATAAAGCATCACAGAGGATGGGCAGGGCACCTACAATTCTTGTGCTTCTACCTACTAGGGAATTAGTTATGCATGTAATATGATTAAATTTGATGCTAAGCAGGATCAACTTTTGTTATATTAAGTGGATGATAAGGTTTTTAAACAATTTATGTAGGTATCAACTTTTTTAACATAGAGGTTTATTTAGAGAAGCATGTTCATTTCAAAACCAATAATCAATATTCAATATTTTTGGAGTAAATAATTGTAGGACAAAATAACTAACCGTAGGCTTGAAGAAACCAAGATTGACTACTTTGGTTGGAATAAATTAGAAGGTTTGGAAGGATGAAGGATGAAGGAAACAAGGAAACCAACAGGAAATTAGCCAACAAGATTCTTCATTCGCTAAGGAAAGATACATTTCATTTTTACTTCTCAAGTCCTTTGTATATCTTGCACACAAATTGCATGTTATTTTTTTTAGTTTATAAGCTTTGTGTATTTTAACAACCTAATCTTTGTTGCATATAATTGTTGGGTCTTTTCTTCTTGCAGCACATGGTTAAAGTGTAAATGAAGAAAAGAGATATGCTCCTATTAACATGTTAAATTCACAGCGAAGTTGAATTGGATGAAAATTATTCTTAACTTTGAGTATCTGAATTGTTAAATGCTTTGCATATTCTGTACCCAAGTATAAGACCTCACTGAATGATTATTTGGCTGAATATGAAGGCTTTTGTGATCATAAATAGGTGCATTTTTTTCAAAGTTTTATAGTCAAGGTGTGGTTACTTCTCACCATAATCCCTACAAATAACTATACTACAAGTGAGATTTATTATATATGTTTTTTTTTGTTAATAACTGAAAAACAAATAAGAATTGATGAACATGGTTTATTCAAGTGGGCTTAACTGAGTAGGTATTAATGGCAATTTTTTTAGGAAAAAGAGGCAAAGTCTTATTATGCAAGATGGTGTCAAATGTCAATTCTTTTGGGTACATGGACCATAAATATATGTTGCTTTCATTTAAAACTCAAATAAAAGTTTTATTTTTATTTGAATGGTACCCACATGGTAATACTTTGTAGATTGTTTTTGTTAAAAGTTTTTTGTTTTTAAATTATTTTTTTTTGTAATATGCAGGTGTTGGTTTTCAATTGCCATGCTTTAACAATTCATGTATTGGTTCATCATAATGGGAAAGTTGTTTTTCAAGAGGTTTTCAAATGGTCAACTTTCAGATATTTTGTATTTTGAAATGGTTGCAAATGAAATAAGCGGATATGCAAAAGCTTATAGGTGAAACGAGTTTTCAAACTATGCTATGGTTTGATTATACTTAAAACATGTAATTTATATGCATTCTTTCAATTTTAGATAAATTTTTATCTTTCTATAGATTTATTCTTTTCAAGATATGAAATTATAATGGTTTTATAACAAATAAACATTGATATAAAATTTTTAATTTCAAATCATCTGTAAGGATTGGGAAACAATGTGGCCTCTCATACAAGCACATAAAACTTGAACTTTAGTTATTTAAATACACAAATATGTTCATATTTTTCATCCTAATTTTTATAGTTATCTAAAAGTTATTATTTTTATATTCCTAATTAAAGATGTTAAAAAACGAAGAAAATTAAGAAAGAATTATTTATACAACAAAAAATGAACCAAATATATAGAAATTCATATGCTTTATTTTCATATTGTTGGAAAATAAGGACTGATGAGCAAAACCACTGAAGCCAGACAAATGAATAAAACCGCGGATTGACCAACCGCGGATACTTCTCTTCTGAATAGACTCCCTTCCGACTGAAGAACCGCTTCAGTAGCGAAACTTCAACAGCGGAAGATTCACCAAAAAGAACTATCACTGAACTCCTCTACATCGGAAGACATTAGCTGACCATGATATCTTCGGAAGACAACCATTGCTTCAGAAGACATCAAGGGTCTATTTGGTATAAAGGAATGGAATGGATGGGGGAATAGAATGGACGGGGGAATAGAATGGACGAGGGAATGAAATGGATCATTACCATTCCATTGTCTTGTTTGGTTACTTGTGATAATGAAATGATTCATTACTTCATGTTGTTTGTTAGACATAAGAAGATGAAGAAATGGAATACAATTTATGGGTCGATTCGTGGTTCTAATCATTGTTCGAATCATGGGTCGGGTCATGAATCGGGTTGTGGGTCGGTTCATGTGCCATGGGTCGAGACATGGTTTGGACCGTCAATCGGTTTTTGTTTTGCCCATGGTTCGATCATGTGTCGTGCCACGGGGCAATTCATGGATCAGGTCATGGTTTGGTTCATGGGTCGGGTCATTGTTTGAGTCATGGGTCGGGTCATTGTTTGAGTGATGGATCAGATCATGGTTCAGGTCATCTTTTGAGTCATGGTTTGGGTCATGGGCTTGGTTATGGGTCGGGTCATAGTTCGCATTATGGTTCAGGTCATGGGTCGAGTTATGGTTCGAATCATGGTTCGCGTCATGGTTCAAGACATGGTTCGGGTCATGGGTCAGGTCCAGGGTCGGGTTGGGGTTCTAGCGGGTCATAGTTTGGACATGGGTCGGGTAATGTTTTGGACATGGGTCGGGTCATTGGTCGGATCATTCCTTCAAGAGAAGGAATGAAAAAAAAACACCCATACACTAAGGAATGAAAATTATCAAAAGTGAAGGAATCACATTCCTTATGGAATAGTACATCCCATTCCTATGTGGTACCCAAACACATTTCTTTACATTCCAACGTAATGACTCATTCCATTCTACCATTCATTCATACATACCAAACACTACCCAAATGATTCGGAAATAAATCTCCGGTTCCAAAATAACTGTTTGTTCAATCAGCTTCCGATGAACACCTTTCAAAAGAATAACCACTAAGCCTCAGCACAACTATCTCAACCTCGGAAGACTTGAAGATTCCTGAAGACTCTTGTTTCCGTTGTTGTTGACTTTGTGTTATTTGTACTATTCTAAAGATTCAGTGTCTGTAACAGTGTCAGCTATTTGTCTTATTATTTCTATCTTGTAACTCTGAATGTTGGGTACTTAAGTCCCAATATTCCCTGAGTAAATTGAATTACTTCCCCAAAATTCCTTGTGCTTTTATTATGTTCTTCTCTCTTTCTAGCAAAAACTAAACAACGAAAATAACTTTGTGCAAAACTTTAGAGGGAGCCAATACCAAAGCTTTGACCAAGTGTCTAAAGTCTTTGTTCCTGGTTAAACAGCCCCTCCGAGTTTCTCAACAATTGGTATCAGAGCCTTGTCCTTAGACTTGGTTTAACCATCAAGACTAAAACTCAAAGCTCTCTTCGATATCTTTTTGTTTAGTTTTCCGTGTTCTGCTTCTTCTGTTTTTTTCTACTTTTTAAAAATCTGCAGGTGTTTGGTTTTGAACTAAACTGTGTTCAAAAACCATTCTAACAAACTACCTTGAGAACTCATCACTCTTTGATTTACTCATAACCGTTTGTAAACCTATGGCAGAAAAATTCACCTTAGACCCTCATAACACCGGCTCTGCCACTATATATATGGCAGAGAAGGATGTTACACTTCTTGTCCAACAATCATACCAAATGTTGGAAGTCTGTGATGTTCGGACCTCATAAACCAATGATCTTGGACACAGAGACCAGAGACCATGTCCCTAAGGATCCTCGGAACTACACCGAAGAAGACTTCCAGAAATTGGAGCTTGATGCCAAGGCACATGCTCAGCTGGCTATGGCCCTCACAAATGAAATATGTTCTGGTCTTCTTCACCACGAGTCTGCTAAAGACTAGTGGGATGCTCTAAAAGAGCAGTTTGGTGGTACCGATGATGTTGTGGCCAATACAAGGGAGATATTGGCTCAACAGTATGAGACATTCTGCCAACTAAATAATGAGTCACTGACTCAGCAATTTGAAAGGTTCATTTTTCTTTTAAGTGAACTAAAATTAGCTGGTCAAGTGTACCCCCTATTTTAGTTCTTAATCGATTTTTGAGATCTCTTCCTGATAAAGGGGAAACTTATTCCATAGTCATGAGATCTTCGCCAGACTTCGGCAAACTCTCACTTACCCAACTCCATAGTAAGTTTCTCACTTTTAAGTGGGAGATTGACCAGAACAGAAAACTAATAAAGTATGGTAAATCAACAGAAGAGCACGTTCAAGGAAACACAACTCTTCTTAGTCATAACTCTGAGACAAATGATCAGGGTTATGATGAGTATATTGACATAACTACTGGCATCACCTCTTCTTCTTCTTGTGATGACCATTCTCTCATTTCTGACCATCTGTGTTTTATCATGGATGATCTCCATTAGATTCCAAGTGATGACTTGGAAGAGATGGATATCCTTCATCAACTTGCCCTCTTGAGCATAAGAACTAACAAGTTCTACAAGAGGATAGGAATAAAATTTCCTGGTATACATGGGAAAACCAGGATTGGTCTAAATAAGGCTAAAGTCCAATGCTATAGATGTCACGGCACTGGACACTTTGCCAAGGAATGCAAAAATGCTCCCAACTCTAACTCTTCAAGTTGGATCGGGTTATGTAACTTACACAACACTTACACAAGTTATCTTCTACAAAGTTGATAGGTGCGGAAATTCTATCAACTAGATTTGTAAAAACAGTTTGAAACAAAATACAGAAAGCAATTGTAAATTCAAGGTCAAAGTATATTGTATTCAACTGTTAAGTTTACAACACTTAGATCAAGCACTCACTCGTGATTTGCTAACTAACAAGTGAACGTATTTATACTAAGACCTACAGCTGTATCCTCGTAGAGATACACGGCTGGACAAAACACTAGAAACAAACGTATGCTAAATCTAGTATCTGTTATGGTCTTGACAGGCCAAGCCATATTAATTAAAATTAATACAAAAGACTTCATTGACTTTTACAATAAATACCTAAACAACAAAACGCATTAACTGTTAGTATCTTTGTAGTCTTGACAAATCTTCTTTATTGCTGACTAACATCGAAATGTCTTCTCTGTTATTCTGAGTGTGAGAAAGCAGCTCTGATTATTTCCATAAGTATCGAGAATCTTTGTCAGAGAGAAAGTCTTCGGAAGTCTTTGTCTTGGGAACCATTGATGATCGGAAGCACTGATAATCGATCGGAAGCACTGATCGATTTAAACCTCTAAGTACTGAAGAGGGAACCAGAAGCTTTCAGTGGAAGAGAATTATCCTTCGGAAGCAATGGTTCTTCCGAAGGCTAATTCTTATCTTTCAGTGGTTATTTATCTTCCGATAGTTCAAGACTTGATCCAGAGATGTTTTGGTGCGCATCAGCCATAAAGGTTCTTACGGTCTCCCCCTAGGCTGATGCTACCAAAACTTATGTCCTTCGTTTATTAAATTTTAAGCTCTTCTTTGAACAAGTATTGTAGCAAGTCCTCCTTCAAAGTTGTTGTCTGGATTGAGTAGAGGAAGGTTTGCTAGATCAAAGATATTTGGAGCAGGAAGACCACGTAGCTGATAATCCTGGAGTTTCACTATGTTTCAATCACATAATTTCAAAACAAATACCTTCTCCATGGATAAGTAGCTCCATTCAACAATGGGAAAGTACACATTTATGGGTGTTTCATCAAGTTGTCATCTTGCTGCAGTCTTTCTCCTTTTGAAAGGACCACGCCTTCTAAACGGAACTATTTGACATGAGAGTGTACTTCCTTGTTGCGGTTCTTCCTGCTCTCATTCATTATCGTCATCATCAGTGGCCTCTGGAGTTGCTTTTGTTCCAGTGGAAGCGGTTGCTTCAGTAGAAGCTCTTTGATCCTCAGTGGGAGTTCTTCCAACATCCGTTGAAGCCATTGTTGCTTCAGTGGAAGACCTTTCTACTGTGGAACCCACTGCAGCTTCAGTGGAAGCCAATGCTTCCTTTTCTCCTTCCATCCTTGATTGTTCCTCAGGATCAGTGGTTTGTTGCTTTGTTTAGCTTCTTTTGATTTTGATCACTAAGGAAATAGGCATGTTATCATACGAAGGACTGGATGGTGGAGAGGGAGTCTCTTGCTTAGGGAAGAGTGCATTCTTTGAGGCATCATACATGTCTTCCAAGCTCTCATTGAATGCTGCCCTAGAGAGAGGCTTTTCAATTATCCTTCCCTAAGGCCTCCTATTGTGCCTGGATCTGTTCCATTGAAGGCAACTCTCCTCTGGAAATCTTCTGTTTGATTTCTCTTACTTGCATGTCCATGGTAGAGTTCTTCATTAGGCCAAGCTGCCGCTTAGAGAATCCATAGTTTAGTAGGATATTCTTCATTCTCTCTCAGTAGGCAGCCTCTTTTTGTTTCTTAGAGAGGACTACTGCAGCTTTGGATGCATCAGCAGCCTGTTCTTGTTGTTGCACCCTATCCAGCTCTTCAGCCATTCGAGGCACCGAACAGAGAAGAATCTCATCTACATCATAGCCCTTCTCCTGCGGGAGACCAGAGAGTCTTAGTATCTCTCCGTCCAGGAAAGTGTCTGGTCGGCCCTTCTTCATCACTGGCCTTCTCTCCTCCTATTCAGCTTCCTCCTCTGGAGTTAGTTTCCTTTTTCCTTTGTCTATTGTGTTTAACCCAGAGGAGATGGATCCTGTAGCCTCATCAGTTGATTCATCGGCCAGGATTTCATCTGAGGAGGATACCTCAATTATGGCTGGGCCTTCAGAAACAGCTGTAGCTTCGGGGTTAATCTCAGCATTGACTGCCTCCTCCAGTTGAGCAACCACATTGGGTGGTTCCTTAGTGGTGCCCTCAGAGAGCTTAGGATATGAGGAAAGATCTTCATAAGCAGCCACTGTCTCAATAGGAGACATATTTTCATTGGTTGTTGTCTCAAGAGGAGACTCAGGTTCCATGGAGATGGACGTTGTGGCTTGATTGGGGTTCTCCATAATAACCTGGATTGTTGTCCTAGAAGGGGACCTAGTCTCAGAAGGAGACTTTGAGGTTTTATCATGGGACTTGGGTTCCATGGAGATATGTTCTTGTTCGGTTTCCAAGAATTCCCCTGCAGCATCAGAAGAAGAGGAGGATGAGGAAGGACTGGAGTTGTGAAAGTAAGTACTCAAGAAGTCATCGCATTCCCTATCCAAGTTGGTTAGGAATGACGTGGATTCATGAGCAGCTTCCACTTCTCCTTCTGCCAATGGAGCAGCTGCCTGGAGATGGTGTTTTCATAGGTGATGGTGGTGGTGATGAGATGGTGATGGTGATCCCATAGGTTGTTCCTTCTCCCCTTTTTTGGTAGCATTAGGGACAGAGAGGACACCTGGCTGGGATCAGGATGAAAGGGTTGAAGTATGACTGAGGGTCGGCGCTGGAGGTCCAAGATGATAGCATCCTTGTCCTGGACCTGCAGCCTCAGGGCAGCAGCCTCAGCTTCCAATTGGGCTACCTTGATTTGTAATGAGGAGATGGTGTCCGTCAATTCCTGAATGGTTGTGTCCTCATCCACAGAAGTGGTATCGTTGGGCGATGGAGTCCTAAGCCTAGCTCTTGCACCTCCATCACCAGATGTGGTTTCTTGGCGCCCTGGATTCCACTTATTGAAAATGACTTCAAAGAAATCATCAGCAATGGGAGTTGCCACAGAGGAGGTCCTATTGCCTATGCCACTGGCCTGAAGAACCTGTGTAGGTTCTGCAGTAGTGGCAGCCTCCACTGTATTGACCCTTTCAGAACTTCTTGGTTCAACCTTTGTATTGGATGGTTTTGTGTCAGGAAACCTTGCATGTAGGTTTGTTACCGCTCTTAGTAAAGTTTGGGAAGTGGGAGAGAGGGGGTCATCCAGAACTACTGCAGAGAGTCCTTGAGCCGGGATAGAAGTATGGGTGGGGGCATTGATGGGTTATACTCTCCTAGGACCCTGGGAGACAGTCCCTGAACTAATAGGGTTGCTTCCATAGAAGCAGACTCAAAAATGTGGATATCCCTTTGGATATTCTCAGGTATGTAGACATATCCTGAGGGCTAGTAGATGGGTGTAGGGCAGCCACTGGATCCAGAGGAAGATCCGATGGTACAATAGCAGATGTGGTTTGCACCTTAGGCAGAACTGGGCCCTTGCCAGATTTCTTAGCCTTTTACTTTTTGGATTCGGAAGAAGGAGCCTGAACAGTTGTAGATAACTATTCAGGTTGTCTTTTTCGTTTGTAGGTTACTTTGATGGAAGAGGCTGTTTGAGTGGAAGGTGTGGGTTCAGCAGCTGTTGGTTGGACATAGATGTCACCTTCAGGAGCAGGTTGCTCCATGGACTGAAGCAGAGGAGTGAAAGTTCCAAAGAACTGTGCACTTGTCTGCTTAAGTTTCACAAAAACCTTCGCAGCAACCGAAGGTACTTTATAAATGTTCCCAGTCAGTGAGAGCGAAAAGGCCAACTCACCGTTAAAAATTTGTTGCAAAAATCTGGGATACATACAAAATCTCTTTGGGGATAACACATTGTCCACCAAGTTATTAAAGACAAAAGATGAAAAATTAAACAGTTGATTGGAGATCAATTCGTGAATAGCCGAAGCCAAATTAGACGGAATTTGATCCCAACCACCAGTTTTATTCGAAAGACAATGCAAAAACACATGTAGGAGATACTTGTAATTATAGGACACTCTTCCCTTCAAATAGGTAGTTGAAGGAAGAGGACCTTCGTATCCCATTGACCTAAAGGTCATTGCTACTTCATCCCTTGTTAAAGAAGCACTGCCTCCAACATTATTGAGATTAAGATGTCTACAGACAGTGTCCACAGAAATGGAAATAGGATGAGCATCAATGGTAGCAGAAATACGTCTACCAGTTGGAGAATCATCAACAGAACACGAACCCCAAAATTGTTGGTGATGAGACTCATACACCACGGGGTTAATAGTTAATGTAGTAAAGTACCTACTCTGACGGAGAAATGAGATGATCGGAGCGAAGTCAGGATCGTGATCAGCAGATAGTTCGGCAACCAGGTTGTGTGCAGGTTTGAAAGCAAGGAGAGCCAATTTTGAGATTGACGGTTAGGGCTAGTTCAAAAGGAAACTGTCGATTGTCGAAGAAGGAAGTGAGAATTTGAATGGGCGGGAGACCTTTTATACCTTCAGATGTTAGCATTTAATATAACGACACATTAAATATTTGAGATCCGGAGATACAGAAAAGAAAACGATATTACGTGACAGCTGGGCAGCACAACGAACCTCAGAAGATGAGAGAGATTCTTCCGAGACAACAACAAAAACTTGTCGTGTAGTATCGGAAGAAAATAAACCTATGCATCAAAGAAATGTATGCTTCGGAAGACATAAGCTTCTGAAGAATGATCAGAAGAAAATGTATTCGGAAGCAAAGGATTTATATCAGAAGATAAATACTTTCATAAGAATAAATATCTTAAGAAGTGTGACTTTTTCCGAATAAGGATTAAATAACACGTCGAAAGACTTAATATTTCTTCTCATGAGTAAATACTACTCAGAAGATAAATTAAGTTTATCTTTTGAAGGATCATTTAAACCTTGACATAAATTCATTTACTCAAAATTGATCATACCAATAGCTGTGATTAAATACCTGAATCTTCCTTCATCAAAAGCCTTGGTAAGGAGATCAGCCAAGTTGTGTTCTGTATCAACTTTGACTAAATGAATTAGCTTCTTTTCTGCATAATCTCTGATGAAATGGTATCGGATGTCAATGTGCTTGGTCTTGGAATGTTTGACTAGATTATTGGTTATGGAAATTGCACTGGAATTGTCAATCCGGATGGGAGTATTAGACAACCCTACTCCATAGTCTTTCATTTGATTTTGAATCCAGAGTACTTGTGCACAACAACTGGAGGCAACAATGTATTCAGCTTCTGCAGTAGAAGTTGAGACCCATGTTTGCTTTTTACATTGCCATGACAGTATTCTGGATCCAAGGAACTGGCATTCTCCAGATGTGGACTTCTTGCTGATGTTGCAACCTCCATAATCACGGTCAATGTAAGCCATGAACTGAAAGTCAGGATTCCTAGGATACCACAATCCTAGCCTTGGTGCTCCTTTGAGGTATCTGAAGATTCTTTTCACAGCAAGCATATGTGAGCTTTTCGGATTGGCCTGAAATCTTGCACACAAGCAGGTTGCAAACATAATATCAGGTCTGCTTGCTGTGAGATACATCAAAGAGCCAATCATTGCTCTATACTGGTGTTGATCAACATCCTCCCCCTCAAGATCAGGGCCTAAAGATGTTGTTTTGGACATTGGAGTACCAAGAGCTTTACAATTGGTGAAGTTAAACCTTTCAAGAATATCCTTGACGTACTTTGATTGATTGATAAAAATCCCTATAGGAGTTTTCTTCACTTGTAATCCAAGAAAGAAAATGAGTTCTCCCATTGAACTAATTTCAAATTTGGATTTCATTAGTGCTTCAAACTCCTTGCAGAGAGTTTCATTAGTAGAACCAAAGATAATGTTGGAAAATAAGGACTGACGAAGCAAAACCACCTTTCAAATAATCTTTGTAATAAATGTTGCAGGACACTAGCTTCCGAAGACAAGTCTTCAGAAGAACCTTCGGAAGACAAATAAAAGCCAATTGCTTCCGAAGACAAATAAAAGACACCAGCTTCCGAAGACGAGTCTTCAGAAGAACCTTCGGAAGACATAAATAAAAGACAATTGCTTCCGAAGACAAATAAAAGAAAAATGCTTCCGAAGACAATACTTCAGAAGTTGCTTCGGAAGACTCTATCTGAAGACAAACCTCAGAAGACACTATCGGAAGAGAACACTTGCTTCCGAAGAATAAAAGTTGCTTCCGAAGAATAAAAGTTGCTTCCGAAGAATAAAAGTCATTTACTTCGGAAGACTTCCAAAGACATCTGCCTCGGAAGAAAAACAATATTTCAGAAGACATATGTTTCTTCAGATGAAAGAATAAATGTAACCTTCTTTTGGATAACTGTCTACATTAGATAGTTTTCTATAAAGAGCTTCCGAAAGAATAATGTTTTAGCATCAGTACAAAAGTCTGAACTAAGATCTTTAAAGATCCTATGTTGACTTTACACTTGTACTATTCTGATGCTACAGTGTCTGTAATAGTGTCATCAGTCTTATCTGTTTGTCTTCTTCTTGTATTTGTCCTGAAACATTAAATGTCGGGGCTATTTATACCCCAACATCTGCTGAATAAATATAACACTTAGAACAACACTTTTCTGAATCTTCTTTGTGTTGCCCTACTGTTTTCTCTTCTTTTCTTCTTCTAACTTATGAAAACTAAACACTAAAATAATTAAAAGAGCAAAACTCCAGAGGGATCAAAACATCAAAAGCTTTGTCTAAGCTCTTGATCCTGGTTAAGTTAGTCTCTCCTTAGCTCACCGGTTTTCTACAATTGGTATCAGAGCCTTGTTCATTAGTCTTGGTTTAACCATCAAGGCTAAAATTCAAAGCTCGATTTGATATCTGTGTTTAGTTTTCTATTATCATCTTCTTTTCAAAATCTGCTAAAGATTGATTTTTGAAACTTTAAAGTGTTCAAAAATCATTCAACCAAACTATCTTGAGTACTCACTATTGATTTACTCAAAACAGTTTAAACAAATGGCAGAAAAATTCACCTTAGACCCACATAACACTGGTTCTGCCACGAAGCCACCAATTCTGGTTAGGCATCAATATAATATTTGGCAGAGACGGATGTTACATTTCCTGTCAAATAATCATACAGGATGTTGGAAGTCTGTTATGTTCGGACCTCATAAACCAATGGTCTTGGACACAGAGACTGGAGATGATGTCCCTAAGGATCCCCGAAACTATACTGAAGAAGACTTTCATAAATTGGAGCTTGATGCCAAGGCACATGCTCAGCTGGCTATGGCCCTTCCGAATGAAATCTATTCGGGTCTTCTTCACCATGAGTCTGCTAAGGACTTATGGGATGCTCTAAAGGAGCAATTCGGTGGTACCGATGATGTTGTAGCCAATACTAGAGAGATATTGGCTCAACAATATGAGACATTCTGCCCACTAAATAATGAGTCACTGACTCAGCAATTTGAAAGGTTCACTTCTCTCTTAAGTGAACTAAAATTAGCTGGTCAAGTGTATCCTCCTGTCTCAGTTCTAAATCGATTTTTAAGATCTCTCCCTGAAAAATGGGAAACTTACTCTATAGTCATGAGATCTTCACCAGATTTTGGTAAACTCTCACTTACCCAACTTCATGGTAAGTTACTCACCTTTGAGCGAGAGATTGACCAGAAAAGAAAACTAATAAAATCTGGAAAATCAACTGAAGAATATGTTCAAGGAAGCACTGCTCTCCTTAGTCATAACTCTGTGATAAATGATCAGGGTTATGATGAACATATTGACATAACTACTGGCATCACCTCTTCATTCTCTTCATGTGATGACCACTCTCTCCCCTCTGACCATCCTTGTTTTATCATGGACGATCTTCATCAAGTTCCAAGTGATGACTTGGAAGAGATGGATATTCTCCATCAACTGGCTCTCTTGAGCATAAGAACTAACAAGTTCTACAAGAGGACAGGAAGAAAATTTCCTGGTATCCATGGAAAAACCAGGATTGGTCTAAATAAGGCTACTGTCCAATGTTATAGATGTCATGGCACTGGACACTTTGCCAGGGAATGCTCTAATGCTTCAAACTCTAACCCTTCTTCTTATGTGACCTATCCAAACATACCTTCACACACCCCTTCAACACCACACTCATCCACCTTTTCCTCTTTCAAAAGGTCCAATAATCCTCAAGAATCAGCACACATTGCACAAAATTCTTCTTCTAACAATGTGCAATATGTACAAACTGCAAATGGAAACATGTACCAACTTACTCCTTCCTCACTTCAAGTTGTTACAGCTCCTTCTTCACAAATAAATGCTCCCGGACATGCTGGTAAATCTTCATCATCTGGTCAACAGGCTCTTTTCTCTCAAGAGTACATAGACTGGAGCAGCTTGCCTGAAGATGTTGGCCATGCCCTCATCACTTTTGAACCAACAAATTTTGCTCTAATGGCTGTTGGTGAATATTCTTGCTCTTCTGATCAACCTGAAGCAGATATTTCTGATGCTCAGGTATCCTCTTCCACCTTAGAAAAATTATGTTCCAATGCTTGCATAGAGGCTTTTGCAAAAATAAAGAAAGCCAATATGTTGCTTCAAAAGCAAAATCAGGATTTGGAACAACTTCTGGACAATAAAAATTCTGAAATGGAAAAACTAATAAAAATAAAAGATAATGAAATATGTGCCTCGAAAACTGAGAAAATCAATTTACAAGCATCTTTTGATCTCCAAAGAGAAAAATATTATGCTTGTAAAGATGAACTATCTCAAACTCAAGTAAGCTGTGAAAAGTGGGTTGAATCTTGCAAAGGATTCAAGATGCTTTTACAAAAGCAAGTTCACAGCAAGGCAAGATTTGGAATTGGGTATAATCATACTGCTCAACCAGATGATTATACACCCATTGATAATAATAAGGAAGAAACTACTCCTGAACCTGTTTCACCAACCTTTCTTCCTGATGAAATTCCTTCAATAAAAGATACACCTCCGTTGGTGTATCAGCCAAACTATTTCTCTAAGTTTGTATATCCCACTAATACAAATCTGACAAGAATAGAAAAATCTCAGTTGAACTCAGTTCAACACAATAACTCTTCAGAACAAAGTGAGATTGCTCCTGATATGAGCCCTACTCTTTGTTCAGAAGAAACAATAAAGTCTGGATTCACTTCTAATATCAAGTCAAATCTTGATAAAGGAAAAGAACCTATGATAAATATCCAGTTTCCTCCTTCTCATCCTCATCCTCCTTATCCCACAATGAAAGCAAACAGACCTTTCATCCCAAATTATTCTTCTCTTTCCCCAGCCTGCTTAAAATGTTTTAAGTACAATCATGCTACTGAAAACTGCAGAACAAAAACACCTTTGGAGAAAGCTAGGATAAAGGCTAATAAGTTGAAAGCTGATCATACTTCTCTATCTAAATGGAACCTCCCTAATAAGATGAAGAAAGTAAGAACAGCAAGTAACAAATCTGTTGGGACACATCCTCATTCTTCCTCTATCTTACCCTCTTCCTTGAGTACTAACTCCAGACCTTCCATTTTGGGAACACCACCTCCTTACTCTACGGTGAACCCAGTTTCTTGCTCTAATAATGGTGCTAACTCTTCTCCTGTGGATTCTCAAATCAATCTTCTCCAACAAAATCAGCAACAACTGCTGTTAATGATGCAGAAATTGATGAAAGATACACAACAAAATAAACCAAACAAATAAACAAAATAAAATACCCCATGTCTAATCTTTTGTACATAATTCTCATGTGCAGAAATCCTCTTCAAACCAAAATCATCTCTGGTATGTGGATAGTGGAGGATCTAGGCACATGACTGGATGCAGATTCATTCTAAATTACTTCATTCCAAATAATGGTGGATCTGTTTCTTTCGGAAATAATGCAAAAGGTTGGATAGTAGGATCCGGTTCTGTCTCAGGAGGAAATTTGAAATTTAAAGATGTTAGCTTAGTTGAAAACCTCAAGTTTAATCTCTTGAGTGTTTCTCAACTGACTGACAAAAATTTTAATTCATTTTTCACTAAAGACAGTTGCAAAATTCTTTCTCCAGAAATAAACTCTAAAATAAAGGTCTTGATTGATCAACACACTTTGCTAACGGCTAAAAGACGTGGAAATGTCTATGTTGTAGATATGACTACTGACTCTCAAACATCTTCACCTACATGTTTGATAGCCAAAGCATCATCTTCTGAAACCACTCTCTGGCATAGGAGACTCAGTCACCTTAATCACCAAACTCTTCACAAGCTTTCAACCCTTTCTCTAGTAAGAGGATTGCCTTCTAAAGAATTTCATTTTGAAGGTCAGTGTGAATCTTGCTTAAAGGCAAAGCAACATAAAACTTCACATAAGTCTATTGAGGAATCCAAAACAACTAACTGTCTTAATCTGCTTCATATGGATCTATTTGGTCCAGTGAAGGTAGCTAGTTTGGCAAGAAAAAGATATTGTCTAGTTGTTGTAGATGATTACTCAAGATTTTGCTGGACCTTCTTCCTTTTCAGCAAAGATGAGACTTCTGATAAAATAATTGCTCTTGTCACTCATCTGGAAAGACAATTCAGTCTTCCTGTTAAAATAATAAGGAGTGACAATGGCACAGAATTCAAAAATCAAGTTCTTGATAAATTTTGTATTTCTAAAGGAATCCTTAGACAATATAGTGCTCCTAGAACTCCTGCTCAAAATGGAGTTGTAGAAAGAAAGAACAGGACACTAATTGAAGCTGCAAGAACCATGCTTGCAGACTCAGGATTACCTTTATCATTCTGGGCTGAGGCAGTAAACACTGCTTGTTATGTATTGAACAGAGTTCACATTGTAAAAAGACATAACAAGACTGCCTATGAAATTCTGTATAAAATAAAGCCTCTCATTTCCTTCTTCAAAGTCTTTGGATGTCCGTGTTTTATCCTAAATACAAAAGACTCTTTGTCCAAATTTGCTGCTAAAATTGATTCTGGATACTTTGTTGGATATTCTCAGACTTCTAAAGCTTATCGAGCTTTCAATCTCAGAACAAAAATAATTGAGGAATCTATTGATGTAAAATTCAATGAATCAGCATCAACCTCATCCTTTCCTTCTGCACCTGATGATCTTTTTGATCTTGAAAGCTTCTCATTCGTCCCTTCCATCCCCTCTTCTTCTCCTTCATCAGAGTCATGTCAAACTTCTGAAGATCTATCTTCTATTGAGGACGATTTTGTTTCAAAGTTCTTCACTTCTTTTCCATCTCATCAAATAAATTCTCAAGAAGCAAATTCTCAAAACCTAGACAATATACCATCTACTCCTCCATCTCCTGTCTTGGATAATGCATCCATAGATGTTCCTGATCACATTCCAAACTCTCTGACCCCCATCGAAAACTCATCTTCTTCCGATGCTGCCTCCTCAAATAACTGCTTGGACATCATTCCTTTCAACAAAAATCATCCTCTAGAACAAATCTTAGGTGATCTAAGTAAAGGAGTTCAAACAAGAAGCCAGATTTCAAACTTTTGTCTTCATGCAGCCTTTCTATCCCAAATTGAGCCATCTAAATATCAGGAGGCTCTTAAAGACAATAATTGGGTATATGCAATGCAAGATGAACTGTTGCAGTTCAAAAGGCAAAATGTTTGGACTCCATGTCCATTGCCCGATGGAAAATATCCCATCGGAACCAGATGGGTATTCAGAAATAAAACAGATGACAGAGGCATTATAATAAAAAATAAGGCCAGGTTAGTAGTGCAAGGTTACTGTCAAGAGGAAGGTATTGACTATGATGAGACTTTTGCTCCTGTGGCAAGATTGGAAGCCATTAGACTCTTTCTAGCATTTGTCATCTCACATAACATAAAGGTATACCAGATGGACATAAAGAGTGCTTTCCTGTATGGGACAATAAAAGGGGAAGTCTATGTTTGTCAACCACCAGGATTTGATGATGTTCATCATCCTGATTGGGTGTACAAACTAGACAAAGCACTTTATGGCCTAAAACAAGCTCCAAGAGCATGGTATGACACTCTCTCTCAATTCCTTCTTTCTAATAATTTCTCACGGGGGACCATTGATAAGACTTTGTTCATAAAAAGGGTAGATAAGGAACTCTTGTTAGTCCAAATTTATGTTGATGACATCATTTTTGGATCAACAAAACAGTCCATGTGTGAACAATTCTCTAAATTAATGTCTTCTAAGTTTGAAATGAGTGCTTTAAGTGAACTAAAAACATTTTTAGGACTTCAAGTCAAACAAACCCCACACGGGACTTTCATTCATCAATCTAAATATGTAAAAGATCTTCTTAATAAATTTGATATGAATGATTGCAAAATAATTTCTACTCCCATGGCAACAAGTCCTGGCATATGTCCAGATGACAATGGTGAACCCGTAGATCAAACTCTCTACAGGTGCATGATTGGTTCTCTGATGTATCTTACTGCATCAATACCAGACATCATGTATGCAACATGTGTCTGTGCAAGATATCAATCTGCTCCCAAACAATCACATCTTTCATTTGTGAAGAGGATACTCAGATATCTCAAAGGCACTCCTGTGCTAGGTATTTGGTATCCTGCTAATCAAATTTGCAAGCTTGTTGGTTTTACAGATAGTGATTATGCTGGTTGCTCGCTCACCAGAAAGTCTACTTCAGGAGGTTGTCAGTTCTTTGCAGGTTGCTTAGTGTCATGGCAGAGCAAGAAGCAAACATCAGTGTCCAATTCAACTGCTGAAGCTGAATACATTGCAGCAGCCCATTGCACTGCCCAAATTCTTTGGTTACAATATCAACTGCTAGATTTTGGAATAACTGAACTAAAAACACCTCTTCTGATAGACAGTGAAGCTGCCAAAAACATAATAAAAAATCCTGTCTATCATTCTAAAACCAAACACATTGAAATAAGGCATCACTTCATTAGAGACTGTTTTGACAAAGGACTCATAGTTCCAGAACATGTCTCTACAAGTAATCAAATAGCTGACATATTTACCAAGCCCTTAGACTCCTCAACTTTCTCTAAGTTTGTAACAAAACTGGGCATGATAAATATGAGTTAATAAACATTAAAGGATTTTTTTTAATTATCCAAACAATGGATATTGGATAAACAATTGATAAAGAACTCTTGATTTCTTTCAGTAATTATCCATATACACAGATAGGATCAGTGGCTATATAATCACTGCTTCATATCTATCTGATGTTTAAACTTTCCATTGTTACATTCCTCTCCTTCCGATATCATTTCTTCCGAAGATATCTTCTTCTTCTTCTTCTATTTTCTTCTTCCGATAACTTTCATAAGTTTATTTAACTTGTGTCTAAAATAAGATTCTTCCGATTCTGAAATAAAAATCTTGAGCTTTGCATTTGATGTGACAGTTGTCAATCTTTCTGATAGACCCGAGTCTCAATACTGACTCTCACGGCTCAAGAAGATTATTACCGCCATTTTCTTTTAACCAATAATCTTCTCGGATTACTTTCCTTATTTATCATCTTCTTCTCCATAATTCTATTTAAACCCTATTTCTCCTCTGGTTCTTCAAGAAACTCTTCTTCAAAGTAATGCTCATGGTTACGGATGATAAATTGTCAGGCATGTCGTCTGGCACGAAGCACTTATGCTTACCTTGTCGCAAGCTTCATGCTTATGATAATGGCGTAACGGCTTCGGACCAGGCTTCATTCCTTACAAAATTTCGTCTGTACTTTTCGGATGTGCATGAACATGTCTTCTTGACCAAATGTGTAAGTCTCAACCTCTCTCTCTTATTCTAACTCAGTTTTGTAACTTCATACTTAATCATGAACTTTTTGGGTTAACCTGAAAAACTTGATTATGTAGAAGTCAGTCCTTTTGATCTTTACAGGCAACTATTTCAAATAACATCTTTTTGATAACCTGGTATTTCATCAAAAACGTTCATAGTTCCGGCTATGCTTTCAGTTTGTCTCTTTGATCTTCATAATATTATGACGGACTTGACTAACTGATGTTCAAAATGTTGAACATTGATGGATGATACTAAAGAAACACCCATCTTTAGTAAACCTACATCCACCCTTCTTCCACACCTAAATTAGGTACTGGCCATAAAATACTTCTCCAAAACCCTCCAAGTCTAATAAACCCAAAAGAATCTGTTCAGGAAGATGAGATCCCTGAACATGATTGTGTTCCCACTGAACACATGGATACATCTGTTTCATCCTCACAGATATATCAAGAATCTCTTCCCATCCTGCTCCTCATTAATCCTCTTCACAGGATGATGTTGTATTCCTAAGGGAACCCTATCTAACCATTGAAATGTCAGTTGACATTCAGTTGGTCGTCCTCTCTCCCAGGGACAACTCTGTTTCTAAAAGCCCCCCACTATCTATCACCATTTCTCTACCCCATAAAAGAGGATGAGATCCGGTCGTCAAGTCCATCTTGACCTCCTGATCATATATCAGAAGCATCCATTTCACATGAAAATTCAATGAATTCTCATCTGAATGGATTAGGCAATAAGACTCCTGGTATGGCAACAGCCAATGAAGTTTCTCTTTAAACTAAGGCTAGGAAATCCCCAGAACCAAGAACAAGGGGTTTATGACATCTCTGAGATGGACTCAGGTCATAATAAAACTGACTCTCTAGTCAGGGATTCGGATGACATCTACAAAATGATGGACGAATCAGTTCTTCACACTATGGAATTGACGGATATCTTTAGTCCTGTAATCCAAATCCAACCCCATGCAGGCACCTTCACTTGAAGGTTTTCTAATCTTCTCCACCATCTTCACTACTACTACCCTTCCTCCCCTGCCCTTCACGGAGCATTTCTCCCACTTCTTTCTGCCTTTCTTTCTTCCCTGCCTTGTCTCCGGCTGATTAAGCCAAAAAGAGGGAGATAATCCAAAGAAGCCTAGCTCTGATTAGCTCTGATAAATAAAGAAGCCTTTGCTTTACTGAGACCCCATTTGAACCTTTCTCATTTCTTTCCCCAACTGAGTCTGATGTTCTAGAAATTGATTGGGATCTTACATGAAGTGGTTTTGGCTTCATCATACATGAAGTGGTTTTGGCTTCATCAGTCCAGAGGGAGATTGTTGGAAAATAAGGACTGACGAAGCAAAACCACCTTTCAAATAATCTTTGTAATAAATGTTGCAGGACACTAGCTTCCGAAGACAAGTCTTCAGAAGAACCTTCAGAAGACAAATAAAAGCCAATTGCTTCCGAAGACAAATAAAAGACACTAGCTTCCGAAGACGAGTCTTCAGAAGAACCTTCGGAAGACATAAATAAAAGACAATTGCTTCCGAAGACAAATAAAAGAAAAATGCTTCCGAAGACAATACTTCAGAAGTTGCTTCAGAAGACTCTATCTGAAGACAAACCTCAGAAGACACTATCGGAAGAGAACACTTGCTTCCGAAGAATAAAAGTTGCTTCCGAAGAATAAAAGTCATTTACTTCGGAAGACTTCCAAAGACATCTACCTCGGAAGAAAAACAATATTTCAGAAGACATATGTTTCTTCGGATGAAAGAATAAATGTAACCTTCTTTTGGATAACTGTCTACATTAGATAGTTTTCTATAAAGAGCTTCCGAAAGAATAATGTTTTAGCATCAGTACAAAAGTCTGAACTAAGATCTTTAAAGATCCTATGTTGACTTTACACTTGTACTATTCTGATGCTACAGTGTCTGTAATAGTGTCATCAGTCTTATCTGTTTGTCTTCTTCTTGTATTTGTCCTGAAACATTAAATGTCGGGGCTATTTATACCCCAACATCTGCTGAATAAATATAACACTTAGAACAACACTTTTCTGAATCTTCTTTGTGTTGCCCTACTGTTTTCTCTTCTTTTCTTCTTCTAACTTATGAAAACTAAACACTAAAATAATTAAAAGAGCAAAACTCCAGAGGGAGCAAAACATCAAAAGCTTTGTCTAAGCTCTTGATCCTGGTTAAGTTAGTCTCTCCTTAGCTCACCGGTTTTCTACAGATAATATCATCAACATATATCTGAACAAGCATGATATGTTGATTGGATTTCTTGAAAAATAGAGTCTTGTCAATTGTTCCTCTTTTGAAGTTGTTGATCAACAGAAAGGAGGACAAAGTTTCATACCATTTTCTAGGAGCCTGATGTAACCATATAGAGCTTTTATCAAGCTTGCAGACATGGTTAGGAAACTTAGGATCCTCAAATCCAGGTGGTTGACAAACATATACTTCCTCATCAATCTTGCCATAGAGGAAGGCACTCTTGACATCCATTTGAAAAACTTTGAAGTTTCTGGCAACTGGAGCAAAAACTTCATCATAATCAATTCCCTCTTCTTGGGTGTATCCCTGCACCACTAATCTTGCTTTTCTCTTTATGACAACCCCTTTATCATCCTTGTTGTTTCAGAACACCCACTTAGTTCTGATTGCATATTTTCCCTTAGGTAAAGGGCAAACCTTCCACACACCTTGTCTTTCAAATTGTAGAAGTTCCTCTTGCATTGCTTCAACCCAGCTGCTGTCTTTCAGTGTCTCAGCCACTTTCTTTGGTTCGATCTGGGATAGAAAGCATGAAAACAGATAAATGTTTGCCTCATGCATTGAACTCCTTGTTCTCACTCCATCTTCAACACTACCAATGATGTTCTCAGCTGGATGAATATTATGAATGCGGGTTCTTGGAATTAAATCCAGCTGGGAACTTAAATCCAAGTTACTTGGCTCAAGGTTTGGAAGTACAACCTCAAGTTGGATTTCTGGTAGATCATGTTGTCTCTGATGTTGGACTGGTATGGATTGATCTTCTCTGGGAAGAGAGGTTCCCAAAGTGTTTGGTTCAACAGGACTCCCAACTTTTTCTTGACTCTGTGGAGCAGATGTAGAGTCACTTGAAGGAATAGCCGAGAGGTGTTGGTTGTCTCAGACTGTGAAACAGCTTGATGTGTTGAAGTGGATTGTGCCAAGATTTGTCTTGAAGCTATTGGCAGTTCAACACGAAAATCTTCTTCTCTTGTGTGCTTGGTGGAGTCCAAGGTAGTTGTCTATAGTTCTAAACATACTCTTTCACAAGATTAAATGCAGATGTGAATTTATCAAGATCAAACAGCCAATCAGGACCTATTCCAGTTTTATTGATAGTATGTTCATTAAACTGAACATTTGCGGACTCTTCAATAATCCTGGAATCTTTGATGTATACTCTATATGCCTTAGCCTGTGAAGAGTACCCAACAAAGTCGCCCTTTGCTGATTTCTCAGCAAACTTGGCTAGATGATCCTTGGTATTCAAGATGGTGCATTGACATCCAAATGGTTTGAGAAACCCAATAAACAGTTTTCTCTTATGCCAAATTCATAAGGAGTCATACCATGTGATTTAACTACCAATATTCGATTATGGACATAATAGGTAGTGTTGACTGCTTCTGCCCAAAAAGTTATTTGAAGTTTGGCATCAGATAACATGATTCTGGCAGCCTCAATCAGTGTCCTATTCCTTCTCTCAGCAACACCATCTTGTTGTGGAGTCCTAGGAGCACTGAATTGTCTTGTAATACCCTTAGATTCACAAAATGAGTTTAAAGTCTGGTTTTTGAATTTTGTTCCTTGATCAAACCTTATGATTTTTACATGATGGCCACTTTCATTCTCAACCTTGAGAATAAATGATTTCAAGATCTCGGCAGTTTCATCCTTGGTACTCAAGAAGAATACACAGGTATACCTAGAGAAATCATCAGTGACCACCAAGCAGTAGGACTTTCTACCTAAACTTTTCACACTTGTAGGGCCAAACAAGTCCATGTGTAACAAATGTAGGACTGTTGTTATTGAATTTATCTCTTTGGCATGATGAGATGATTTGTGTTGCTTCCCTTTCGAGCAGGCAACACATTTATCAACACAGATGAATTCTTTAGTGGGTAAACCTATAACTAAATTATTTTTTACCAGTTTATTCATGTTTTTTAGGTTTACATGGCACAGGCTCCTATGCCAAACAGATGTCCAACATATGCATGTTGTTTCTTTTGGGAGCTCTGAGCAGAATTTAGTCATTTGGAACAACAAATCCTGATTTCAGGACAATACATTCATGCTCAGTAAACAACATGTTATGCTTTTGGTCACACCTGTGATACACTCAGCAAATTATAGTTCAATTCTTTCACAAAATGCACATTCTCAAAGCTTACCTTGCCATTTGTGATTGTGCCCCTACCTGTGATATAACCACCCACTGGATCACTTCCAAATGCAACAGACCCTCCAAAGAATGGTTCATATTTGTGTAGATGGGTCTTGTTGCATGTCATGTGCCTGGAACAGCCACTGTCAACAATCCACAAGTTGCCTTTTGATTCTTGCTATCCCTGCACATGACCAAAAGTGAATTAGTTCCTGATGGGAACCCAAGCCCATGTGGTCTTGGGTTTTCCATTGGCATCATTATACAAAAATTTCTTTGATATCATCTTTGGTGGATCAGATGATGAGCAAACTGATGGGACAATTGGTTGAACTGTTAGTTCAGAGATTTCCTTCTTCTTCCATACTTTGTTGACCTTAGGAGCTGTAGAAGGAATTTTCTTGTTCTGTCTGCTGTCGGAAGTAACTTTTGCCTTTTCTTCCGTCGGTTTGGCCTTTATCCTGAGGTGGGTTTTTCTTCTGACCTTCTTCTTCCAAAATGCTGAGATTTCTTGGTGTTGTTGGAAGCACTTTTGGCTTGTGCTTCATATGTTTCCTTTGTGTCGGAAGAATTTTTGTTCCTTCTCTTCATGTTTTCAGAAGTGCTTGCTTCCGACGGCTTCTTATGCTGCTTGATTGATTTTCTTCTTTCGGAAGCATATTTTTCTTCCGAGGAAACAGATGATTTGCTTGATCTTCCCTTTTGACTTCCTCTTCCTTGTGGTCTTGAATGTATTCTGCTTCTTGGATTATAGAAGCAGTCGGCAGCAAAATGGCTTGTTTCACCACACATCAGACCCATAGTCTGATCATTGAAAGATTTTTGTAGCTTTTCTCTTTTGGAGGAAGTTGAGCTGTGATTCACAGAACCTGACTGTTCTGACTTGTAAGTTTCAACCGGATTGTTGGTTGGATGGTTTACCTAAACCTTGGATACACTGGCTTTTCTATCTTTTGATCTAGCCCTTTTTGACCAGTCAGATGGACAAATGACATAATCATCTGAAGATGTACTCCCGGTTTGAACATATTTAGCCTTCACAAAAGATGATGTGTTTTTCTTGTTTTCTTTTGTCTAGATGTTGTTTTTAATTTTTCAAAATTTTTAGAAATGTCATCTTCAGATGTATAAGATGATTGAGTCGGGCTAGATTCAGGCAAATCATTTTCTTATTGAATTTTGTGTATGTCCAAAATTTCATCATACACAATGCTAGCTTCTGGTTTGCATCGAACCTCCACCATCGGAGTATAAGCAGATGGAGGTTCCATTTTGTTATAACCAATCCCAACACCCTTTTTCTTGACCAGCTCAGGTATCTCAGTCATTTTGAGAAGTTTCTCAAACTTCTCACCTTGACTGAGAAACTTGTCTTTGTAAGCTTCAGTCAATACAAGTTCAGTTTTGGCAATTGTTAACCATTCTAAAAGATTGTTTATTTGACACTGTTTATTTGTGTCCTCATGTTTTAAACTGGAGATAGTCTTTTCTAACTCCTCAATCTTTTCTTTGTAATTTCTTTCGGCTTCAAAGAAATTTGCCTTAAGAACTTGTATTGACTCAAGCTCATTACAGACTTGAGCATTAAAATGTTTGTAAGCATTTAACTTTTCTAAACACTCAGGGGTACACATATCATCAGTTACCTTGTATGAAAAAGTAGAGTCATTGGCCATCAAGACATTATTTGAGATGGATGCATCTTCAGCTTGAAAGCTCCAATCTGAAAAGTCATGCTGTTCTGCAATGTTTGCACTGTTGGATGAGCTTGATGTTCTGTGGTTTGGCTGACCAGAGGTTGAAGGTTTAGAACTTGGAGACTTGCACTCTCTTGCAAAGTGCCCCAGCTGTTGGCAGTTAAAGCATTTGAGTTTAGACTTGTTTAGACCAAACCCGGTTTTCATGTTATGCTTCCTAAACTGTCTACCAGTTCTCTAATAGAACTTCTTCACCCTGTAGGAAATCATGGCCATCTGATAATTGATGTCCATTTCTTGAAGATCATCAGCAGGGATTCTATCTAAATCCTCCTGACATAGATGAAAGTAATTGGCCTCTTCGGCCATGAATGCTCCCTGGCTTGAGGTGAGCAGTGGAGTTGAACTTGAGAATGGGTTCGAATGGGAGGTTGATGGAGTTGGGGTTTCTGGGAAGGTGACAATGGGTGTGAAATTTGAGTGGTAGATGGGTTGATAGTTTTGAAAGGGAGGATTGTGGATAGGAGTATATAATGCGGCTGAACCTGATGGAACACATGTAGGTTTTGTTTCCTGGGCATCAATCTCCATTTGTTATGCACTGAGTATACCAAATAACTCTCCCAGCTTCAGGGTTCTCAGATTTTCTGTTCAACGAATAGCAACACAATATGTATCCATGCATGAGGAAGTGATCTTAGAAACTTCCTGATGACATCTTGGTTCTCCATCTTCAATCCTGCAGCAACCAACTCATCAACTTATTGAACATACCTCAAATACTAAGAAGCCATCTTCTCGTTCTTCTCTTGACAGAATTTCTCAAACTTCTGCTTCAGTATGTCCTTCTTGTTCTCCTTCACATCATCTGACCCCTCATACATCTGCTGCAAAAAGTTCCACAGCTCTTTGGCAGACTTTCATTTCTTGAATGCATGAATGATGGAGTTTGGAATTGCCATTTGAATCAGCCATACTGCCTTAGAGTCCACCTCCATCTTTTTGTAATCCTCATATGAGTACAAGGATGGATCTTTTGGCACGGGTGCTCCACCGGTACCTGCAGCAGCAATAGTTGGGATGAATGGTCCCTCAAGAACTGACTTCCAACGTTTGAAGTCCGGGTTCCTGATGAAACTCTCCATCCTAACCTTCCATGTATGATAATCATCTGGATTGAACATGGGAGGTTTGTTGAGAGTACCATTCTCAGTGTCGTGCTTGCTGATGGTCGTCATTTTCACTTAGAGATAACTTGAAAAACAAAGAATACTAGAAGATAAACAACTGGTAACTTAAGAATGGTTAGTTGCTTAAGTTAGAAAGCCAATGCTCTGATACCACTTGTTGGATCGGGTTATGTAACTTACACAACACTTAAACAAGTTATCTTCTACAAAGTTGATAAATGCGGAAACTCTATCAACTAGATTTGTAAAAACAGTTTGAAACAAAATACGGAAAGCAATTGTAAATTCAAGGTCAAAGTATATTGCATTCAACTGTTAAGTTTACAACACTTAGCTCAAGCACTCACTCGTGATTTGCTAACTAACAAGTGAACATATTTATACTAAGACATACAGCTATATCCTCGTAGGGATACAATGCTGGACAAAACACTAGAAACAAACGTATGTTAAATCTAGTATCTGTTATGGTCTTGACAGGCCAAGCCATATTAATTACAATTAATACAAAAGAATTCATTGACTTTTACAATAAATACCTAAACAACAAAACGCATTAACTATTCAGTATCTTTGTAGTCTGGACAAATCTTCTTTGTTGCTGACTAACATCAAAATGTCTTCTCTGTTATTCTGAGTGTGAGAAAGCAGCTCTGATTATTTCCATAAGTATCGAGAATATTTGTCAGAGAGAAAGTCTTCGAAAGTCTTTGTCTTAGGAACCACTGATGATCGGAAGCACTCATCGATTTAAACCTCTAAGTACCGAAGAGGGAACCGGAAGATTTCAGTGGAAGAGAATTATCCTTTGGAAGCAATGGTTCTTCCGATGGCTAATTCTTATCTTTCAGTGGTTGTATATCTTCTGATAGTTCAAAACTTGATCTAGAGATGTTTTGGTGCGCATCAGCCTTAAAGGTTCTTACACTTCACCTTATGTGACTTTCCCAAACACACACTCGCATACATCTACAGCATCTTTTTCTTCTTCTTCTTCTTCTTCCTCACATTTTAAAAGGCACAACAACTCTCAGAAGATAGCTCACATTGTACAAAACTCTCCTTCTACCAATATACAATTTGTACAAGCTGGCAATGGTAGTTTTTACTAGCTCACTCCTGCCCTCTTCAGATTGTTGCACCATCTCCTTCATAAATAAATGCACCAGGCCCTGCTGTCCAGTTCTCATCTTCTAGTCAACCGGCTCTTTTCACCCAAGAATACGTAGACTGGAGTAGCTTGCCTAAAGATGTAGGCTATGCCCTCGTCACTTCTGAGCCAACAGAATTTGCTCTCATGGCTATTGGTGAAGATTCCACTCCTTCTGATCAACCTGAAGCAGACACTTCTGATGCGCATGTATCCTCTTCTACTCTTGAAAAACTTTGCACCAGTGCGTGCATTAATGCTTTTGCAAAAATAAAGAAAGCCAACATGTTGCTTCAACAAGAAAATCAAGAGTTGGAGCAACTACTAGCTAATAAAAATTCGGAAGTAGAAAAGTTAATAAAGAATAAAGACAGCCAAATTTCTATCTTAAAAACTGAAAAATCCAACTTACAAGCTTTATTTGATTTGCAAAATGAAAAATATGCGGCTTGTAGAGATCAACTGCCTCAAACCAAAGTCAGCTGTGAAAAGTGGGTTGAATCCTGCAAAGGATTCAAAATGCTTCTGGGTAAGCAAGTTCACAGTAAGGCTAAGTTTGGAATCGGGTACAATCACACTAGTCCTCCAAAGTACTATGCCCCGATTGACAATAAAATAAATGAAACTGTTTCTGAGCCTTTATCCCCTACCTTTCTCCCTGATGAAATTCCAACCATAAAGATCACTCCTCCAAGAGTGTATCAACCTAGACATTTTCCAACGTTTGTATATCCCATAGATACTAACCTGGAAAAACTGGAAGAGGCACACCTGGAAAGTGATCACAACAATAATTCTTCTGAACTAACTGAGATTGCTCCAGCCATGAGCTCTACTCAAAGTTCAAAAGGTACAACATTACTTGAAACCTCTGATAACTTTGTGGCCTATCTTGACAAAGGAAAGGGGCCCATGGTTGACATTAAATTCCCTCCATCTTATCCACACCACTGAAAACGGCTGGACAAAAACTCCTTTGGAGAAAGCTAGAGATAGACTGAATGCTGAAAAATTGAAAGCTGAACAGGCTTCTTCACCTAAAGGGAATCTCCCCAAAAAGATGAAAAAGTCCAAGAAAGCAAGTAGATTATCATCTACCAGTGCAATAAGACCTAACACCCATTCATCTCTTCAGTTGTCTTCTCCTCTACTTGCATCTCCTAGACCATCCATTCTTGGTACACTACCTTCTCATCCTATGGTGACTCATGCTTCCTATTCTCCTGCTGCTGTGAATCCTTCTTCCGTGGATTCACAAATCAACATCTTGCATCAAAATCAGCAACAACTGATACACATGATGCAGAAGTTGATGAATAACACTCAGCAAAACAAATAAGCATCTAAAATGTTCTCCTCTTTCTTCTAAAAATAAATAATGGCCCATATCTAACCTACTGCATTTGATCCTCATGTGCAGAGACCTTCTTCAAACCAAAATCATCTATGGTATGTGGATAGTGAAGGCTCTAGGCACATGACAGGATGCAGAGCCATATTAAATAATTCCATTCCAAAGAATAGAGGATCTGTTTCCTTCGGAATAATGCAAAGGGTTGGATAGTAGGGTCTGGTTTTGTCCTTAGTGGAAAACTGTACTTCAAAGATGTAAGCTTAGTTGAAGACCTCAAGTTTAATCTCTTGAGTGTTTCTCAATTAGCGGACAAGAACTTTAGTTCATTTTTTACCTAGGACAGTTGTAAAATTCTTTCTCCTAAAATAAATTCAAAAATAAAGATCTTGATTGATCAACATATACTGCTAACGGCTAAACGAAGTGGAAATGTCTATGTTGTAGACATGGCTACTGACTCTCAAACATCTTCTCCTACATGTTTGATAGTCAAAGCATCATCTTCTGAAACTGCCCTTTGGTACGGAAGATTCGGTCACCTTAACCATCAAACTCTTCACAAGCTTTCTACCCTTTCTTTAGTAAAAGGATTGCCCTCCAAAGAATTTCACTTTAAAGGTCAGTATGAATCTTGCTTAAAGGGAAAGCAACATAAAACATCACATAAGTCTATTAAAGAATCCAAATCAACCAACTGTCTCAATATGCTTCATATGGATCTGTTTGGTCGAGTGAAGGTAGCCAGCTTGGCAAGAAAGAGATACTGCTTAGTTGTTGTGGATGATTACTCAAGATTTTTCTGGACCTTCTTCCTCTTCAACAAAGACGAGACTACTGATAAAATAATTGCTCTTATCACTCAACTTGAAAGACAATTTGGTCTTCCTGTCAAGACAATTAGGAGTGATAATGACACAGAATTCAAGAATCATGTCCTTGATAAGTTCTGCATCTCTAAAGGAATCCTTAGACAATATAGTGTTCCTAGAACTCCTGCTCAAAATGGAGTTGTGGAAAGAAAGAATAGGACACTTATTGAAGCTGCAAGAACTATGCTTGCAGACTCAGGATTACCTTTATCATTCTGGGCTGAGGCAGTAAACACTGCTTGCTATGTCTTAAACAGTGTTCACATTGTTAAGAGACATAACAAGACTGCCTATGAAGTCCTTCATAACATAAAGCCTCTCATTTCTTTCTTCAAAGTTTTTGGGTGTCCTTGTTTCATCTTGAACTCAAAAGACTCTTTGCCCAAGTTTGCTGCTAAAGTTGATTCTGGATATTTTGTTGGATACTCTCAAACATCTAAAGCTTATCGAGCTTTCAACCTCACGTTCAAAATTGTTGAGGAAACCATTGATGTTAAATTCAATGAATCTGCATCAAATTCCTCTTTCCATCTGCTCCTGCCGACCTCTTTGATCTTGAAAGCTTCACCTACATTTCTCCTTCACCTTCCTCTTCTCCTTCTTCAGAGTCGTGTCAAACCTCTGAAGATCTATCCTCTCTTGAGGAATGTTCAGTATCTCAATTCTTTACCTTGATCCCTTCTTATCAAATAAATCCTCAAGATCAAGATGAACAAATATCTATTCCCTTATCCCTAGCTTTGGATAATGTACCTGTAGATATCCCTCAACATGTTCATGCTACCTTACCGGAAGACTCTCCCGGTCCCACTGAAAATTCGTCTTCTTCTGATGCTGCCTCTACAAATAATTGTTTGGACATAATTCCCTTCAACATAAATCATCCATTAGAGCAGATCTAGTGATTTAAGTAAGGGTGTTCAAACTAGGAGCCAGATTTCAAACTTCTGTCTTCATGCAGCCTTCTTGTCCCAAATTGAGCCCTCCAAATATCAAGAAGCTCTTAAAGACATTTATTGGGTGGAGGCTATGCAAGATGAACTATTACAGTTCAAAAGGAAAAATGTTTGGACTCTTTGCCCCTTGCCAGCAGGAAAATACCCTATAGGAACTAGATGGGTATTTAGAAATAAAACAGATGACAGAGGCATTGTAATCAAGAATAAAGCCAGATTGGCAGTACAAGGGTACTGCCAAGAGGAAGGCATCGGTTATGATAAAACCTTTGCCCCTGTGGCCAGACTAGAAGCCATCAGACTCTTCCTAGAATTTTCTATATCCCACAACATAAAGGTATTTTAGATGGATATAAAAAGTGCATTCCTGTATGGAACCATCAAGGAGGAAGTCTATGTCTGTCAACCTCCAAGGTTTGATGGTGTTCATCATCCTGATTGGGAGTACAGACTAGACAAAGCATTTTATGGTCTGAAAAGGCACCTAGAGCATGGTATGACACTCTTTCTCAATTTCTTTTTCAAATAAATTTTCTCGGGGAACCATTGATAAGACCTTGTTCATAAAGAGGGTAGACAAGGAACTTTTGCTGGTCCAGTTCTATGTCGATGGCATCATTTTTTGGATCAACAAAACCTTCCTTGTGTGAACAATTTTCTAAATTAATGTCTTCTAAGTTTGAAATGAGTGCTTTAAGTGAACTAAAAACATTTTTAGGACTCCAAGTCAAACAAACCCCCAATGAGACTTTCATTCATCAATCTAAATATGTAAAGGGTCATCAAAATAAATTTGATATGAATGATTGCAAAATAATTTCTACCCCCATGGCAACCGCACCTGGAATAAGTCCAAATGAAAATGGTGAACATGTAAATCAAACCCTCTACAGGTGCATGATTCGATCGTTGATGTATCTTACTGCATCAAGGCCAGACATCATGTATGCAACATGTGTCTGTGCAAGGTACCAGTCTGCCCCTAAACAATCCCATTTATCATTTGTGAAGAGGATACTCAAATCTCTTAAAGGCACTCCTGTGCTAGGTATCTGGTATCCTGCTAATCAAACTTGTAAGCTTGTTGGTTTTTCAGACAGTGATTATGTTGGATGCTTGCTCACCAGAAAGTCTACTTCGGGAGGATGTCAGTTCTTTGCAAATTGCTTAGTCTCATGGCAAAGCAAAAAAGCAAACTTCGGTGTCAAATTCAACTGCTGAAGCCGAGTCCATTGCAACAGCTCATTGCACTGCCCAAATCCTTTGGTTACAATACCAACTGTTGGATTTCGGAATAACGAAACTAAAAACACCTCTCTTAATAGAGAGCGAAGCTGTCAAAAACATAATAAAGAATCCTGTCTATCACTCTAAAACCAAACACATGGAAATAAGGTATCACTTCATTAGGGACTGTTTTAAAAAGGGACTAATTGTCCTACAACATGTTTCTACCAGTTACCAAATAGCGGATATATTTACCAAATCTTTGGACTCTTCAACCTTTTCTAAGTTTGTGGCCAAATTAGGCATGATAAATATGAGCTAATAAATAATTATGGTTAAGAATATGTTTCTTAAACCTTACAATAAATATATAAAATGATAATTCTCAAGAATTGTCCTAAAAACGGATATTTGATAAACCAGTAACAAAGCAACCTTGGTTTCTCTCAGTGGTTATCCCAAAACATGGATAGGATCAGTGGTCATGCTAGCCACTGTTTCATATCTATCCGCGGTTATAACCATACGTTATTACACTTTAAACCTTCCGTGGTTTCTACCCCTTCCGAGATCTTCATTCCTTCCGAGACTTTTAACCTTGTAGCTTATCCATGGTTACATTTTTTCCAAGGATAAGGCTCTTCCGAGCTTAAAAATCTCTTACGTGGTTAAAATCTTCTCTCTGCAGTTATCAAAGTCTTGATACTTACGCCTGATTTGACCGTCACTAATCACTCTGTAAGATTAGACTCCCAACAATTAATTGAATTGACCCTCATTAATTTTTCTCACGGCTCGATAATATCTTCTCATTTTACCATCCTACCCCTCTCTTCTCTAATGACCACTGATCTTATTTATATCAGTGGTTATCTTCTTCAGTTCTTTCATAATCACTTTAAGAAGTCTCTTGATCTTCTTTTGATCAAGAAAACTTTTCTTTCAAATTCAAAATTTCTGAATGCTGCTTATGGCGAAGGACAACTGCTTGTCAGGCATGTCGCCTGGCACGACGCACTTACACTGATTCCGTCTGAGCTTGATGCTCATCATGATAGTGTAACGGCATCGGACCAGCCTTCATCCCTAACAAAGCTTTGTCTGTACATCAGGTTATGCATGAACGTACTCATTTGTCGTTTGTCTTTTTTTTCTCTTGCTCACAGGTTTGTTCAACGGGTAAAAACCCTAAGGTAAAACTTTTGGTAAGTTATAAGTAGTGGAGGTTTTATTTATTGAAACCGCCCTTGTTTGCAACAGTTCCACTTCTTTGTCTTCCCCTCTCTCATCTTAAAGCAAAAATTTGTACTCACGCTTGGCTGTTTTTCGTTCATCATCGCAACAATGGCGTCTGAAACTTTGAAAATCAAGTCGATTCACAATCTCGGAGCCTACCTTGTTAAGTCATCTGAGTATCCTCACTACGGCGAAGTAATTGACATTCTGGTAAACTCCTTCGTTCATACTGCTCTCATCATAAATCCTCCTATCTCAGAAGTTGCTTTAAACCAGCTTTGGGCAAACTCGACCTTGGTGTCGAAGGATGACTCTGTTGAAAGCATCGCTTCGATGGTCGCTGGTCAACAAGTCACCCTCACCCCCTCCAAAATAAGTGTTGCCCTAAATCTGAACGACACTGAGGCACCTACCACTGTTTCTTCAAAAAACCTTCATAATGTTTTTGTTTAGTGTGATTATCAGGGTGACCTGAAAAAACAGGACCTTGTACAAAGTTTTCTTCTACCTTAAGTACAAGTTTCTGTATCACACCATTTTACAATGTCTTTCTCAAAAGACAACCAGTTGGAGAGAAATGTCGTATGACATGCAATATGTCATGTATGTTGTTTCTGTCCAACGAAAAAGTCAACTTGTCACAAATAATTTTTGATCATTTGGTACATCACCAAAAGAGCCCCAAATTTTTATTGTATCCTAGGTTTGTGATGACTTGTCTTTTTGCTGATCTTAATAATGTTTGTCATATTGCTCCTCTCTCTACTGTCAAGAGCATTGACAAACAAGTGTTCACTAGGTTGAACACTGAGGCAAGACACATGAATGAAACTGAGGATACACCCATCCTTAGTGAATCCACATCCACCTCTTCTTCCACACTTATAAAGGTACTAGCCAAAAGAAAAACACCTACCAAAGCCTCTAAACCTAAAAAGCCCAAAAAGACTGTTCAGGAAGATGAGATCCCTAAACATGTATATGTCCCAACTGGACAATTGGATACATCTGTTCCATCCTCACAGATGCATCGAGAATCTCTACCCCATCCAGCTCCTCATCAATCCTCTCAACAGGATGATGTTGTACTCCAAAGGGAACCCTCGCTAACCACTGAAGTGTCACTTGACACTCAGATGGCAGTCCGATATCCCAAGGACACCTCTGCTTCTTCTCCACAAAAAGCCCCTCACTCTACTACCCATGTTCCCCATGAGATTGATTCTATCTTTGAGCAACTTAGTTCTCCCCCCCCCCACCAATAGAGGAACAACCATATCAAACATTTGCTCAAACTCATCAATCTCCTACCCATGGAGAAGAGGATGAGATCAGGGTGTCCAGTCCATCTAGATATCATGATCATACATCTGGAGCATCCATCTCACATGAGAGCCCAATGGGATCTCATCTGAATGGATCAGGCAATAAGACTCCCGGTATGGCAACAGCCCATGAAGTTCTTGAAACTGAGGCTGGAAATCCCCGGAACCAAGAAAAAGGGGTCCATGACATTCCTGAGATGGACTCAGGTCATGATAAAACTGACTCACTAGTCAGGGATTCGGATGATATCCGTAAAGGGATCAACGAATCAGATCTTAAATTAAAGGAGTTGACGGATTCTGTTGCTCATATTCAGGCTGATGTCGCCAAACTCACTGAGTTAGTCACAACAGTCCTGAATAACCAAGTCCTGCAACCCCAATCCATCCCAATGCAGACACCTTCACTTGAAGGTACCCCACACATTCCACCTACTTACACTGCACCTACCTTCTCAAGCCAAGTTTTTCAAGAAGTGTTGAACCCACTTCTTACTGCCCATCTCACCACCCTGTTTACCAACTTTACCAAAGATTTCCTCACCACTCAAAAGATACAACTGGATCTACTGAAAATTTCAGTAGATTCCAAAGTCTCCTCCATACAACATGAAGTATCTAACCATACTCGTTTTCTAGAATCTCTTACAGGGATTGCTCCTCCTTCTCCCTGGTTCAAGGAATAGGCTGATGAAGCCAAAAAGAGGGAGAATGAAAGGCTCTTGTCTGCTACCCAAGCTGCCAAGAGGGCAGAAGATAAAACTGAGCAAAGGAGGATGAAGGAAATAAGATTAAAAAATCAGGAGGCACTCCTCAAAGCAGCACTGGATCAGCAGTTTCACACTGAAGCTACTAAGGCTGGCTCTTAGCAGAAACAAAGGGAAGCTGAAGCTCAAGTGAACACTGGAACATCTGGGTATCCAGGAAACCCAAACCCTCCAAATCAGCTCCCACTGAGCCAATAAAACCCACAACCGCTGCCCCCTCTTCTTTTGCCTCAACTACTCAGGACATACCAATTCCAACCGGCTCTATCCAATCTGAACATAACCCCATCTTCCCTAAACAGATCTCTCCCACCATATCTATCCCTTCTTCACCCATGCACACAAATAAAGAAAACTCACCTACCCTTTCTCCAAATTCTACTTCTCAAACCCTCCTAGAACTATCCTCACATACATCCCTTCCTACTACTCTCAATGCCTCCAAAATTGGCCAAAAACCAGCTCCCATAATCACTCAGTCTTTCTCAAGAAGACAAAAGAGTGTGGCCAGAAAATCCAAAATTCCCAATAATAAACCTCAGAAACCTCTAACCCCTATTCAAGAACCAAGTTCGGACTTAAATGATGATCAGCCCATTGCCTCTCTTTTTTCAAGAAAGAGAAGGCTCATATTGGCTAATGATGATGAGTCTGACCTACCCAAAACCACCACAGCTCCTTCACCAATAAAGTCAGCAGATGCTGAAAAATCACAAACTTCTCCGCTGAAAGAATCCTATTCTCCTGTAAGGACATTCCCTTCCGATGAAGACCTTCAAGAGACAAAGCATAAAAAAACTGAAAAGGAAAATAAAATCCTAGCTGATCTAGAAGCCACTGGTCTCTCAGGAGATGATCTGGCCAAGACCTATCAGGAACAAATAGCCTTGATGGATTAGCAGCAAAATAAAGCTTATCAGGCTGAGAGGGAGCAACTGATCAAGTTTCTGCTGGATGAAGGTAAGTACAAAGTTGAAACCATCAGCAACTGGGATATCACTAGCCTCAGGAATGAAGTTGAGGTTCTGTCCAAAAGAATAAAGGCAGACGTCAAGAAGAAAACGACTATTGGGCAGAGAAGAAGAATAAAACACATCCTCATCCAAAATCAATAGGGACCAAAGAACACAATAACAAGATGGAGAGATGATGTTATGTTTGATGAATGGTCAAAGTTCAAAAGAGAGACAGTGATCATCCTGAGCTTTGGAAAGAAGCCACTTCACCCTCCCCCACTGTAGTGTCTCAGCTCAAGGATGCTAATCCAAGCACAATGCTTGATCACCTGCTTAATGCACCTATGGGTAGCCTAGGTGTTGGGTCTGCAGAATCTCCATCTGCTGTCAACTTCAGACCTTGGGTTGAAGTTGAAAAGGAAATTCTTCCTGATCTTCTGATAAACTACGAGCCTCATCAGCATACTGTAGTAAAGAAAGTACTTGATTCAAAAGATCAAGTAAAAAGAAGAGAAATAATTCACCGGCCTGCTGGAGCTCCTCTCCCTTTGGGTCCATCTTCTAAGTCCCAACCTCCTCAGATCAAAAATTCCAGAACTAAAATAAAAAGATGGTTCTATGACTCTGTCTCCAAGAGCATGATCACTGAGAGATACAATGATTCAAGATCCTTCTTCTCAGATTGGGATGAAATTCTCAATCTTCCAAATAATGAACTGAAGGAACTGCAGCATGTGAATCTGGATAATGCTGATACATAATATGAAGTCCTGAACTATGTGTGGACTCTTAGAAATAAAATTGGTCTGGCTCTTAGACAAAAATAAATGGTTTTGGCTTCATCAGTCCAGAGGGATATTGTTGGAAAATAAGGACTGATGAGCAAAACCACTGAAGCCAGACAAATGAATAAAACCGCAGATTGACCAACCGCGGATACTTCTCTTCTGAATACACTCCCTTCTGACTGAAGAACTGCTTGAGCATCCGAACTTTAACAGCGGAAGATTCGCTAAAAAGAACTACCGCTGAACTCCTCTACATCGGAAAACATTAGCTGACCTTGATCTCTTCGGAAGACAACCATTGCTTCGGAAGACATCAAATGATTTGGAAGACAATCTCCGATTCTGAAATAACTGTTTGTTCAATCAGCTTCCGATGAACACCTTCCGAAAGAATAACCACTGAGCCTCAGCACAACTATCTTAACTTCGGAAGACCTGAAGACTCCTGAAGACTCTTGTTTCCGTTGTTGTTGACTTTGTGTTATTTGTACTATTCTGATGATTCAGTGTCTGTAACAGTGTCAGCTATTTGTCTTATTATTTCTTGTCTTGTAATTCTGAATGTTGGGTATTTAAGTTCCAACATTCCCTGAGTAAATTGAATTACTTCCCCAAAATTCCTTGTGCTTTTATTGTGTTCTTCTCTCTTTCTAGCAAAAACTAAACAACGAAAATAACTTTGTGCAAAACTTTAGAGGGAGCTAATACCAAAGCTTTGACCAAGTGTCTAAAGTCTTTGTTCCTGGTTGAACAGCATCTCCGAGTTTCTCAACACATATATCTTTTTGTTTTTAATCATCAAACAGGAAATTGTAATTTTTTCAATTTATATTAATTTATTTCTACAAATATAATTCTAACATAATGGTATAATTTGAATTCCAAGTTTGTAAAAGCAAGTAGATTGCTACAAAATGGTAATTATGTATAAGTAGAAGTATAAACATCAAAACTTTAATAAATGTTTTAAAGTACATAATAACAAACAAGAAATAACCTTACATTAGCAAGAATACCTTCATTGCCCCTGATATTTCTCTGTTTGCTACCTAAATCATTCCTCTTAAAAGAAAGATAAAAAATAAACATGTTAATATATATCAATAAGAAATGTTAAAAAAATAAACATGTTAATATATATCAATAAGAAATGTCATTAAGAACTGCTGCTTAACAATATTAAACCACTATTACATTTCTTCTCACTAACTATTTAAATAAAAAAATACTATGCATGTTTAAACATGCAAAAAACTAAGATAATGTTATACTAAAATCAATTTACTGTTATATTTATACATGTAAGTTATGCATACAAAACACGCATAATAATTCAATAGATGATATTATTCACATTTTTACCTGTGCAGTAAACAATATAAAACCTTACATCATAAAAAGTAAATTGATTTCTCAATGTATTAATCTGTTTAATAGTAGGTTAAGATATATTTAAAAAATAACATATTATTAACCATATGTGTTGATAAAAGTTGATTCCTTATTTCTAAATATTCACTATATCATGTGATCAACTGATTTCCTTATACATGTGCATTAGAAGTCCCAAAAAACAAAAGAATATAAGACATATTGACTATCAATGTTCTTTGATTTTAAAAGCATGCTTATAATCTTCTGTTTTTCTTCCGTTCATAAAGTCAAACAAATTTAAATAACCTAATATATAAATTTGATAAATATCACTGTTGTAAAAGTCGGTCTCCAAGGCCGAGTACTCGCTCCAAGGAGTTGTTCCGAGTCCGAATACTTCCTGAGTATTACCCGAGTACTCCCGCTTAGGGCCGAGTACTCTCCGATTACTCGCTCCAAGGACTTGTTCCGACCTAGGAGCGCCTAGCGATTTTTGCAACCATGATAAATACAATACATGAATGTATTTTCATGTTTACTTGTGCAGTAAACATGAAACAAGAATACTAAAAGATATCATACAAAATCCGATCATTATTCAATGAAATATGTTATTTTATTATTGAAATGATCATACTTACAAATGCGTACTTACTAAAGCAGTAAAAAACACACGAAGTAAAATATAACCTAATACCGAACAACATTATTCTCACAATAAATCATAGGGCAAATTACGATCGGTTACTTTGCAGAATGATAACTTAACAGGATTAAAACATAATAACAATACTAAAATTCCTAATAATACAGAATACAAAAATCTTTAATGATGAAACAATATAGCGTAATACCTTTGAGTTTTTTTGAATGAATTTTCCTTTCATTGGGTTTATGAACTTATCATGCGATTCACGAATAGATGAAAACATTGAAAGATAATCAAGATCTATATCATGTTCTTCACCGCCGATAGAAGAATTTTCGTGAACATCCATGGGGGATTTAGTGCAAAACGTATGGAAAACCTCGATTATAAAATGGATGTTGAAGAAAAATCAGTTTATTTAAAGTTGGTTTTAGGTTTTCAAATTGGGGAAAAAACCAACAAAAGTTTTTTTTTAATAAAGACGTACAATATAAATAATCTCTTTATTACATTAAAGAAAATTAAAATTTATAATAATGTATATTTGTATTTTTTAAAAACCGTATAAAAAAATAAACAAATACAAAATGTATTCATGTTTCCATTTAATATATGTTTATTCACACCGTATGTTGTTGTTGATTAACACTACCCTCTAAAAAACTGGTATATTATATCATTTGCCGAAGCATAAGTTGGATAACAAAATCTAATATGTCATCGCAAACTCTATATATAAATTTATCTTTAAAAAATAAAATCATAAAAATTCCTCACAAATATGTTATAACAAAAATAGAAATATTTCACCCAATTGTAATTTTTCAAAAACTCAATACATTTGTCAGAAACCTGAAAAATTATAAATCAACTTCCAATATATATACAATACTTCTTTTAATGTAAATTAATTATATATATTAATGTTATTAATTTTAATAAATTTAAATTAACAAAAAATTATAAATCAACTTCTAATAAATCTCGTGTATTACACGGGTCCAAAGCTAGTTTATCTAATAAATGAGAGTTGAGTCAGATGATGTGTCAACCTCTAAGGCTGTCCACATCAACAAAGATGATGTCAATTTTCAATTACTGATGTCATTTGAATGATGATGTACATTTCTTTAAGCTTGATGTATAATCAACATAAATTCTCTCTCCAGTTAAATAATGTACAACTCTTTAAACTAGATGTATAATCAACAAAAATTCTCTCGCATATTAAATAAATATATTATCTCTCTTAATAACTAATTATAATAACATTTATCAATATATTATTTATCTTTTTATTAGAAAACACACTTAAAAAGGTTTATAAAATATGAAATATGAAATTATTTAAAATACTTTTTTTTTTAAAAAAATAAGATCAAAAAGGAATTCAAAAATTCAAATTTAAGTTCAAAAAACTCTTTAATTAATGTCTGACTGCCTTGAAACCACCACCCATTTCAAAATTCAAAACCATTTTACTTTAGTCTCTCTCTCCCTTTCCAGATTTTAATCTTCTTCATCACACCCCATTTCAAAAACAACACACTGCCTTAGACCACCATCCATTTTTTGAAAAAAAAACACAGAATTTTTTTTTAAATAGGTACTTTACGTGTGCATGCATGGTTTTTAGGTGGGTTTGTGTTTGGTTTTCAAAAATAGGTATTCCGCTACCTCAAGTAGCGGGGTATTGACATGGCATTCTTTTCATAATAATTTGATTGGAAGCTGCCACGTAAGCCCTATTCCGCTACCTCAAGTAGCGGAAGGCATCAAAACTCCATTAACCTCCTATCAAAGCCACAAACCAGCTTCTACCTTCTCTAATCTCTTCCGGTTCTTGAGGTAGCGGAAGGCTACACACATGCATGTGATGCGTACACTTCATGCATGGTTTGGCTGCATGTATGTTATTTCCATGTGACATGGCAACCTTTATTTCCATCACACAGTAACCATGTGATACCAACCTTTATTACCTTTTGGCAGCATATGGAAGCTTTTATTGCATGCAATGCATGCATGCCATATACATTTAAAAATTGTCATACTTTTATGACATGCATACAGATGGTAGGTGGTGTTTATCACAAACTTTTATCACATGCATGTATTGACAAACAAAGTGGTATTCGGCTTCATGACTTCATCTCAATATCTATTTAAGAAATTGCATGCACATGAATTTCCTCATCGCAAAACAAATATTCAAACATACCAGCTCAAATATTTCCATCTACTTCATACCTTCAACTGAATTTCTATCAACTAAAAATGAGTTACGATTTGCATCCGGGTCCAATTGTCGATGATGTTTTGTTCCTTAAAGATTCACATCGAGCTCGTGATATATTTAATAACATGGAGGTTCCCAAGTTGGTTTTTAGGCGTGCTGATCAAAAGTTTTTTTCTTTTCTTAGCAGCAACCCTATCACAGACAACGTTAAACGTTACATTGACATTGCTGGTTTTGGTGGGGTGATTGATTCTGGCTACCGTAACCTCGATCATGGCTTACTGGAAGCACTGATCGAAAGATGGAGTCCAGAAACACACACATTTCATCTGCCAATCGGTGAAGTGACGGTAACCCTAGAAGACGTTAATGTTTTGTGGGGTTTGCCTATCGAAGGTGAAGTTGTTTCTGGCTGTGAACAACTGTCTTTCTTTGCTGATCGTATCGTTAGATGTCAGACCTTGCTAGGTTTGACACCTAATGAAAATGATTTAAAAGGAAATGCTATAAAATTAACAGTCATTTTTAATCATTTAAATAATAATTTTTCTAAAAGTGCTTCAGATTTTGAGTGCATGCAACGTGCACGCTGTATAATACTTTACTTGTGCGGTGGCACACTTTTTTCTGATTTTTCCAATAAGATAGTATCACTTACCATTTTAAATAATTTAGAAGACTTAACTGCGTGTGGTCACCTTAGTTGGAGGAGTGTCGTGTTAGTGATGTTGTACCGGAACCTTTGTAAAGCAACATCGAGCAATTCCAGCAACATTGGCGGACCATTGTATATATTGCAGTTGTGGGCATGGAGTAGAATTACTACTCTTGCATTGACGATTCTACATCGATTTGATAACCGAAGACCATATGGTGCAATGTATGATTTTAATAGTTTTGTTATATTTGTAAAAATCTTATTTATGTAATTTATTATAACTTGTTTTAAATGGTTTTGAAGGTGGCGTGAAAAATTGACATATAAAGATGTCGTTTCACATTCACTTAGAGCATGCAGGTCACAGTTGCATTCTTTACGGGAAGCGGAGGTAAATTATTTCAATTGTGTTTTTTTAAACTTATTATTTTTCGTTGAATTTAATATTATTTTTTAAAACAGTTCAAGTGGAGACCTTACGAAGAGGTGATTGGATTCCTACCAGGAATTTGCATGAGTGGTATTCGTGGTTGGCAGGGCGAGTGCTTTCTAATATATTGGGATGTGGTTGAATTTCATACACCACAAAGGGTTATGAGACAATTTGGAATGGTTCAACGCATTCCTAACCCTATCCCTTTATCATTTAACTAGCACATGAAGTTGCATACTATAAGTTGCTCTAGCAAGCCAGAGAAAAACTGGGGGAATATTCACTCACAATTTTTGTCTGTGTGGAACCAACGGTGGGAGAATGTGGTACAAGGGGTTCGTTGTGCAGCACCTACTGTAGAACCAAGTTATATGCAATGGTACTGGTCACGTACGGTGTTGTATATCACGAACCCAAAGTCAGAAGATGTCACGCAGCCCGGGTTCCAAGATCACGGGTCTAGATCGCAATTCTTGGTTTGTAGTCATTTAAGTTATATTTTTGTAGTCATTATTTGTATCACTCTATTACCGTTTTAGTTGACATTTTTGGTTTTTTTTATAGATGGATGAGATAAGTCAGACTTATCGACAAGCAGGCCACTTCATGCACACGGAATCAACATCGAATTTCCAGTACTTTGAAACGTTGCAAAACACTGCGAATCAAGTAATGGGAATGCTTAATGAAGAGAGTCGCCTGCATTATCCATCACATCTTCAGACTGGTCCTGTTAATTTAGGTGTGGATGAGACAGTACCACGTAATTTACGAAGGAGAGAAAGAAGACGTGGTAATGTCAGAAGTGGGGCCGGTACATCTAGTGCTCAATATCAAAACTATCATGCTGGAACATCAAATGTTGAACATGAGAATTTTGAAGCTGGTACATCACATGTTCAACATGAAAATTATGAATTAGATCATTCACAATTTCAAATGCTCCTTCCCCGTCTTTTTTTGCGGGTATAAATCAGAACATGATGTTTGAACACAACAATGAACAAGAGGTGTACACCCCACAGGCTTCTATGTTGCCATTGTTCACCCAAGCTCAGTCTGAAAACGTTAATTATTATGCTCCGCATTTTAGTCCAAATGATGCACATGGATTTAGTGGTATATCACCACTGCCTTCATTGGATTTAAATCTACAGATGAGTGTTGGAGATTTGGATGATAAAACATTTTTGGCTAACACCCTAAATGCAGAAGATGTTGATGTTGATCAAAATCCAATTGCGTCTAGACGTAGGAATCCCACCGCCACAGAAGACGGCCCTGTTGTGGAACATAATTATTTTTGTTCTTGTATATTTTGTTATTTGACATGTATGTTTTAATTTTAATGTTTTGTTTTATTATTTTTTTTTAACACAACAATGTTAAAAATAAGGGTTTAAAACAAAAAATGACATTACAAGTTAAAATGATTACAAATTAAAATGGCATTAGAACTGAAAATGACATAAGTTAAAATGACATTACAATACAATATTACAAGACATTCCTACGTGGTAAAAGTTTTTCACGTGCTGCATAAAATTCATCTGCCATAAAACGTCGGTATTTCATGCCCTAGATTTCCTTCGATTTGATTAGGGAGGTCTAGAACAAGGTTTCTCATTAACATGCAAACAAGAACTCCAGAGTTGCTTCCAACCGGACCATTATATTGAGGCCAGACTTCTGTTCCAGATGTTTTAAGTTTGGGGATGACATTTATACGAGAATTTTGCCAGAATAAAATATTGTCCAAAAAAGATTTGATCGAACAACGTCTCAAATCGTGTTATTATTGGGTAAAACAACCGATGAACACACGTTGTTTGACAAATGGCAGGGTCACAATTCTCAGTAAAGTACACATATATTTCAAGTGTTCGCAAATCAACCCGTAAAAGTAACCAATGTATGTCTTCGATTCTGATGGGAATATAAACCTAAAAAGTATTTATGTTAACCAAAATGGTAAAGTTCTTTAAAAAATAAGATTTACATTATTTAATCACAATAGATTGTTACCGTATCAACATCCCATAATGCAGGGTATTCTTCTTTCATTCCAATTGAAAATGGCAAAGCTCCATGGTTTGGTGTTTCACATAAAATGTTATAGAATAGTGGTGGCATATGGTTCAAGGAAACAACTGCTCTGGACGACGCTTCCTAGTTATTTCCTTCCACCGGAAACGCATCAATCTTAGTTATTTCCTTCCACCGGAAACGCATCAATCTTATAACCCAACATTTTACATGCTTTAAAGTAACGCATATAATTTAGTACATATTATTTGTATAGTAATATGAAAAAAAATGATAAGTATAATTTCTTACAAGTGTTGATAAATAACCATAATTTTGGTATCCTAATAAGGAACCCCAAAACTCTTGGCCTAACTTCATTTTTCCCACAAAAAAAACTAATACAGGATGATGCATCACCATTGTGATAAAATTCCATCACATTAGTTGACCAATTTTTAGTCTCTTCAACTGGACGATTCCAACGTATGTTTGTTGGAAGATTTTCTGGGGGTGTTTCTTGGACATAATTCTGGCTTTCAGGAGGGGTATCACATACCTCTTCATCATTATAATTTTGTGGACTTTCCATAGGTTTGAAGTTGTGTATTAAAAGTTATGGGTTTGGAGCTTGGTAAAATGGGTACATATTTATAACAAGTTATTATGACTTGAAGTTGGTAGGTAGAGGGGTAAACTTTGAAAGTTAATTTAAAGTGGGTAGGTAGTAGTGTGGTAAACTGGTAATCAATAAACTCGTGGGTTTCCAGTGTGTTATTTTAGAATACATGCGGGTTTTACGATTATGTTGTATTTTCTTTTCTCAAAGTGGGTAGGTAGTAGTGTTTTAATTAATAAAATTATTCAGAACACATGTGGGTGTATTATGTTACACAGCTTTATTTAAAGACTGTCAAAATGGGAAGGTAGTAGTGTTTTAATTAATAAAATTATTCAGAACACATGTGAGTGTCCTATGTTACACAGCTTTATTCAAAGCCTGTTAAAGTGGGTAGGTAGTAGTGTTTTTATTAATAAAATTATTCAGAACACATGTGGGTGTACTATGTTACACATCTTTATTTAAAGCCTATTAAAATGGGTAGCATCCTCATCTTCATTCTCATCTTTTGATTCTCATAATAACTTTACAATCCAAAAATGGCTCATGTAAGGAAACCATTTTCAATACCCAAAAGTCCTCCATTATCTATAACTGATGAAAACCCTATTGAACCAGTGTATCCACCGGTTGTCCAACCTGAAAACCCTCCTGAACAGGTGCATCCACCATTTGTCCAACAAGAAAACCCTCCTGAATAGGTGAATCCACCATTTGTCGAACCAGAAAACCCTCTTCAACCGATACAGCCTCTAATGATTCAACAGGAATACCCTCCAGTAATTGAATCTGAAGACCAACACTTGTATGATATGTATGATTCAGAGGTATTGGAACACGCTTGGGATTATGGAAAGCATGAAGATGATCATTTTAATGGTCAGTTTCACAACCCATACGAAGACGAGCAAGACTCTGATTGGTCAAATGACGACTATCACTGGAAATGAATAGTTGTGATCTATATGAAATAATATATTTAGTGGCTTTTTTATTAACCATGTCATTTTTAATTTACCTTTTAAGTGTATCTGTTTAATGGTTCCGGGATCGTGAACAAGTTATTCTCATAACAAAAGTACGTCTACGATTACAACCAAGAAATTACCGTGCATACAAAACCTACTTATACTTCCACTAATACAGAAACATTAACGCTACAAGTACAATCAAAAAGAAGATGATAAAGTTCTTCTTTCCCATGGTAGCTTTCAGCTCTTTTACTTCATCTTCCAACTTATTCTTTGATCTTAAAGGGAACACTGACCTTCAAAGTGAAATTCTTTAGAAGGTAATTCTCATACAAAAGAAAGAGTGGAAAGCTTATGAATGATTTGATGGTTGATATGACTAAATCTTCTGTGCCATTAGAAGATGAAGCTTTGGCTAGAAAACAGGCAGGGGGTGTCATTTTGGAATCTGTTGTCATGTCAACGACAGAGACATTTCTACTTCTCTTGGATTGTAACACCCCGACTAATGGCGGAATCATCGGAGCGTACACGAAGTGTAGATTGTTCAAAAGCACTGGGTGTTTATTGTAATGAGTTCGAACCATTTGTTATCATAAATTCAAACTTAATATTCAAATAACATTAAAACATCCATTACATAATAAAAGGAAATACTAAATCAAACAGTCAAATTCTAAAACATAGCAATAAAATTAAATACAATCACTTTGCATGCCTAAGTAGCGTTTCCACCTTAAACATGTTTAAATAAAACGTCAACTATAAAGATGGTGAGCTTCACAGGTTTAGGCACACACCAAAATAGTTGAATAAATGTTTATAAATGTTATAAGTAATATGTGTAACCAAGCATAATGAACATACACTATTGAATTAGTAAATAAAGCAGAGCAACTAATGTTAACAGAATAATGTTTGACCATGGTAAGCATCGCAATGCTTGAATTAGTAACTATCACTACGGGCTTCCCCCGAAGGGTAAATCAAACACAGTGGAATGGTATGTCGATAGATCTATCATAGTTACTAAGGGTGATCAATGCTAAATGTTAACTAAAGTTCAATATGTATATGTCATAAACTTGTAACACATAAATAGTTTAAACAATTTTGATAAAATGTTTCACCCTAAATAAATAAACATAAAAAGGGGCTATGAAGACTCACCTTGATTGATAAGCTAAATTGTGAATAATGCCAAGTAGGTAGTCAACTAGTGTTCAACACAATGTAATCAACCTATATTATGAAATCCAATATAAACTAATATAACTCATAATTTCTAATACAACTATGAATATTGTGCTTTCATGTGTGAATGTTTACAATTTATTTTTGTTCAAAAGAATTATGTAAGTATAGCCTCCTATGATTCTTTTAAACTTTATGATTTGAATTAAATAATTTTTTTGCTAATAATTCATCATAAAATAATAATATAAATTTATTATTACTTTAAAGAAAATTGTATGTTAAACCAAATAGTTTAATTTATAAACAATTTAAGATGAATTAAAAATATATTAGTTTGTTATCATAATTACATTGTTAATTATTTAAAATAATGTTGTTAAAAATTATTTTCTTAGTAATTTCGTAAAACTTAAAAATTAAATGTATAACCTTACTAACTAAAATATTATTTAAAAGTTCATAAAAAATCTATGTTAACTAATTTCATAAATTTAATATGTGCGATTTAAAATTACAATTTGTTTTTCATAACTAGTTAATATTTTATTCTTAAAACAATACACTTTTGTAAGGAATTAATTAAATAAGTAAATAAATAAATAAAATAAGTAAATAAATAAAACCCTGAATATTAAGTATTATTATTATTATTATTATTATTTTTCTAAGAAATAAATAAATAAGTTAATAAATAATACATAAACTAAATATAACTTTTTATGTATCTAATTAAAATAAATAAATAAATAATTTAAATAAAATAATAAACTGAATATAAATTTCAAATTATCAGTTTTTAAGTTTATAAAAATTTAGGTGAAATCAGATTTTAAAACTAATTAATAACTAAAAAGTTATAAAAAAAATATGTTAAAATAGCCCAAAACGAGCCAGCCGGGTTTCGAACCCATGACCTTGGGCTTGAGGGTCTCAAGCGTTACTGTTAGTCTAGGCTCAGTACCGCAATATGAAACCATTTTGATTAAACTTAATATGTTCATTCGGTTTCCCCCAATCCCCAAATTAAGAACTACGAACCCTAGTTATTTTTAATCCCAAATCCGTTCAAATTCAAACCCGATTGCGTTTACAATCAAATGGCTTTGTTTCATCATTGAAAAACAAGTAGAATGAGATACGAATCACTAACCTTAGTGTACGAATGATTGGGTTTCGCGTAGTAAGCCGAGAGGACGAAGAACACGGTTTTTGCAGGTCTTGATTTCGCGATCGGGCGCTTCTGGAAGTGTTTCAATTGTACATATCGATTCGTCGAGTTTAGATGTGTGTGTGGGTGAATTTAATTTGATTTTTACGCTTGATTATATAGATTCCATGCTAACCGATCGGATACGAGTATTTAGGAACGAATTTTGAATGGATTTTTGACTTATTCGACAATTTGGTGTTTGTTATCGATCCCATTGTGTTCGGGGTTGTTTAAAGTTTGAATTTTTATTGATTTCGCTCGCTTAACTGGTTCGTTTGAACGAATGGGTCGTGGGTGGTTCATGGGTGATCCAAGAGAGAAATGGGTGAGGAAGAAGATAACAGTTTGGGAGATTAACATAACTAGTCCCTCCATGTTTTTTTCTTTAAAATCTCAGTTATAGATTTGACAGTTTTGGTCCCCCTCATTTTAAAAGTAATCTATAAATATTAAAATCTTATATTTTTATTTATTTTTTTATAACATTCTTTATAAAGTTTTAACATACTAATTATTGTTATTATTATTCAATTATTTATTTATATATATATATATAGGGCTGGGCACAAAAAATAACCCACTATTCCCGCGCTAACCCAAATAACTTTGGCAAGATGAAGCCAAATCTTGGATTTTTTTTTTTTGAACATCATTGTAACACATTTTGAACACCATGTTCTTTTATGAGTTTGGGCTAATTCATCACCGTTTAAAAAATATCATCGTTGTAAGTTTGGTGCTACAGTAATGTAAGTTTTAAATATTTAAAAACTTACAGTACTGTAAGTTTTTAAACGGTGATGAATTAGCCCAAACTCATAAAAGAACATGGTGTTCAAAATGTGTTACAATGATGTTCAAAAAAAATCCAAGATTTGGCTTCATCTTGCCAAAGTTATTTGGGTTAGCGTGGGAATAGTGGGTTATGTAAAATTCCATGCCCTATATATATATATATATATATATATATAGGGGAAGGATCAAATGTTAACCCTTCCTTATAGCGTTAACCGCTTAACCCTAGCGTTTTTTGCCCGAATCTTTGTTTTTTTTCATGGTTTTTACTATACATAAATAGGGGGTTTCTTTTTTGTATTTTTGCTAATTTATCACCGTTTAGATGTTATAGTAAGTGTAAGTTACTTACACTTACTTACAATCCCTATCTGATGTAAGTAAGTGTAAGTAACTTACACTTACTATAACTTCTAAACGGTGATTAATTAGCAAAAACACAAAAAAGAAACCCCCCTATTTATGTATAATAAAAACCATGAAAAAAAAACAAAGATTCGGGCAAAAAACGTCAGGGTTAAGCGGTTAACGCTATAAGGAAGGGTTAACAATGGAACCATCCCCTATATATATATATATTTTATAAAAACTTCTTTATAAACTTTAAAAAATATAAAAGTGTTATTACTATTGTTGTTATTTGTATTATCATTATATTTATATGCATATATATTTTTCTTTTTATTATGTATATATATGTATATTTAATGATTCGTAATAAAAATGAAATTTCGAATTTTACATTAACGACTTTGATATTACATAAATTTGAAATGTTACATGGATGTTAAGAGAGTGTGTTGGTCTATCAAGGCTTTTATTTTGGTGTTTATTTCAGGAGAAATGATTTTGCAACTGTCTTTAGTGAAGAAGGATCGGTAATTTTTGCTAGAAAGTTGAGAACCACTCGAGAGATTAAACTTGAGGTTATCAGCCAGACTAACATCAATGAAATGGACCTTCCCAATGGAGACAGTGCCAGACCCAACAATCCAACCTTTTTGTATCAGTACCAAAGGACACATATCCTCCACTCTTGGGTGTAAAGTTATTGAGGAGAGAAGTGCATCTTATCATGTGCCAAGAGCCTCCACTATCTACATACCATAGATTATTCAAGCATGGAGATACGCTCTACACATAAAAAGCAATTAGTTAGACTCGGGTTGTAAGCCTCAAAACCCACACACGCATGACACGTGTATTAAAACAACAATTCAAATTAGGTCCCAGATTTTTCAACTTTTAAACCACATACTAACTAGTTTATCATAAAACATCAACATTAAACCAAGTAAAAGTTTAAGTATGTGACTTTCAAAAGACTCCATTAATACATAAACACATATACAAAATAATGGTTTAGTCCATCAAGTGTGTTCGATTACGAGTCCATAAATATATCCGATCACGTCCGCTTTCATCCTTTATTTTCACCTACAAAACACCACATTTAAGTCACCGTTAGTTCGTTAAAACTAAGTAAACTCCCCCGTATCTTCCACGAGCTCAAACCACCCTTATGGAGAAGTATTACAACCAACCGAGATCAAAAAGCCATTTTTCGGCATTTTGGGCGCACTGGTAGGCGCACTACAGGACATTTTGGGCGCACCAGCGCCTGCCAGGAGCACTAGGCGCCCAAGCTGCAGGTCAATTCTGGTTTTTTGCACTTTTTAACACCCGAAACCTCCCACGATCGTTTCTAACCATTCCATTACTCCAAATGCATTCCATAACACCATAACAACATAATAATCAAGTCCCAAACATACTTTGGTGACTTAATAAAACACAACAACAAAACGATTTACTAAAGGGTCGTTTTCACCCAAAACACCAAAGAAATCTTATTACACCAAGATTTCTCAAGTTGAACAATCACACCACTTGTGATTTACCCAGCTTGGTTTCACCAATTTAGGACCATCACACACCTTGTGAATAATCCAAATTCATGATCACACCACTTGTGATTCATAACACCAATTCAAGTTAATTTCAAATATAAGTCCACACACCTTGTGAACTATTTTCATACATTCACCACACATACAAGTAGACACCAAATCCAATAATAATGAGCAAATAAACACCATATCAACAATAAATTAAGCAATACACCACCTATTGTGTATTATTGTCAAACAACAAGTAATCAATCACCAATTCGCCAAAAGTCAAATCTTCCACTTTAAGCGTTCATATATGTCTAACACCTTCGCATGCATTAAGTAGAAGAGTTGGGTGACTTACCTTGTCCCAATGGGATATCCAACAACAAGATCTCCTTTCCAGGTCTTTTGGTTCCACTACCACTTTCACTATTGCCTCCTATATCATACTTATATGTTCAATACAAGTGTTGACCATAATTAGTCAAATTACACCAATTTGACACCCTTTCATCAATTATATTTAGATTACATCCAAATGACCCATTAATCATAAAATTACACCTTTTATGATTATAACAACTAGTTCACTTCACCGACCTCCCTTAAATGCGTTATTAACAAAAATTCAAATTGTAGACATTTCATCACACAACTTGGGTGCAAAAAATTCTCCTACACAATTCAACTACACCCAAAACCCCATCAATCCTCCATTTATGTTTCTAATCATTCAATTTCACCAATGTTATACAATTTCAAATGTTAGAAAACATAAACTATCATCTAAGCTATCTTCTAACACCCATTTTAAAACCCCTAGTTCATCTTCCTCATGAACATGCAAGAACTCCATTTTCATCATCCACACCAAACTCAATGACAACCATCTATGTTGCAGCTGGGTTCCTAAGGTCCTTGAATTATTTACTACGTTTACTTTCATGTTTCCATGTGTTTTGATCGGTTAATATATCCACAAGTCATATGGTTCGAGTTTTTCAACAAAACCGAAAATAAAAACCTAGATTTACCTCGAAATGTCGATCAAACGTAGGATTTCTTCGTATCTTCCCGTTCCCCTCGATCACGCGGTCGTTTAGGCGCCAAGATCTCGCGATTCCGTTAGGAAACGAGAGAGATTTGCTAGAGAGAAGTTAGAGAGAGAGAAGGGTGGCGGGTTGGGTGTTTTAGAGAGAGGGTTTGTGGAAATGAAAGAAATAGAAGAAATTTTCATCATTAATAACTAGCGTATTCCCCCATTGTTCGGTCTCGTTTATACCGCGATAAAATCATAAAAATGTTCGGTTTTACTCGTAAATTATATTTAAAATACAACCCGTTTAAATAATTATGTTTTATAATAATAAAACGCTTTTAATTAGATTATTTCGTAAAAGCGATTCCGTTTTATCTCGTTAATTAATTTGTTTAAATTAAACGATTTATTCAAATTTGTTTTAGATTGTGATTCCTAATAAACGTTATTAATTTGTTATTCTTAATTTAATATCGTTAAATATTATTCCGTTATCTCGTCGAAACGCGTTACTTACGTACGTATTCGTAAAGATTTATGCAATATCGTTTCAGAATATTATTCTTAATAATTATATTCGTGTGAATCGTCACCCATGTGAATACATTATTAAGTTAATATATCTGAAATAACATTCGCGTTTAAGTTATGTTCGTAACCTCGCCATCGCGTAAACATTTCCAATATCATTTTCCTTATTTAATTATCTTGAATATTATAATCTCCCAATCCAAAACCCACTAAACCATATCACTGACACATCCATGATATACAAAAATATGCATATGTATAGGGCATATGCAGGGGTAGATCGCAACCTCCCCAACACCGTCCCACCGCTATTTCGATAAACCATGACCATGTGTCCTTGACTATGTTTAGCAACCAAACACTAACAAACTTCTAATTCCTTTTCCATTACCACCACAATTCATATTATCTGAAATATAACTGCAATAACTCTCTGGTTCTGTTTAGCTGTGTTTCAACTAAACTTCCCATGGTTTTTGCATATAATAATATGTTCTCAATAGGTATACCAATATCAGTTATAACATCCAATAATGCATCATTATTAATAATTATCATATCAGATCGTAACAGTACTGTCGTACATCTACGGACAACCTGAAATACAGTGATGTTACATAAACAAATTTGAAGTTTGAGGAAGAGGTGAAGCAGTTAGAAGACGGTAGTATAAGGGGTGATCTTGCCAAGATCTAGTTTGAGAATTTGATTTTGGCTTCTTTTATTAATTACATGCCCAAGGAATTGTACTTCTCTCATCCAAAATATACATTTGGAAAACTTGGCATACAGCTTTTCGTTTCTTAGTAATTCCAAAATAAGCCTTAGGTGTTGCTCATGATCTTCTTTGGTTTTGGAAAAATGAGTATATCATCGATGAACCCAATGACAAATTTGTCCAAGTATGGCATAACCAGAAACTCATAATGGCCATATCAGGTTCTAAAGGCAGTGATTGGAACATCTTCGTCCTTGACCCTTACCTGGTGGTATCCTGAACGCAGGTCGATCTTTGAATAGAAACTGGAACCATGCAGCTGGTCGAATAAATCATCAATCCTTGGTAGTGGATACCGATTCTTGACTGTCAGCTTGTTCAATTCTCGGTAGTTGATGCACATTCTAAAGGTTCCATCTTTCTTCTTCACGAACAAGATGGGTGCTCCCCACGGTGAGAAGCTTGGTCTTATGAAACCTTTGTCCAGTAACTCTTGTAGTTGGTTAGATAACTCTTACATCTCCGATGGGGATAGTCTGTACGGAGATCGAGCTATTGGTGCTGCACCAGGCACCAAGTCAATTCGAAATTCGACTTTCCTGTTAGGTGGTAGTCCAGGAAAATCCTCAGGGAATACCTCTGGATACTCTCTTACAATCGGTATATCTTCTAGTCGCTTATCTTCTGACTTCCTTTCAATCACGTGTGCTAATACAGCTTGACATCTCATGCGTAGGTACTTGTGGGCTTTCATACAGGAGATGATTTGTAACGCATGTCCGCACTTTTCGCCATGAATTGAGAGAGTTTCTCCACTTAGGAGTGGAATGCGGACCATCTTCTGACAGCATAAAATTTCTGCGTGATTTTTGGACAACCAGTCCATGCCGACAACTACGTCAAAACTTCCTAGATTCACCAATAAAATATCTATTGCAAAAACATAATCTCCTAGCTGTAACGTACACCCTTGAATTATATCATTAGTTTCTATCAGTTTTCCGTTAGCTAGTTCTATTGTGTATCTATTGTGTAGAGCAGTTGGATTAGCTCTAATTAACATGCTAAATTCGGTTGACATAAAGCTCTTATCCGCCCCAGTATCAAATAGGACATAAGCATAATGATTGTTGACAAAGAACGTACCCGTCACTAGGTTTGGATCTCGTTTGGCGTCTCCGGCTACAATAACAAAGGCCCTACCTCGAGCATTGTTGCCACCTTGATTTGCTAGCATTGGGCAGTTCTTCCTGAGATGACCTACTACTCCACATCAAAACAACTCCTATTATCCCTATTGATATCTGTCACCGATGTAGGTACAGGAGCTCTACAAATCCTTGCTAAATGTCACGTCTTCCACATCTGTTACACATGAAGGGCCTACATTCACCCTCATGATGGTACCCACATTTTTCACACTTGAAAAGTTTTCCCACGTAAGATTTATTATCAGTTGTTACTGCGGTGTTGACTCTAACCTGAGTCGGTTTCTTTTGTGGTTGATTTGGGGGATTGTCATTCCATTTCCGTTTGTTACCAATGTTATGCTTTTCCTCTGGTACCTTGGTCCCCAACGTTCCACGACGAACTTCCTGATCAATCAGGCAATGAGCCAACCGAATTGCACTTTGGATGGTATCTGGCTTAGAAGAAGTCACCATATCTTCAATACTTGGAGGAAGCCATTTCAGATACTGCTCTATTCGCTTGTACTCAGGAGTGACCATCGTTGGGCAAACTTGTGCTAGCTCATGAAATCTAGTAGTATAACTGGCAATGTCAATCCCTTGCAGTTTCAGGTTATAGAATTCTTCTTCCATTTTCTGGATCTCACTTCGTGGGCAATATTCATCCATCATCATTTGTTTCAGTGTTAACCAGGGAATCTGGTAGGCTTCGCCAATGCCTAAACCTTGAACATTATTGTTCCACCATGTAAGAGCTGCTCCATTTAGAGTACAAGTCGCATACTTGACTCGGCATTCCTCAGGGCAATTACTGACACGGAACACCGTTTCCATCTTTTTGCACCATCGAATCAGTGCGATAGCTCCATCAGTTCCATTAAAGCTAAGAGGTTGGCAGTTCAAGAAATCCTTGTAAGAACATGCCTTTGGTGCAGATCCAGTGCTTCCAGCAGCCGCACTGCCTCCTACGACACCATTTCCACCTACAGCTCCACTGCCGCCTCCGGTATAGTTGCCATTGGCACCGGATCCTCCCTCTCCTGTGTGCTGTTGATTTTTGTAGGTGGCCATAGCATCAGCCACTCGTTTATTTATGAGCTGGTCCATCTCTACCGAGATAGCAGGTTGCTCAGTTTCAGGATTGCCATGCGGGTTTTCTTGCGGGTTTACTTGTGGATTTTCCTGTGGATTTCGCCTCGGTCGTCCTCTCGGCATGTTTCTGAACATGCAAAATTAATGTTTCGTGCTAGAGTCATATGGCTATAGATTAGGTCTTAGTCATGCAACCTAATTCGCTATAAACCAATGGCTCTGATACCAATCTTTCACACCCTTATCGTTGCGAAAGCGTACTGTGTGACTTTTAAGGTTTCACAGTCATTGTTTACAACAAATGACACATGTTTCTATATTACAATGCAATGTTACAACTACATTAGCCAAAAGCTTAATGTAATAACAGTTTTAACTGAGTTTCACACATATATACAATGCTATTACACATATATATTATGCTATGTATCACACTGTTGAGCCTATCTTTCATAGACTCTATTATATGTCTCCAGAGATTGAGCTCCCAGCTCCACCCCATGTATCATTATGCATATGAGAAAACATGATTTTAAACAATCAGCATATCGCTGGTGAGTTTACAAGTTTATTCGTCAAAAATATATATTATGTATCCCAAACGAATCAAATGTTTGCACAAAAAGCGTTAAATAATATTTATGTCCCAAACTTGGTGTAAAACATTGGTATCCAGTGAGAACATTACTTCTTCCAACAATGTCGTGTATTAGTTCCCGACCAACTGTCCAATTATAACTCCTGGGCTCCCGTAACCGAGCTGACGAGTTCAGTGTTTGCCCTTTCCAAATGTCCTTGTCGCAAGACATTGTGTGTTTTATCCTTATTGAGCGCCCGCTCGACATCTGGTCGTGGTTTTAGCTACAAACCACGGGAGTGGATTGTCAATCACAAATAGAATCTATTCTCAATAATCACGCCCTCCCCATGGTTAACGATTACAGAATATGGGACTTAGCGACAAATGTGTAACCCGTGAAATAATGACAAGTTTGGTCATGTGTTTCTCCCCACTGTCACGTGTTTCAACCAATTGTTTTACAACGCTTTTGTTTTCATGTTTCACAAAATGTTTCAAAAGTGTTTCAGCGCTTCACATGATACAAATCAGGTTTCATGTTTCACAAAATGTATCGGAAGCGTTTCAAAGTTCCACCTGATTCAATCAGGTTTCATGTTTAACAAAATGTATCGAAAGCGTTTAGAGTTTCAAAAAAATCAGAAAGTTTCAAATGAGTAGTTATGTTTTCTCATTACCTAAGTTTCAAAAGCCAAAATACAGAAAAGGGTCGTGAACTCACCTAAGTTGATTCAAATCAATAACAATGAACAACTTTCGTATCACTAGTTCTTGAACTCTAAACCTGTATATCATTAGAGTTCTATGAGTTACTTAAGCTTAATCTGACTCTCAGAACTTTCCTTGACGTTCAATGTCAAGGATCTTACAACTCAAGTCCTCAATCTTATCTCACACGTTTAATCAATTTCCTTAACTTAATATAGCACAACGTGTGACAACTACGACTCGTTCGATTAATCAGGACATTCCCAGATTAATCAAATTAATATGGTTCTTGATTGTATCACCAAAACAGTTTCTCGAAGGATCCAGGTTTAGGAATAATTAATCCTTGTCATTGATCATTCCAAAGAATGATCAAGACAATCACAACCATTGTTATAATCAAATGGTTAAAACCATTATGATCTATGATATGGTTTTATGATAATCAGACATTATAATGGCTTATAAAACTAACGTTTCGTATACTTGTTTTGGACAGAGTCTCTGTTTATAAAAGTGAAGTTTTCATGTTTTAAGTCGGGCAGAACCTCGACTTACATTTCTTAAGTTTCCTGAAACAATTGGGCAGAATCTCTACTTATAATTGTTTGTTTCCCAAAAATTAGTGGGGCAGAACCTCGAAGTGTTTTTGATTTAAACCAAACAATTAATCATAATCTTATTATATAATAATAATAATAATAATAATAATAATAATAATAATAATATCTAAAACAAGCATCATAACATATTGAAATTATACGAGATTTTTACCTCGCAAAAGTTCGGCAGTACCTCGCGTTGAATACTATATGATTGGAGGGGTTAAATGTGGGTATTTGGAGGTGTAGGGTCGGGATTTGAGAGCTGAAAAATGATTTTTAGCAAGCAGAATCGAAAATCTGATGTTCTGGTATTTATAGGGGAGCACGCCAGGCCCAGCGTTTGGCTCGGGGCGGTACGCCAGGAGCACTAGGCGCCCAGCTGCAGGTCAATTCCGGTTTTTTGCACTTTTTAACACCCGAAACCTCCCCCGATCGTTTCCAACCATTCCATTACTCCAAATGCATTCCATTACACCATAACAACATAATAATCAAGTCCCAAACATACTTTGGTCACTTAATAAAACACAACAACAAAACGATTTACTAACAGGTCGTTTTCACCCAAAACACCAAAGAAATCTTATTACACCAAGATTTCTCAAGCTGAACAATCACACCACTTGTGATTTACCCAGCTTGGTTTCACCAATTTAGGACCTTCACACACCTTGTGAATAATCCAAATTCATGATCACACCACTTGTGATTAATAACACCAATTCAAGTTAATTTCAAATATAAGTCCACACACCTTGTGAACTATTTTCATACATTCACCACACATACAAGTAGACACCAAATCCAATAATAATGAACAAATAAACACCATATCAACAATAAATTAAGCAATACACCACCTATTGCGTATTATTGTCAAACAACAAGTAATCAATCACCAATTCACCAAAAGTCAAAAGTTCTCTCGATCCCATCTTTCCCAGCACACGGGAGTTCTACTCTTTCTCCCATTCAATACCGCAAAAGGAAGCATTCCAAGACCTGAATGACAACTATTATTGTAAGAAAACTCTGCCAAAAGTACGTAATCATCCTAACTTCCTCCAAAGTAAATGATGCCACGTAACATGTCCTCAAGTGTTTGAGCGGTCCTTTCACTCTGACCATCCATTTGAGGATGATACATTGTACTCAATAGTAGTTTCGTACCCAATTCCTCCTGAAGATTCTTCCAGAAACAAGAAGTGAACCGAGTGTAACGATCAGACACAATAGTCACCAGAACCCCATGTCGAGACACTACCTCTTTGACATAAATTCCGGCCATATTATCGGAAGAATACGTCTCCTTGATTGGTATAAAGTGAGCATTCTTTGATAACCGATCTACGACAACCCATTTCGTATCATAACCCTTCCTAGTCTTAGGAAGCATCGTGATTAGGTCCATGTTCCCACTTCCACATCGGAATCTCCAAAAGCTTTAATTTGCCATACGACCTTTTGATACTCCGCCTTATCATGAGCACAAGTCAAGCAATTTCGACATACTTGACAACATCTCGTTTCGTTCTCGGCCACCAATAGTTAACCCTCAAGTCACGATACATCTTCGTGCCTCCCCCGAGTAAATCAAATACATCAACTTATGAGATTCTTCCAATACAGTCATCTTTAAAGGACAAGTGGGTAGTATCCACACACGACCCCATCTTGTATTTAAACCTTGACTATCATCCTCCAATTAATGAGCTAACCCCTTGATTATATCATGTTCCAATTCTCCTCCTTTAACGCCTCCTTTTGATCTGCTTTAATTTGATTCACAAAATCTACGTCACAATAATTTTTCACCGGCATCAATCTAATGGTGAATGTTCTTGCTTTCTACGCAAGGAATCCACCACTACGTTCACTTTCCAAATTGAAAGGGGATTTCGCAATCATAAACCTTGAGTAACTCCACCTAACACCTTTTTCTCATAATTAACTCCTTATAAGTGATGAAACAAATCAGACTCTAGTGGTTAAATAAATGACGCTTTTCACCCCTTTAGATAATGACACCATATCTTCACAGCAAATACCATCATCGCGAGCACCAATTCATAAACGGGATAGTTAACATCATGAACCTTCAACTAACGTGAAGCATGAGCGATAACTTTCCCTGCTTTTTGTCTCAAAGCACACCAAAATGCACATATGACGCGTAAACATAGACCATGAGATCATCAGATCCATCTAGTAAAGTCAACACCTAAAATGACTTTTTTTACTACCCTTTTTTTAGCGAAATCTGGTGTGCGGTGTGCGGCCACCACATGACCTCGAATGCATGGCGTTAGTCCACCAACATACCGTTCAATCCTTTTCTCTAGTGTGGGCTCTATATCCGGTGCCAGTGTTGCTAGTTCATGAAATCTGGTGGTGAATGTCAGATGTTCAGCTCCCACCATCACATGGTTTAGTAACTCTGTCTCTACTTTCTTCAATTCGTTTCTCGGGCAAAAACTCGCCCCTCAACAAAGTCTTGAAATCCTCCCAAGACATCGCCAATGCCTCCTCTCTTCCTCTGGTGTGAACCTGGGCATTCCACCAGGTTAGTGCTCGTTTCTCAAATGATCCTGCAGCATACCTCACGCGGTGTTGATCAGGACACCCGCTAATGTCGAGAGTTGTTTCCATCTTTTCGATCCATTGGATCAAACCGACGGCTCCCTCAGCGCCACTGAATGCTGGTTGCTTGCATCCTACAAAGTTCTTGTAGGAGTAGTCCTGTTGTTGTCGGGTGTTCCCGCTGCCTTCTCCAGCTGAGTTGGCGACATTATTGTTGTTGTTAGTGTTGATTCTGTTCATCATCTCCGGGATCACATCCCTCAGTTGACTAGTCAAAAGGGTGGCCAGTGCCACGGTAGCAGGATCCAACTGATAAGCAGGTGGTGGCGGAGGAGGAGGTGGAGGTGGAGGTGGAGGAGAGTCAGGTGGTGTCGGTGTAGATGAGTGAGGAGCAGAGCCTCGAGTCAATGGTAATAGAGGTGGTTGTCTTCTTGGCGGCATTCTGATCATAACCGAAAGTAATCGATTAGTGCAGTGATCAGAAGTAGAAGACATATGCAAATAGAATCCTAAGTCACATGATCTCTATATGAGGGTCCCTAGGTTATAGTCTAGGCCAAACCGTTAAAGTAATATGACCTATATTTCTCTATAACCATGGCTCTGATACCAATCTGTCACACCCCGGGCCGGCGGGAACGGATCGGGTTTTCCCGTCGGGCGGAAGGTTCCCGGGGCGCGATATCGTGAGTGATAATCGAATTGATCAGATTGTTTACATGGCACATGATAAATAATGAGAAATGCTAACATGACATATAATATAGAATTACAAAGTTAAATTACACAGTACGTGTTCATAATTTAACTAAGTAAATCTACTCCAAAAGAATTGTCTAGTTTCTATCTTGTAACTGTACAAGATATGCAAAAGAGATTCACAATGTCATCAAAATATATGCATCCAAAAGTATGCTAGGTCATCTAAAAGTCCTCTAGCTTAATCACTGATGCTGGTTAACTAGACATGTCCATCACCTGAGAAAACATGCATTTAAACAAAGTCAACACTAGGTTGGTGAGTTCATAAGTTTAGTAATTGAAAACCATTGAATTTATGTCAGTCATGTTCCCAATGTTTCACACAAGTTGTATTGCTAATTGGTTCCCATGTTTCACACAATGTCCTCTCCATGGATGTATTTACAGATAGTGTATCATCCAATCAAGCATGCTTATATATAGGGCATACGAAAGGGTCAAGCCCAGACGCCATCCCACCACATGCTCAACTGAATTCAATACTACCTGTAATACAACGATGGATACCCATTTCATTTCACCTATGATTTTCCCGGTATGTTTATCCCAATAATGAATAAGAGAAAGAGACATAATTATCTCTGTTAACTATTCCTTATGGAATAGCCGGCATGTAAAATAAATCAATAATTGAATAAAGAGACATAATTATCTATGTTAGCTATTCCTTACGGATTAGCACGGCATGTGTAGTAACCCAATGAAGAAAAGTAAGAGACGAATTGTCTCTGTTAGCTATTCCTTACGGATTAGCCCGGCATGTAAGATATCATACTCGATATCTAGAATGAAACTTAATAGTTTCTGTAGCTAATCATTACCGATTAGCCCGGCATGTAATGTAACCAAACAATTGAAGAAAGAGACATAATTGCCTCTGTTAGCTATTCCTTACGGTTTAGCCCGGCGTGTAAGATATCATACTCGATATCTAGAGCGAGACCTAATAGTCTCTGTAACTGTCAGTACTAACCAGTCCGGTGTGTAAGATATCATACTCGATTCCTAGATTGGGACGTAATAGTCCCAGTAGCTGTCGTCCCTGACCAGCCCGGTATGTGAAATGTTCTACGCATGATTCCTAGCTTGAGACTAGATAGTCTCAGTAGCTGTCATTTCTGATCAGCCCGGTGTGTAAGATATCCTCCCACGATATCTATTCGAATGAATACGTTCCCTAGATTTTATGTATGTTATCAATTAGGTTGATAGCACCTCTCGTGCCCGGTATGATTTAGTTTGCTTACCCCAAGCCCTAGTGCTTTATGTTCGTGATTACCCGAATGATCTATGATAGCATAACCGTCATCCTCTGACGGTTATAAGAGGTGCTTTAACTAGAGTCTTAATAAGTAATGATAGTATGTGTGGGGAATGCCATCCCGAAGGCGTGTGCTCATAATATCCTCCTCGATATCATGAGTGACTGTCTCAACTGTTATCTCGATGTTGTGTGTCCCAATAACTTTGAACAAAGTGTTATAAGAACTTGTCTTACACACAATGTTCGTAATGTGTGAATGATCTTTTTACCATGAAGTTACATTATCATGGTTATCATTCCTATTATTTGTAATTGCTGTTGTGATGTATCCCTTGATTTCCCGTTGTCCTATCGTGTAAGAATAATGTACATTTGTAAGATATATTCTTAGCACGTACATTATACTATGGTGTTAATGTGTCACAATTCTAGATTTAGCATGTAGCATCCTAGCTATTACAGGTTTGATATCATCAACAATAAAATATGTAATGATAAACGATAACAAAGACAAGCAAATATTATCTAAATCATGATATAAGCAATATGTTAAAATAAACTTTTAAGTAATTAAAAGTTTAGCATGCTTCTCAGCCCCGAGCTTTGAAATCAGTAAAGATTAGAAAAGGGGCATATGAACTCACCTTATGATTGAAGTGGTTGACTTAGCTTAAATGAAGAATGCACACGCTCTTGATTGAACTTGAGTTTGTTTTCACTATCCTGTATTGATTTCACATAGGTTGTAGTCTTATAAGTATCAATTATAGAAGTTTGTGTGTGTATGTGTTAGCCTTAATTGGGCTGACACTCATGAATCGCGATCATCATTCGGCCCCATGAATTTGTAGTTGACTTTAGAACTACTTATGCTAATTAGGTTAATCATTAAAACCCTCGCTTGTTAGTTTATAGTTTACTTGCCATGTTATTTTGTGCCTGTCATAATCAAACTTGATCTCATAGGCTTAGGACATTTCTTAGAAAACACTTAGGTTTTTCTTAAGTCTTGTTTATTACTTCAATGTTAGAAACGTTTGTTATCTTTGAAATTATGTAGATCAAGGTCATTAATTTGAGCCGAATGTTATGTACGTGAGCCCCATTTAAGCAGGGTGGCCTAATAGTCCTTTGGGCCGAAATAATGTGATCCAATTATCATTCCTATGAGTCGGTTGACTATGTTAGGCCGATGCTTAAATGTTGGGCCGACTGATTGGGCAAATTGAAAAGGTTTGGGCTGAATTACAACAACTATGGGCCGAAGGTAATTGGGGTTGGGCCTAAAGGAATCTCTCGAATATCCCACATAAAATTGGGCCGAGATGCGCATGGCTTTGGGCCCTAGTAGTCAACGTGGCCGGAAAATTATGTATGTGAACCGTTCAGATTTATGGACCGGTGTGGAACAAAGGTGGGCCGATTGGGCCTTGACATCCATATTGGGCCGTAACCATGAAAATGGGCCAAGAAATAAAGCTGGGCCGGTTAACTGCAATTGGACCGAAGGTGTGAGCTCTAGTGGACTGAACTAGTTGGCCCAATAGGTTATTTGATCAAACTTTTGTGTTGGGCCTTTTGTACCCTTGTATGGACCGAAATCATATATTGTTGGGCCCAAGTGATTTAACTTAAACCGGTTACAGAGGGGTGGCATTCGGCTTCCAGCGAACCCCGCACAAGGTTCGGTTACTGTTGGTGGTTCGGCTACATCATGGGAGCCATAGGTTCGCCCATCTGCAAGGTTTGATGAGGGAGGTTCGTGGTTGGCCAAAGGTTCGTCTCCTGTGGTCGTGGGTTCGGCTGGCCATTCTCATCACCACAGGTTCGCTGGTCACGACAGAAGGTTCGTCGTGGTGGTGTTTTTTTTTTCAGAACAGGAAGAAGGTTCGTGAGATGATGGGAAGGGTTCGCAGTGTGAAAAAGGTTCGGCCAAGACAACCCAAAGTTCGGCTGATACGTCAAACCAGGGTTCGGCCATAGCCACGAACCTGGGTTCATCTTCATCAAGTTGGTCACGTTCAAAGGACTGATCTGAGGTTAGCACAAGCGTAGAATAGTTTCCATGAGTTCAGTGGTTCGAGAAATGGTGCCATAAGCCGGTGGTATGTATGTGGGTCGAGTATATGCATGAAAACCCTAAATTTTCAGAACTTGTACGCGTAATACCTCGAGTTTGGACGGTGAAAACTTCAGATCCTTTGTACTTCTATGTAGAGGACACCAAGAGCTATGCGTGGGTTCAAGAATCACCGGATTTCGTCGAGAAACGAGTGAGATATGCTAGTTTGAAGGTGGTTTTTGGTGGTGAAGAGGTGGTGGCCGGAAATTGGAGTAGGAGAGAGGATGGGAGTGTGTAAAATGAGAAAAAGCTCTCATTTAGGGCTTTTATATCATGTGTGATGTTCGGGTTCGTTTCGGTTGTTCGGTTCGCGTTTTCATCGCGTATCCGGAATTTTACGTGTAATTTAAATGTTATAAATAAAAGAAAGTTTATTTTAATTATTTGATGAGTTTCAAAATTGTAAAATGTTATTTATTCTATTTTATTAAATTTATTATCGTTCGTGTCGTGTTTCATTTTGTTTCGTCAGATCGCGTCACTTACGCGCGTCTTCGTACAGAGCGCTGACTGTACGAACACGATCGTACGTTTCACTTTCTGATTTGGTTTTCTACTTATCAGTTATCGTTCAGAACGTTAAACTCACATATATGTTTGTGTGAATCGTCACCCACGCAAACACGCTGTCAGTTTATTATTCTAAAACGACACTGCAATATGATTTGAATTGTGTTTCCTCACTGTCGGACTCAACTACACATCCTGTTATCACATTGTTTTCACATTGAATTGTCGGTCATCTGATTACTGTCATCTATGGATATCAGATCGCAACCGATTTGTTATTGTTATTCGTGTGAACACTGTTGTTTCTCTTGAGTGGTTGTATTTTCTGTATTTAAGTTTTCACTTAAACACATACAACTGTGGTTTGTTTTCAGAGTTCTGTTGTCACACAACTGTTTACGCACTGTATTTACACACAGTAATTGGTGAAAGTACACACACCGTATGGACTTGACGGACGGTCTGGTACTGGTTGTCACAGTCTCCCCTTGTTAACGAAATTTCGTCCCGAAATTTTAAGCAATTGTCGGATACTACTTTTTCTTTGCATAGGTAGAGGTGCTTTGATATCATGTGTTTCTCATGTTATCATGCTTATGCGAAGTTGTATTTAGAGTTTCTCCGAGTGTGTTCGATGTGATACGGATTCGTTTTCGGTCTCTCGACCGTACTATCCGAAATGTTTATGTTTCTTAAAAAAACATCGTTTGTATGTGACCTAGTCCTCCGTAGGGAGCCTAGGCTTTTGTGTATAGTTATATAATGAGTAGACTTGATTTCATTGTTCCTGTCAATTCAAGAACATCAAGTCTACTGGAAGTGTAAGGTAGCTTGGCATCATATTCCATAGCTGTTTGTATACACTCCCATGATGGCATCTCGAGTTGTTAAGCAACTTCAGGCTCTAGAATGTTCACTATGATTCTTAGGTTCGTGTACTATTCTCTGTCATGAGAAACCTCTCGTTTCTCCCCTTGTTAGAATGGATTCGTATATTGTCTGATAGGACAACATTGACGGACCCAATAGTGAGTTTTCGTTCCCAAGAAATGGAATTTATGCAGGCATCTCTGTTGTTCACTATAATGACATGAAAATGATTTTATCGAATTAGATGATTTCATCCCTATCAGGGACAGAGCATCCGTTCCGATGATGGTATTGACACCACTCGTGTCCATCACTTTGAATCCCATGGTATGTGTTTGTTCACTAACGATAAGTGAACAATAAGTTCATGTCATTTAGTGTAAGAGATATCCAGGTGTTGCCCCAATCGTAAGTAAGTTTTAAACTAACTCTAAAGAAGCAACAATAATCTATGCTAGTATTAAATAATACACTGCAAAGATTGGAATGAAAAGCGTACCAGTGTTGGTGTCAGTGTCCTGGCGAGCAGCAGCAGCCCCTATCTGAAATGCACGGCCTCTCGGTGCTTGCCTTCTCAGTAGCACCCTCTTTGGGCAGTCTTTCGCATAATGTCCCGGCTCCCCGCAGGTGTAGCAGGAAATGCGTTCAATGCGTGCAGCAGTTTGTGCCACTGCTTGGTTTGCCCTATGTCGTGTTGCTCGCTCCTTGCAGTATTTGGACCAATACCCCATCTTCCCGCAATAAGTGCATTGCCTGCACCTTGTGTCAGGTTGGTGATGATAGTTGCACTTATTGCAGAATGGAGCCGTGCCAGAATAAGATCTATGGTTCTGCGGTGATTGTGTGAGCACAGCTTGTTTGGTAGTGGTGGCAGTTGCAAAATTCTTAGCAACCTTTCGTTTCTTGGTGGAGGGTTGTTCCGGATCCCCAGTAGTTCCAGATTCCCTCTTGAGTGCACCAGAGGCAACCATTACATCAGTCAGTGAAGCTGATAGCGTGACAGCCATCTCTAGTGTGGTTGGGTGTGCGGCCATCACATGACCTCGAATGCATGGCGGTAGTCCACCAACATACCGTTCAATCCTTTTCTCTAGTGTGGGCACTATATCCGGTGCCAGTGTTGCTAGTTCATGAAATATGGTGGTGAATGCCAGATGTTCAGCTCCCACCATCACGTGGTTCAGTAACTCTGTCTCTACTTTCTTCAATTCGTTTCTCGGGCAAAACTCGCCCCTCAACAAATTCTTGAAATCCTCCCAAGACATCGCAAATGCCTCCTCTCTTCCTCTGGTGTGAACCTGGGCATTCCACCAGGTTAGTGCTCGTTTCTCAAATGATCCTGCAGCATACCTCACGCGGTGTTGATCAGGACATCCGCTAATGTCGAGAGTTGTTTCCATCTTTTCGATCCATTGGATCAAACCGACGGCTCCCTCAGCGCCACTGAATGCTGGTGGCTTGCATCCTACAAAGTTCTTGTAGGAGTAGTCCCGTTGTTGTCGGGTGTTCCCGCTGCCTTCTCCAGCTGAGTTGGCGACATTATTGCTGTTGTTAGTGTTGATTATGTTCATCATCTCCGGGATCACATCCCTCAGTTGACTAGTCAAAAGGGTGGCCAGTGCCACGGTAGCAGGATCCAACTGATAAGCAAGTGGTGGAGGAGGAGGAGGTGGAGGTGGAGGTGGAGGAGAGTCAGGTGGTGTCGGTGTAGATGAGTGAGGAGCAGAGCCTTGAGTCAATGGTAATAGAGGTGGTTGTCTTCTTGGCGGCATTCTGATCATAACCGAAAGTAATCGGTTAGGGCAGTGATCAGAAGTAGAAGACATATGCAAATAGAATCCTAAGTCACATGATCTCTATATGAGGGTCCCTAGGTTATAGTCTAGGCCAAACCGTTAAAGTAATATGACCTATATTTCTCTATAACCATGGCTCTGATACCAATCTGTCACACCCCGGGCGGCGGGAACGGATCGGGTTTTCCCGTCGGGCGGAAGGTTCCCGGGGCGCGATATCGTGAGTGATAATCGAATTGATCAGATTGTTTACATGGCACATGATAAATAATGAGAAATGCTAACATGACATATAATATAGAATTACAAAGTTAAATTACACAGTACGTGTTCATAATTTAACTAAGTAAATCTACTCCAAAAGAATCGTGTAGTTTCTATCTTGTAACTGTACAAGATATGCAAAAGAGATTCACAATGTCATCAAAATATATGCATCCAAAAGTATGCTAGGTCTTCTAAAAGTCCTCTAGCGTAATCACTGATGCTGGTTAACTAGACCTGTCCATCACCTGAGAAAACATGCATTTAAACAAAGTCAACACTAGGTTGGTGAGTTCATAAGTTTAGTAATTGAAAACCATTGAATTTATGTCAGTCATGTTCCCAATGTTTCACACAAGTTGTATTGCTAATTGGTTCCCATGTTTCACACAATGTCCTCTCCATGGTTGTATTTACAGATAGTGTATCATCCAATCAAGCATGCTTATATATAGGGCATACGAAAGGGTCAAGCCCAGACGCCATCCCACCACATGCTCAACTGAATTCAATACTACCTGTAATACAACGATGGATACCCATTTCATTTCACCTATGATTTTCTCGGTATGTTTATCCCAATAATGAATAAGAGAAAGAGACATAATTATCTCTGTTAACTATTCCTTATGGAATAGCCGGCATGTAAAATAAATCAATAATTGAATAAAGAGACATAATTATCTATGTTAGCTATTCCTTACGGATTAGCACGGCATGTGTAGTAACCCAATGAAGAAAAGTAAGAGACGAATTGTCTCTGTTAGCTATTCCTTACGGATTAGCCCGGCATGTAAGATATCATACTCGATATCTAGAATGAAACTTAATAGTTTCTGTAGCTAATCATTACCGATTAGCCCGGCATGTAATGTAACCAAACAATTGAAGAAAGAGACATAATTGCCTCTGTTAGCTATTCCTTACGGTTTAGCCCGGCGTGTAAGATATCATACTCGATATCTAGAGCGAGACCTAATAGTCTCTGTAACTCTCAGTACTAATGAGTCCGGTGTGTAAGATATCATACTCGATTCCTAGATTGGGACGTAATAGTCCCAGTAGCTGTCGTCCCTGACCAGCCCGGTATGTGAAATGTTCTACGCATGATTCCTAGCTTGAGACTAGATAGTCTCAGTAGCTGTCATTTCTGATCAGCCCGGTGTGTAAGATATCCTCCCACGATATCTATTCGAATGAATACGTTCCCTAGATTTTATGTATGTTATCAATTAGGTTGATAGCACCTCTCATGCCCGGTATGATTTAGTTTGCTTACCCCAAGCCCTAGTGCTTTATGTTCGTGATTACCCGAATGATCTATGATAGCATAACCGTCATCCTCTGACGGTTATAAGAGGTGCTTTAACTAGAGTCTTAATAAGTAATGATAGTATGTGTGGGGAATGCCATCCCGAAGGTGTGTGCTCATAATATCCTCCTCGATATCATGAGTGACTGTCTCAACTGTTATCTCGATGTTGTGTGTCCCAATAACTTTGAACAAAGTGTTATAAGAACTTGTCTTACACGCAATGTTCGTAATGTGTGAATGATCTTTTTACCATGAAGTTACATTATCATGGTTATCATTCCTATTACTTGTAATTGCTATTGTGATGTATCCCATGATTTCCCGTTGTCCTATCGTGTAAGAATAATGTACATTTGTAAGATATATTCTTAGCACGTACATTATACTATGGTGTTAATGTGTCACAATTCTAGATTTAGCATGTAGCATCCTAGCTATTACAGGTATGATATCATCAACAATAAAATATGTAATGATAAACGATAATAAAGACAAGCAAATATTATCTAAATCATGATATAAGCAATATGTTAAAATAAACTTTTAAGTAATTAAAAGTTTAGCATGCTTCTCAGCCCCGAGCTTTGAAATCAGTAAAGATTAGAAAAGGGGCATATGAACTCACCTTATGATTGAAGTGGTTGACTTAGCTTAAATGAAGAATGCACACGCTCTTGATTGAACTTGAGTTTGTTTTCACTATCCTGTATTGATTTCACATAGGTTGTAGTCTTATAAGTATCAATTATAGAAGTTTGTGTGTGTATGTGTTAGCCTTAATTGGGCTGACACTCGTGAATCGCGATCATCATTCGGCCCCATGAATTTGTAGTTGACTTTAGAACTACTTATGCTAATTAGGTTAATCATTAAAACCCTCGCTTGTTAGTTTATAGTTTACTTGCCATGTTATTCTGTGCCTGTCATAATCAAACTTGATCTCATAGGCTTAGGACATTTCTTAGAAAACACTTAGGTTTTTCTTAAGTCTTGTTTATTACTTAAATGTTAGAAACGTTTGTTATCTTTGAAATTATGTAGATCAAGGTCATTAATTTGAGCCGAATGTTATGTACGTGAGCCCCATTTAAGCAGGGTGGCCTAATAGTCCTTTGGGCCGAAATAATGTGATCCAATTATCATTCCTATGAGTCGGTTGACTATGTTAGGCCGATGCTTAAATGTTGGGCCGACTGATTGGGCAAATTGAAAAGGTTTGGGCTGAATTACAACAACTATGGGCCGAAGGTAATTGGGGTTGGGCCTAAAGGAATCTCTCGAATATCCCACATAAAATTGGGCCGAGATGCGCATGGCTTTGGGCCCTAGTAGTCAACGTGGCCGGAAAATTATGTATGTGAACCGTTCAGATTTATGGACCGGTGTGGAACAAAGGTGGGCCGATTGGGCCTTGACATCCATATTGGGCCGTAACCATGAAAATGGGCCAAGAAATAAAGCTGGGCCGGTTAACTGCAATTGGACCGAAGGTGTGAGCTCTAGTGGACTGAACTAGTTGGCCCAATAGGTTATTTGATCAAACTTTTGTGTTGGGCCTTTTGTACCCTTGTATGGACCGAAATCATATATTGTTGGGCCCAAGTGATTTAACTTAAACCGGTTACAGAGGGGTGGCATTCGGCTTCCAGCGAACCCCGCACAAGGTTCGGTTACTGTTGGTGGTTCGGCTACATCATGGGAGCCATAGGTTCGCCCATCTGCAAGGTTTGATGAGGGAGGTTCGTGGTTGGCCAAAGGTTCGTCTCCTGTGGTCGTGGGTTCGGCTGGCCATTCTCATCACCACAGGTTCGCTGGTCACGACAGAAGGTTCGTCGTGGTGGTGTTTTTTTTTTCAGAACAGGAAGAAGGTTCGTGAGATGATGGGAAGGGTTCGCAGTGTGAAAAAGGTTCGGCCAAGACAACCCAAAGTTCGGCTGATACGTCAAACCAGGGTTCGGCCATAGCCACGAACCTGGGTTCATCTTCATCAAGTTGGTCACGTTCAAAGGACTGATCTGAGGTTAGCACAAGCGTAGAATAGTTTCCATGAGTTCAGTGGTTCGAGAAATGGTGCCATAAGCCGGTGGTATGTATGTGGGTCGAGTATATGCATGAAAACCCTAAATTTTCAGAACTTGTACGCGTAATACCTCGAGTTTGGACGGTGAAAACTTCAGATCCTTTGTACTTCTATGTAGAGGACACCAAGAGCTATGCGTGGGTTCAAGAATCACCGGATTTCGTCGAGAAACGAGTGAGATATGCTAGTTTGAAGGTGGTTTTTGGTGGTGAAGAGGTGGTGGCCGGAAATTGGAGTAGGAGAGAGGATGGGAGTGTGTAAAATGAGAAAAAGCTCTCATTTAGGGCTTTTATATCATGTGTGATGTTCGGGTTCGTTTCGGTTGTTCGGTTCGCGTTTTCATCGCGTATCCGGAATTTTACGTGTAATTTAAATGTTATAAATAAAAGAAAGTTTATTTTAATTATTTGATGAGTTTCAAAATTGTAAAATGTTATTTATTCTATTTTATTAAATTTATTATCGTTCGTGTCGTGTTTCATTTTGTTTCGTCAGATCGCGTCACTTACGCGCGTCTTCGTACAGAGCGCTGACTGTACGAACACGATCGTACGTTTCACTTTCTGATTTGGTTTTCTACTTATCAGTTATCGTTCAGAACGTTAAACTCACATATATGTTTGTGTGAATCGTCACCCACGCAAACACGCTGTCAGTTTATTATTCTAAAACGACACTGCAATATGATTTGAATTGTGTTTCCTCACTGTCGGACTCAACTACACATCCTGTTATCACATTGTTTTCACATTGAATTGTCGGTCATCTGATTACTGTCATCTATGGATATCAGATCGCAACCGATTTGTTATTGTTATTCGTGTGAACACTGTTGTTTCTCTTGAGTGGTTGTATTTTCTGTATTTAAGTTTTCACTTAAACACATACAACTGTGGTTTGTTTTCAGAGTTCTGTTGTCACACAACTGTTTACGCACTGTATTTACACACAGTAATTGGTGAAAGTACACACACCGTATGGACTTGCCGGACGGTCTGGTACTGGTTGTCACAATTTGCACCGAAACGTCCTCTTTTACATTATCCAACCAACACTCATGCTACTTAGATATTACACACTCTTGTACATTATCTAATAGCACACTGATTTTTATAGATGTTCAAACAGCTTGTGAATCATCTTCATCAAATTCAACCAGACAATAACCAAATTTTATGTTCGAACTTAGTTTATAAGCTAATAGATTCATTTCCCCCAATCATAACCCATAAAGAATGTCCATTCCCCTATGGATCATTCTCAAGAAAATTCATGTCTTTTTTAAAAAAAAAACATTCAACTACTTGCAATATCAACACGCGTATACAAGTCATTTCCACCTAACTACATTCAGTGTTATGATACATACACATAGATATATATAATCATAGATGTTCATACCGCTTGTGAATCACCCATGATCAAATAATTTCTAAAATGAAGTTTAAATTCGAGAATTTATCTCCAATTCTACGAACATCTATCAACCCATATCAGCTAATCACACTAATCTATGAACATGTTTACAATTACAACTCCTTAGTTGTGTTACTTTTGTCAAAAACACAACATCATGTCCAAAATATTTTATTTTAATCAATGACAACTTGTCATTACCAAGCATTATTCTCCATAAGGCATTCATGACAAGACGTTTAAAGTCCATTTTAACACCATACCCCATCTTTGCCCAAGTCTATACGCCGTCACTTTCTTGTTGCATCAAAGAAGTTTATGTATAGGGTATACGTAGGGCATACACCCAGCCGGCAACCCACCACCTCTTTGATACGACATGATCATGCCTTTGTTACTGTCTTGGGTTTATGAAATTTATTTTCATAATCAAAAAATTGTCCAGAATTTTCATCCACATTGAATGTGTTCATTAATTTAGGACTAAAGTCCACCATGTGGACTACACCTCCATTCTATAATCATTTAAAATATTTATGACACATCATACAATGCATACTTGTAGTGTGCCCGTTTTCTCCCCTTTATCAACCCCATACTAGATCACATGTCTTAACACAACATTTATATGCAATTATCTACACCACTTGTAGTTCATCTTGATTGGCATTTAAAATATATATGTCTACACCACTTGTAGATCATATCAATCAATAATTTAATTATGCAACATTCATACGTAAATCATTTCTAACAGTTCAAACTACCCCAAAGGCATTATATTCGTTACTAACTTAATTCCCCCCACATGATTTACCCCCAATGCCACACGAATGTGAACATACAAGCAAATACCAATGCCACGCAAAAGTGGACTTACATGTCATTCCCTATACTACACCATGATGAACTTACCTACCAATCCCAATGCCACTCATCAGTGGTCTTACATGACAAATCCCACACCACATAACCATGGACTTGTAAATTTTCACCCAAAGGCGAATTCTCCCTAATGCCACACACCTGTGGACTTACATAAATTTTCACCCAAAGGTGAATTCTCCCCAATGCCATACACCTGTGGACTTACATGAAATTTTCTCCCGAAAGTGAATTCTCCTCAATTCTAGTGCCAGTTATCAATTAACATACAATTAAACTAATTCTAGTTATGCATACAACACATAACAATCAACTTCCACAACACATGAAAATCATATTCATAGCTCTTTAAAACACCAATAAAGTGTTAGAACATAAAATCACCAAGTAAAAGTCAAATTTCATCCAATTTCCTTGAGACCTCCTTTTTCTCTAAGAATTCTCAAGGTAGGTAAACACACCACTTGTGATTTACCTAAAAACCATAAAATTCACCATGGGAAGTTCACACCACTTGTGAATCAAACCATCTCCAAATTCACACCACTTGTGAATTGTTTGACCAATCTCAGTCAAACTTCAAATAAGAAGTTCACACCACTAGTGAATAATTCTTATTTCTCCACAACAATGGAAAACATACAAATTCACAGTAACTAAGCAAATGTAACACCTATTGCACGTTATTGACAAACAACAAATACACAAACACCAATTCGAATTGTTTGACCATTTTCGGTCAAACTTCTAATAAGAAGTTTACACCCCTTGTGAATCATTCTTATTTCACCACACCATTTGTAAACTAACTCCATTACAATAACTAAGAAAATATAACACCTATTGCATGTTATTGTCACACACCCAATATGCAAACACCAATTCACTGGATTTCAACATCTAATGTATATTCCACATACATTACATACACATATACACCTATATGCATAAAACCAAATAGTCATATCAAGTATAATAGGTGGGTGACTTACTATTTGGTCAAATAGAAAAATAACATAGTATTGCCTTACCTCCTACTCCATAGCAAGAATTATGATCCTAAACACAACATAATATCAAACCCTCAAACACCTTGCCTAATATTCATAATCATAGTACGACTTGATTCTATTATGGTCATATTCATGTCAAGAATATAATCTTATGTTGGCCAGACATAACATTACACACTTCACATGCCCATTCCCTTAACTTCACCTCCCCATAATATGACTAAGAAATTCGGTTTAACAAGCAATTTCACCACAAACACCATTAAACATATAAAACTAAGGTAAACAACCACAAATTTGTTACCTTAACCCCTGGCTTCATGATCGGATCTCGGATCGAACATTACTCCCCATATCAAAAGCACAACAATTTGAGTTCATGTGTTCGCGACGCACTTGAATCCCTCAAACCATTAGCCCTGGTGCCAACTTGTAAGCCCCAAAACCCACACACGCATGACACGTGTATTAAAACAACAATTCAAATTAGGTCCCATATTTTTCAACTTTAAAACCACATACTAACTAGTTTATCACAAAACATCAACATTAAACCAAGTAAAAGTTTAAGTATGTGACTTTCAAAAGACTCCATTAATACATAAACACATATACAAAATAATGGTTTAGTTCATCAAGTGTGTTCGATCACGAGTCCATAAATATATCCGATCACGCCTGCTTTCATCCTTTATTTTCACCTACAAAACACCACATTTAAGTCACCGTTAGTTCGTTAGAACTAAGTAAACTCCACCATATCTTCCCCAAGCTCAAACCACCCTTATGGTGAAGTATGACAACAAACCGGGATCAAAAAGCCATTTTTCAGCATGTTGGGCGAACTGGTAGGCGCACTACAGAACATTTTGGGCGCACCAGGCGCCTGCTAGGAGCACTAGGCGCCCAGCTGCGGGTCAATTCCAGTTTTTTGCACTTTTTAACACCCGAAACCTCCCCCGATCGTTTCCAACCATTCCATTACTCCAAATGCATTCCATAACACCAAAACCACATAATAATCAAGTCCCAAACATACTTTGGTGACTTAATAAAACACAACAACAAAACGATTTACTAACGGGTCGTTTTCACCCAAAACACCAAAGAAATCTTATTACACCAAGATTTCTCAAGTTGAACAATCACACCACTTGTGATTTACCCTCTTGGTTTCACCAATTTAGGACCTTCACACACCTTGTGAATGATCCAACTTCATGATCACACCACTTGTGATTCATAACACCAATTTAAGTTAATTTCAAATATAAGTCCATACACCTTGTGAACTATTTTCATACATTCACCACACATACAAGTAGACACCAAATCCAATCATAATGAGCAAATAAACACCATATCAACAATAAGTTAAGCAGTACACCACCTATTGCGTATTATTGTCAAACAACAAGTAATCAATCACCAAATCACCAATTCACCAAAAGTCAAATCTTCCACTTTAAACGTTCATATATGTCTAACACCTTCGCATACATTAAGTAGAAGAGTTGGATGACTTACCTTGTCCCAATGGGCTATCCAACAACAAGATCTCCTTTCCAGGTCTATTGGTTCAACTATCACTTTCACTATTGCCTCCTATATCATACTTATATGTTCAATACAAGTGTTGACCATAATTAGTCAAATTACACCAATTTGACACCCTTTCATCAATTATATTTAGATTACATCCAAATGACCCATTAATCATAAAATTACACCTTTTATGATTATAACAACTAGTTCACTTCACCGACCTCCCTTAAATGCGTTATTGACAAAAATTCAAATTGTAGACATTTCATCTAGCAACTTGGGTGCAAGAAATTCTCCTACACAATTCAACTACACCCAAAACCCCATCAATCCTCCATTTATGTTTCTAATCATTCAATTTCACCAATGTTATACAATTTCAAATGTTAGAAAACATAAACTATCATCTAAGCTATCATCTAACACCCATTTTAAAATCCCCAGTTCATCTTCCTCATGAACATGCAAGAACTCCATTTTCATCATCCACACCAAACTCAATGAGATGATCAAAATGTTGTTCCTAGATGATAATCACTAAGAATAACAACATTTAACACCCTTCAAACACCCAATTTCGTATTTCACCATACGCCCCTCATACCCCATATAAGACCCACGAAAATTTGCACCAAAACACCCAAAATCACTTACCTAGATGTTGTATGATGCAAGAAGAACTCCAATATATGATTTCATGAGAGATTAGATCGAAATACAAGCACCAATTTGATCAAACTTTGAAGTTTTTGAGCTTCCTCCTCCTCCCCTTCTCTTGGTTCACATTTTCAGCAAAGGAGATGGTCTTATCACCAGATTTTGACCAAGTCAACATCTTAACCCACCATTTTCAAGTTTCATCTATTGGCAGCTTTGGTCCCTCTGTTACTATAAACTTTAACTAGTTATAACTAACTAAGTTAAATTAGTAAACACCCACCATATAATTGTAGGTAACAATTATTATTAGAACACCCACCAAATAATATTTAAAACATAGCTATACACCAATTATATTCGTTTTAAAATATTTTCCCAAAATGGGTCGTTACACGGGTTCTCCAATCCTTGATTTTTTGGATTTATCATTAGGATGAGATAATGATGTTGATGCTTGTGAAGGTGATTGTGACTAGATTTTTGTCATCATTCGTTGCATCATCATGATCAGTTGGTCTTAATTTTGGCTTAACACATCAATTTGTGATATGACAGCTGAGGACTGAGAAACAGTTGGAGATAAATAAGTTAGAAAGAGTTGGAGGTTGTGAAACAAGTTGTGGTCCAAAGGATGGAGTAACAACTTGTGTTTTATTATATGGAAAAAACTTTGAAGTTTGAGGTAGAGGTGAAGCAGTTGGAAGATGGTAGTAGAAGGGGTGATCTTGCCAAGATCTAGTTTGAGAATTTGATTTTTCTTTGGATTTTGAAACTTATTATTATTATGTTTCTCTTTTGAAGAAGAGACATGTTCTGCTTTAATTTTATTTTGAAGTTTTTCAAGTGGGGTTTTTGACCAACACACAGAAGTAGTGTGGTTTAACTTGAAACACTTAGTGCAAGAGGGTGTCAAAGCAGAATAGTTAGGGATAAAAGGTTTGTTTGCAATCATTATTGGGTAAGAAGGGTGAGGATAAAATGGAGGGTACTGAACATTTGCTTGAGTATGCATTACCTGTGGTTTAGCTATCTTTGCATTGTCTGGAATTATTGGTTCTCTGGCTTTGTCAGTAGTTGAGGAACTACTCCTTATTTGAAAAAGTTTCATTATTTCAGAAGAAGCTTTAACAGATGCCTCATCTCAACAGATTTATTTGAATTTGTGTCTGAAGCACATACAAATTTTATTGGTATTGTTCCATAGGAAAGGAATTTGTTATTTTTGGTATGGTGTTAGGAAGTAAAATGGGTGAAATGGGTTCAGTTGGAATGGGTTCTTTATTGTTGTCAATTGGATTATAATCATCAAAAGGACTAGTATGATTATATCCAATTCCAAATTTCACTATGTTAAGAACCTGCTTCTTTAGAAGCAATTGAAATCCTTTGTAGGATTCCATCCATTTTTCAAAGTCAACTTTTGTTTCAGACAACTCAGATTATTCTTGTCTTTCATTATTTTCTCATATTATGAGCACTTCTTTATTTGTTGTTGTTCAAGTTCCATCATTAGATCTTGTAATAAAACATTGCCTTCTTAATGTTAGCAAAAGTTTCTATACAAGAGTCAGAACATAATTCATCAAGGATAGCAGGGGATACCTTAGCAACACTTGAAGATGATTCGGCATTGGATGTTGACTGAAAAGCAGCAAGTTCATCAATGACCATGAGTATAAAATTTATTAGTGGCTCGTTGACATAAAATACTTGACCTACATCATTTGGTAGGTTGCTCCAGTCTACATATTCTTGAGAAAACAATGCTGGTTGGCTTGGCTGAGGGTTAAAATGTGTTGGGCCTGGATTTGTGAGGGCTGATTGGCTGGAAGAAACTAGTTGGATAGATTCTAGGGTAGGAACCAGCTAATACAAACTATCATTTGCATATTTTATATATTGAACAACCATTTGGTTTGTTGACTGAACAACGTGAGCTGTGACTTGTTTTGGGTTATGTTTATGGTAATGACTTTGGGAGCTGGTGTTGGGTGATAGTACAGTCACATATGGTGTGGTGTGACTACTTGATGCATTTCCGCATTCCTTATCAAAATGTCCAAAGCCATGGCATTTATAGCATTGGAGTTTTTTTTTATTGAGTCAAACCTTTGTTTTGCCATGGATTTTAGGAACTTTTCTGCATGTTCTCTTATAGAACTTATTTGTTCTGATGCTTAACAAGACAAGATGATTCAAAATATCCATTTCCTCTAGATCATCACTTGATATGTGGTGAAGATCATCCGTGATAAAACATAGGTTGTCAAGAGATAAGGTTGGGTCATTTTGTCTAGAAAATATTGCAGAGATGCCAATGGTGATGTCAATATGTTCATCATAACGTTGATTAGGTCCATCAGAGCTTGATTCATGGCTCAGAAGGGCGGTAGTACCCTGAAAATAATCATCACTTGGCATGCCATATTTTATTAGCTTCTTCTTTTGATCAATCTCTCTCTTAAAGGTGAGCACCTTTCCGTGAAATTGTGTGAGTGCGAGTGACTCGAAGTTAGGAGAAGATCTCATGACAATGGAATAAGTCTCCCATTTATCAGGTATAGATCGAAGAAAACGGTTAAGGATAGAGATGGTTGGGTACTATTGTCATGCTACTTTTAGTTCACTAAGAAGGGAAGCGAACGTTTCAAACTGCTCAGTCAGCGACTCACCATTGAGTTGGGTGAATGCTTTATATTGGCGGTAAAATTGTCCGCCATTGTTAACTAGTGAAAACGTGGATAAATCAATGGAATAGTCATTTTCCAGGTTTGTTTTTATGATGATTTCAAATAGTGGAATGAGTTCGAAACCGAAACCAGTTAACAGAAACAAAAGTAAAATAAGAATGAGTCAAAACAATCGGCTTATCAATTTGAGCTCGAATATTTTTCAGATTTGATGGTTTGATCAAAATATGATGAATTCGGCTCGGATACCAATTGTTGGGATCGACTATGCACTCAAAACAAGATTGTTTAGGTCATGTTACTAATTATTTTAATTGATTTAGACTCAGTTATTGATTTTGTTGAAGGTCTCCTTCTCAGATTGTGCACTAGGTGGTTTTCTTGCTAAGGAATGGTGTTCTTAGGGTTTTCATAAAACACACACACAAAATCAAAACATTCAACAAAAACCTTCAATTAATTAAGAGAATGTCGGGGTTTAAATGCCCGAAAAATACAGTGAGGTGACATCATCATGAAAGTGACGTCTAACATAAATACATACAACCACGGAATATAAAATACAGACAATGAAAAAGGCAAAATTAAATAATGGAAAGTAAATTACAACGAAATAACAACCTAAACTAAAGTCTTCTGTGGTTCTTCAGTCTTTAGTCTTCGGCGGTTGTTCTTCCATTCTTATTCATCCATTGTTTTATCTTAAGTGCTTGATTCGATGTTGCTTATCCATGGTTATTCTTCGAAGGGATTCCGTGGTTGGGGGTTCAGTGGTAAAAGGTTCAAGAGTTATCTTATGTGGTTATGGGTTCAATAGTTAGGGTGTTCAGGTGTTTAGTGGTTATTCAATGGTTAGGGATTGCAGTGGTTAAGGCTCAGTGGTTAGGTCCGGGATTTATAAACAAGGATCAAGGCTAAGGGTTGTGTTTATGACTTATCGGCCTTTATTTTTCCAATAAGATGTAAAAGTAACTAGATTGCTCTAAGTTATGAGAGGTGGGGGATTGAAAATAACTCCACTAATCTTTAGTTAGACTACTAAAGGTAATAAGACAAGGGTGGTTCACAATGTTGTGTCCCCTAGATAATCAAGGGCCATGATTAAAAGTAAACTAAACTAGTTGTTGGCCCTCGTAAACAATTAGATAACATAATATTCCTCTTTATTGTTGTATTAGGTATTATCAAATTTCTCTCCTTTTATATTAACCTTTGAGGTTATTTCCATTTCTTTTAGTTTGTTCCATATTTGTCGACATATCCAGATTTTGAGACCGATCTTGCAAATCTAACTAGTTAACCAATAGACTAGTCCGTTTGATAAAGGGTTGAGTTCCCAAAACATAGATAAAACAACAATTCTATTCCACTAGAAAAAGAACGAAATACAAACATACTACAATCAAACCTAATTCCCAAACGACAATCAAAAAACAAGTATACCTAGTACGATGACGTCCTTTATTTAGAAAAATATCTTCACCTGGTACAAAATTATAGATCTTTCCCGCGTAGTGAACAAATTATTATTGTAAAACAACAAACATTTACATACAAAGTATATGTGTATAATTATATATCTTTTATTTGTATATACGTGCAATTTTCCTAAACTGATGTAGCAAAAGATCAATGTTCCATTAGCAAAGCACTCAAATTTGTCTTTCGGGCTTCATGTTTTAGTTTCTCAAGTGCAGTAAGCCCAACCTGCCTAGCTCGTTCTCTGGACAAACCCATCCTGGAAAATGCTAAATATCGTGAATTTACAATTTTTACATGTAATACAGATGAATCAAACTAAAAGTTGATAGTAAGGCATACGGGTGGTCACTCGTGCCAATTGCCAAACAAGTTAAAAGTTATGGAATCTGGTTTTAATGCATATAATTTTTTTAATTGTTTTAAGATTTAGATCCCTATTTTAATAGTTGTGTATTTGTAGTCATAACTAAGAGACTAATTACTTATATAAAAGGCTTAAGAAATGATAGAAAAAATGTGTTTGTGGGTCAACCCAACCTAACGAGGGGCACTCCAGTGTGTAAGAAGAATTGGCGTGTTCAACATGTACCCATTTTGACTAGTCACTCGAACCTATCTATCTTGCCAATTCTAGTTAGAAGGAAATTGGTTATACCAATGCTCCAAGATGAAAGTTAAAATTAATCTCAAATATAAAAAAAATGTTAGTCTAGAAGCAGTCTCTCTTTTCTAGAGATACAGGTGAGAATTACCTACATCCCAACTTCTCAAGATCATACCAATAGTTGTGCTATTAGTGATTTACTAGGTATGTTTCTTGTTTATTGTTTGCATAACAAAAATAGTGTTGGTACCTTCGACTAATATCTTCCCACGTAAAGAACTCATTGTTGAGACCATAGTACAAGCGTATGATCTCTCTTTCTCGTTCCCTTAGAGTTGTGGTCATCAACTTGTTCACTTCAAACTGCAAAAATGACAAGAACATCATTTGGAACATCCAAAAGAAATAGTAAATTCATTAATTCGATTGTATCTGCATGGAAGCATTGCACTTTTCACTGTCCGGTTTGCCCATAAGGTGATGTTATGATCACCCTCCAATATGTTGTTCTTGTAGCAACAAGACCGGGAAAGAGAAAATTGGGTAACTGATGAGAACTTAAAGGCAATTGGGTCATTTTGTTTCATTCAGAGTGCAAATTTTCTCACAAAACTCTCATATGGGGTTTAAGATTTTGGGTTCCATATCCATCCTTAAAAACGTATGCTATATCATAGGTAAAGTAAAAAAGAAATAAATAGGATAAATGTTGTAAAATTAGTAAAATACCTTGAGCATCTCATTATCTATGCCATTCCAAGGATTGTTCTCCGGGTTATCATCTGCCATGTACTACAACAATAACATAAAACTTAACATTAAGTACATATATATAACCACCAAGTAGGGGTGTTTAGAAAAATCCGAATCCGAAATATCCGAATTTCGGATTATCCGAAATTTGGATATCCAAAATTCTGATATCCAAAAAAACAAACTAGGATTCGAATAGTATTTTTGACAAAAGATCACGTATTCGATATCCAAAAATAATTTTTTTTATTTTTTAATTAAATACAAGACTAAAAATGGCAAAGCATGAAAACCCATGCACCCAACATTTCCATTTCGGCATTTCCAATAACCATTCAAGTAAATTGGCGTCAACCAAATAAATCACAAAAAAAACAAAAACTAAAGCTTTTTAACGACTGTCTACCACGCCGCGACTACCACCGCCACCGGAGACGCGAAGATCCGAAGACACCGCACCTTGAGAACCCGTCTACCACGGTAGATAAAGAGACTTACGCTCACTCTACCACCACGACACCAGTCCATCACCACCGCGACTTCAAGTCTACCACCACCACAGGCAAAGACTCCACATCACGCCTACTACTCAATGCCGCCGCAACATGCAATCCGCAAGCCTCTTGGCTCTCCTCACTCTAGCAGCGAGTTCCCAGTTGAACACTCTAGGAGTCGATTCAAATTTGTAAGTTATTGATTTGAAACTTATGTTTTTCTTTGATGATCCCCCTATTTTAAGTGATTCTCAAACATCACATTTGAAGAAAAAAGATCTATTTATTGAGATTAATTTACTAGGTGTGTTTATGTAGTTGATAAGGCCGAATGTAACTATTGTCATAAAAGAATTGGTTGTGCATCAAAAAGTGGGACTATTGCTTTAAGAAATCACATTAATACTTGCAAAGAGTATCCTTCAAATATTGATAAAAAACAAAAATTACTTGATCTTTAGTCAAAAACATGTGTTAGTGATAATGGTTCCATTGAAACTTCAACAGTTCCGAGGTTATAGGAGTTATATTTAAGAGGTAATTAAGAAGGCCTTATCAAAAAATGTTAATTGTTGATGAATTATCTTTTTCTTTTATGGAGCGGGAGGGTTTTCGTGCATTATTGTAATGTTATTATTCCTCATTTTAGTGTACCTTCACGTTCGACTTCAACAAGAGATTGTTTCAGTAATTTATTGAGGAAAGAAGAAAGTTAGTGAACATCTTTAAAACTATTATTGAGGAAAGGAGAAAGTTAGTAAACATCTTTAAAACTATGTCCTCAAGGATCTGACACTTGGACTTTAGGTCAAAATTTATCTTATATATTTGACTGCGCATTATTGATCATGATTGGCGTTTGCATAAAAGAATCATAAATTTTTGTCCCACCATGGGTCATTCAGGGGTCCTAATAGGGAGAGCTACTGAAAAGTGCTTAACTGAATGGGGTTTGAAAAATATTGTAACTGTGATAGTAGATAATGTTAGCTCTAATGATATAGCTATTCATCACTTGTAAAGGGTTTTTAACCTTTGGGAATGTGTTGTTTTGAAGGGCGTTTTTTGCATATGAGATGTGTAGCTCATATATTAAATCAAGTTGTTAAAGATGGGATTAGTAATTTGGCTTTACCAATTAAGAAAATTTGGGGCCTAGTGAAATATGTGAGATCTTCTCCTGCTAGACTTCAGAAGTTTAAATCTTGTGTTGAAGAAAAGAAAATCAAAAGCAAGTGTTTAGCGTGTTTGAATGTTGAAACTCGATGGAACTCCACCTACTTGATGCTAGAATCTGCTAATAAATTTAAGAAAGCTTTTTTTTTTTTTTTGAACTTAATATGCTAATAAATTTAAGAAAGCTTTTTTTTTTGAACTTACTATTAATGATTCTAGTTGTGCACTTTGTTTGAATGTTATCAAAATTCTATGCCATAAAAAGAAGACTTTAAGGTGCCATCATCCACAACAACTTCAACTTATAGTATTCCACGAAGTGATAACCGAGAAACAATGGACATTGGGAAATTACGTCAAAGAGGTTTAAATTTGGCAATGGGAGGTTCGGAAACATCTTTGAGAAAAGTTGAGTTCGACAAATCTCTTAGGGAAGATCGAGAACCTATGGACTCATGTTTTGACATATTACAATGGTGGAAAGTTCAACAAAGTCGATATCCTATTCTTCCTAAGATGGCTCAAGACATTCTTTCCATTCCAGTTTCAACTATTTCCTCAAAGTCGACATTTAGCACTGGTGGACAGGTGCTTGATTGTTTTTGTACCTCCTTAACCCCAAAAATGGTTGAAGCATTGGTGTGTGCACAAGAATGGTTGTGTGCTTCTAATAATTCAATTGAAGTTGAAGAAACCTTGCTCGAAATAGAGAACATGGAAGCACAAGGTTAGTACTAAATTAATAAATTATTTTTTATTCCAATCGTACCTTGTATTTACAATTTACATATGCATTTTTTATGTTTTATTTATATTATAACATAGGTTTGAAAGACTTGGCCTTGGAACAACCCGCCATTATCATTAATGAAACAATTGATGACACATTTGAATCGGCATAAGGTATGTTTTATTAGTCATATTAAATAGTTCATAATTAGTCATATTAAATAATTCATAATTATCATAAATTATGTATTAATGTTGAGTCTATTTGTTTATCCTAAAGGCTTTACATCTTCTAGATCTAAGCCTATATATTCTCTTGTATTCTCACATTATATGGTATCATAATAATACAAAGACTGTTACCAGTTTATTACAACACAATTACATTTAACTTGGTATCAGAGACACTACTATTTCGTCCCCTCCACCTCCTCTTAAACTCCACCTCCTCTCAAACTCCACCACCATCACCACCACCACCACCTCCACCATTTCGTCCCCGTCCATCAAATCTTCGTCCCAATCCTAAACAGCCCGAGCGTTATACTCCATCTTCTTTTCACACCTCTTCCTCGGATAGCGAACCAACTTCTTTTACCATTGCTAACAGGAATCCTCGTTGGCAAGCTGCTATGGCTGCTGAGTACTCTGCTCTTATGAGAAATGGCACCTGGTCTTTGCTTCCTCGAGTCCCAGGCACCAATATTGTTGATTGTAAATGGGTCTATAAAATTAAAAAGGATCAACACGGGGCTGTCACGCGTTACAAAGCGCGTCTCGTTGCAAAGGGGTTCCATCAACAACCGGGCATTGACTATAATGACACGTTTAGTCCGGTTGTTAAGTCTACAACAATTCGAGTTGTTTTGTCACTAGCAATTACAAGGGGCTGGTCCCTTCGGCAATTAGATGTTCAAAATGCCTTCTTGCACGGGGATCTTACAGAGACTGTTTATCTCAGCCAACCACCAGGTTTCGTTGACCCACAGAAACCGGATCACGTGTCTCCTACATAAGTCACTCTACGGGCTCAAACAAGCTCCCAGAGCATGGTATAATCGTCTCTCCATGGCCTTGATTGCTCTCGGTTTTAAGGGTTCAAAAACAGATCCATCTCTTTTCATTTACTCAGCACATCGCATGCTTCTGTATATGCTAGTTTATGTTGATGATATTATTCTTACCGGCAATGATCCCCGAGCCATTGATCGTGTTGTTCACAGCCTCAGCACTACGTTTGCCATTCAAGACATGGGTCATTTATCTTACTTTCTTCGCATTGAGATTATCCCAAAAGGTAAAGATTTGGTTCTTTCTTAGAAAAAGTATATTTTGGATCTGCTTCGCAAGGCCGGTTTATCCGAGGACAAGCTGGTTTCGTCTCCCCTACATACTACTGCTAATTTGGCCATTGGTGACAGTCCATTTTTTGATAACCCGGTTAAGTATCGTCAGATTGTTGGAGCTCTTCAGTATGTTACACTCTCAAGACCTGACCTAGCCTTTGCTGTCAACAAAGTGTGTCAGTTTATGCACTCTCCTACTCAAAATCACTGGTCTGCCGTTAAACGCATCCTCCGCTATCTTCAGGGCACTTCTGATTTTGGACTTTGGCTTCATCATAACTCGGGTTCACACCTTCATGCTTACACGGATGCTTATCTGCAAGCGTTCTCAGATGCAGACTGGGCTAGGTGTCCGGATGACCGTCGATCCACCGGGGGATTCGCTATCTATCTTGGCAATAATCTCATTTCTTGGGCTGCTCGCAAACAAAAGACTGTATCTTGGTCATCTACAGAATCTGAGTACAAGGTTCTAGCTGACACTGTTGCCGAACTCACTTGGTTAGAAACTTTGTTACGAGAATTGTGTGTTCCAATGAATACTGCTCCTACACTATGGTGTGATAACCTAGGTGCTACATACCTGTCAGCTAATCCGGTGTTTCATGCTAGAACAAAGCATGTAGAGGTTGATTTTCACTTTGTTCGTGAGAAGGTTGCTCGGAAGAAACTTAATGTCCAGTTTATTTCTACTACAGATCAGATTGCTGATATCTTCACAAAACCGCTGCCTTCACAACGATTTCTACTTTTACGGTCCAAGCTACCTGTCGCTCCCCGACCTTAGCTTGCGGGGGAATATTAGTCATATTAAATAGTTCATAATTAGTCATATTAAATAGTTCATAATTATCATAAATTATGTATTAATGTTGAGTCTGTTTGTCTATCCTAAAGGTAGATCTAAGCCTATATATTCTCTTGTATTCTCACATTATATGGTATCATAATAATACAAAGACTGTTATTTATTACAACACAATTGCATTTAACTTATTTATATACTTGTATCGGATTTCTTTATTTGTATAGAATTTCTTATATTTATGAACTTGGAGTCGTGTTCCAAATGAATAATTGCACTTTGTTGTTTGTTTAATGCTTCAAAGTGAATATGGTTGCCAAGTAGTGATACACCATATAAATGTCATTAAGGTGATAAATGGTCTTCTCTCCTAGTCTCCCATTAGTTAGTAAACATTGTTGTAATGATAAAATTTATCATTAAACATACGGAGGTGGTAGACTAATAATTGTGTTTAATTTTGGATTTGTAAACATGGTGAAAACTAAAGAATGAAGACTGTTTTTAATTTTGGATTTGTTTTTTATATTTATGATTTACATTTGTGAAGACTGAAGATTATGTTTATTTTTGGATCAAGTTTGTATTAGGTTTATTTCTTTTTTTTTTGGAACTATTAAATATACCGGTAGACCATTTTAAGATTTACCAAGTTTTTTTAAATATACAAAGTCATGTTATCGGAAATACGATTCAGGTGTCCAAATCTGTTGGACTAATCTTGTAAAGTTAAAGCGTAAAAGGGTTTAAGTTAAAAGTCTTAGTTTTTCATTAGTTTGGATTAGATTGTTTTGTTTTTTTCCAGCATGTTTTTAGGGATAAATTTTGACTTTGTTAAGGTTGTTTTTTTCTTATAAATAGGGGTTAAGTTTTTAGGGTTAATTGTACCTCAATTTTATTCAATAAAGTTTGTGTTTTTTCTGAGTTTATTTTGCTTATTGAGGATACCAGCCTTCAATTGGTATCAGAGCGCAGTTGAAGGCTCATCCCAGGCGAGGAAAGTCGCTCATCCCAGACGAGATCGAAGAGCTTGCTCCAGGCGACGATAGTGGCGGCTAATTCCAATTTTCAGGCGACGTGGTCTAGGTCAAAATTGAAGAGTCGTCTCAAGCAATTGAGTCTTGTCGATTGAAACCCAGCTGCTCAAATGTGGATTTGGAAGGTGTGAGACCTTCAATCGGGGTGATCTGGGAGTTGAGAAGATTTCGATTGGAGTAAACTTGACTGGGTGTTGATTTACGAAATTAAATGCTTAATCCAAGTAATCGCAACCACAATTTAGTTCGCCTATTGAAATTGAAACCACAATTCTGAAAAATCGAGAAGACCTGTGTGGGAAAAGAAGAAATTGAACCTGTGTGGGAGAAGAAGAACCTGTGTGGGAGAAGTTGAACCTGTGTGGGAGTAATCAAGACCTGTGTGGGAGAAGAGAACCTGTGTGGGCTGAAAAATACCTGTGTGGGAGAAGAGAACACCTGTGTGGAAGATCTGAGTGCTGCTAGAACCTGTGTGGGAAGTCTTAGAACCTGGGTGGGAATTTAAATCCTGTGTGGGGTGAGCTGCTATTATGGCAGAAGGTGCAATGGTACAGTTTAAAGAACAATCGAGTATCTCTCTACAATGTCCAAAATTGACATCTACAAACTACACAACATGGGCAATTTTGGTTGAATCGATCTTGCAAGCGAATGGACTACATGAAGCTATTGATCCTATAACCGGAGTAACTGTAGACCAAAAGAAAAAGTTTACTGCCCGAGCTTTTATTCTCCAATCTTTACCAGAAGACATATTGCTACAAGTAGCAAAGCATACCGAGGCTAGAGATGTGTGGGAGTCAATTCGGGTTCGTTTTCTAGGAGCGGATCGGGTACAAAAGGCAAGACTCCAAACTCTTAGAACCGAATTGGAGAAGCTTCACATGGGAGAAAGTGAGACAATAGATGAGTTTTCGGGTAACATCTTGGCGGTGGTAGCAAAGTTTAAAGAGCTTGGTTCATCAATCGAAGACGAAGTTGTGGTGAGAAAGCTACTTAGTGCGGTTCCAACAAAATTTATGCCTATTGTTGCTGCTATTGAACAGTTTGCTGATTTGGATGATATGTTATTTGAAGAAGCTGTGGGTTGGTTGAAAGCTTATGAGGAGAGAGTTAAAGTGACAAGTGTTCATGATCAAGAAAAATTATTGCTTGCTAAAACCGATGAACAAGAGAAGAAAGAAGAGTCTTGTTGTGAAAGTTGTGGACGAGGGTGCTCAAGTCAAAGTAACAATGGAAGAGGTAGAGGTCGTGGTCGAGGACGAGGTCGGTTTAGACCCAATGAAGATCGAGGTGAACGAGGTGCAAATAGAGACAAGAGCGATGTTACAATTGTCAAGAATATGGACACTATGCGTATGAGTGTCCAAAGTCAAAGCCAAAGGAGGAGGAAGCCAATTTCGTTCAAGAAGATAATTTTGGGCCAGCACTTATGTGATCAAGGAATGAGGATTACAAGATTAGGCGGGTGATTGTTGGACTAATCTTGTAAAGTTAAAGAGTAAAAGGGTTTAAGTTAAAAGTCTTAGTTTTAAATTAGTTTGGATTAGATTGTTTTGTTTTTTTCCATCATGTTTTTAGGGATAAAGTTTGACTTTGTTAAGGTTGTTTTTTTCTTATAAATAGGGGTTAAGTTTTTAGGGTTAATTGTACCTCAATTTTATTCAATAAAGTTTGTGTTTTTTCTGAGTTTATTTTGCTTATTGAGGATACCAGCCTTCAAAATCCATATTCAAAATCTAGGATACAGATTCAAATACCTATTCAGGTATCCGAAAGTCCGGATATCTGAAAGTCCGAATATCTGGTTTTGAACACCCCTACCACCAAGTAGTTGTTCAAATGGGTTGAAAGTTGCATAAAGGGTGTTTAAACCTCTTAAACAAATTTATTCAACAAATTATATTGTTTTGAAAACGCTATAGTTTTGTAAACACATTTGACATGCTAAATATTTAAACAAATATTTACACATACCCAGCCCTGTTTTGATCTGTTATCCAACCCACATGTCCCGTCAAATTTATCACCATCAAATGCTACCAATTGAGTCTCTATAGATGCATGCATGAATCTCTTTGTATGGATTTAGACTTACACTATGAAAGGCATCACTTGGAAGACCATTTAAAGAAGAGCATGCTGGCCTATCAAGTGAGAACACTTTGAATTTTGCCTACAAGAAAAGGACTACGATAAAAAAATAACCAATCTAATGCATGAGATTTTTAAATTCTTCAAGTACCTCAGTGACATTCAACACTTTCTTTGTTGACATGTTCAGGCTTTCTGCAATTTTCTATATCAACAGAAAGTTATAACTCGTTAGCTCAACTTCCAAAATCACAATGAATGTAACAATAATGCAAGTTATCTAAGTAACTGTCATGGTTAACTTACTTCGATTGATGGGGTTATTCCTTGTTTCTTGAGCTTAGCCTTGGCATGTCGTACCGCACTCAATCTTTCATGCACATGGGTAGGTACCCTTAGGGTTCTAGAGTTTTCGATCAATGCTTTTGAAACACCCTGAAATGAAATAGAGACTAGTTTTAATTTATAGTAACACCGTGATTGAAATAACAACATTAAATATGGATTTAATGTCCTCACCTGCCTTATCCACCAGTAAACATAGGTAGAAAACTTAAACCCCCTTGATGAATCATATTTCTCTATTCCACGTAGTAGTCCAATCAAACCTCCCTACAGAAAAATATTGTGTACAACCAAAAGTCACATTTGTCTCATCTCATTTATATATCAGCCCTTTTTATCAAGTAAAATATTTCATGATCTTTTTACCCCCTTTGGTTATTCTTACATATAAGCTTCCCACGTACACTAAATTTGATTGATTTTGACACAATTGTGCCTAAAAAACACCTGAATGAGGTCACCAATTTCAGCTCCCATGTTAACATATTTTTGTGCAACCGACATTACCAGACGAACATTGCTCATGGCCAGCTTCTCTCTTGCCAATTCACACTCAATCTGTTTGATTTGCAGTTCAGCTCGTGAAATCCTCAGTGATGCTGCAAGTTGCTCCTCTGATGGTTCACATCCCAATCTTTCCTTCAATCTGAAAATCCTCATCAAAGTTATCATCAAGATCAGAGGATAAACTTCATATGATGCAGAAAATTATATTAAAGTACAAGGGATACTCAATTACTCATTTACCTTGATTTCCGCTCTTCCAACCGTTGACCAACTTTGACCTTTTTTGACAAAACCACCACCTCAGCATGAGTGAGCAATGCATCACTTGCTATACCCTTAACATAACCGCTTGCACGATTTTGGAGCAGTTCTGGACTTATTACAAATTTCCCCTTTTTCTTTGAACCAACTTCATTGGATGAAAATCTTCTATTGGATGTTTTCCTCTGAGCATCTATTCTACGCCTACGTGCTAATTTCCCAGAACCATTGACATAAATCTTTTTGCTGGTTATCTCTATTGGATTGACTTTAGATAATGTCGTCTTGGTTGTAAGATTCCACTGATTTTCTAACAAAGACTTCTGCAAAGAGAGCAAGGCCTCAACTGTAAACTCCTGATCAGAACTTTCATGTACCAAGTGGTCAAATCCATGAATCCATTGATCTATACTGAAAGAATCGGAAGCAGTATTAACATGTTCCTTTAGAGCCCTGATGTAAGACGTGTCTTGATTATATTGCTTAGGTATGGAACCATAGCTATAGTCAGATGAGTTTTTAGCAGTAATCACATTCTTGGTTGGGACCGTTACGAACCCAAGTTCACTACTGCTTGGCAGCTTTTCATTGACATCAGAGTAGTAAAATGAAGAACTCAACTGTCTTTCGCCTGCCCGTAGTCCAATTACTGCATTTGTAGCCATCATCTAGCTTTCTTTGCTTGCAAGCAATAGCATCATTCAACCTTAACACTTTCTCCTAAAAAACAGTAATATTGTTGAAATATCACTTTTCTGGTTTCTAGTAGAGCACTGCTTTAATATCCTTGGCAAGGAAAAAATATGCAAATTCAACGCACTATCAAATCTAAGAGTGAAATTATAGGCCCAATCTCCAAGATTAAATTCACGGTCTAAGAGTGACATTATAGGCCCATATAAACGGGTAAATTAATAAAATCAATGATTTAAGTGTAATTATGATTAAAAGCTCAAATTCAAGTCAAATTCTGGGGTATAAATTTTGTCAGAACTAATTTTGTTTTATTTGTAATTACAAAGGATTAATCAAGTCGTAATTATAAAGTCTTGAGTATGTTTTGAGTTAAGGTTAAACCTAGTTTTAGTCTAATAAGGAGTCTTTGGGTCAGTTGTTTTACTTATAAAACATATGCCTCACATTGTAATCAGATGCAATGAATATACAAAGATCAAGTTTAGATTATATCAAGTTTTGATACCAGTACTGTTGTTCAATTGGTATCAAGCTTCTACGCTCAATCACTGGGACCAACCTTCGCAAGCAATTCATGAGTATGGCAGTCATTTTGGAACTTCTTTTTATCAATATATTGTTTCTTATACGCATACTTCTCCATTATGGAATGGAGAGCGGTAATATTTGGGATTCTTTAAAAATCAAAAACTTCTCGTATTGGGGGCTAATATTTTTTTAACGTCTAATTAGATCGGGTAATCATTCAAATTACAGGCGGGAGCTCGTTGCTTTTCTTTCCCTATAATCAAAATGAAATTAATTGAAGCCATGGGGCCCTATCCATTTATTAATGCGACCCAACTTTAAATTGACTTTGATTTCCTCCTTTGAATAAAATAATTGAAATGAAGAATAAAAGAATTTAAAGTAGGCTTTGTATCAAGTCAAAAAGAATAAGATCTTCTTAGAACTCTTAATTGATACGACATGCTTTTTTTTCCCTTCATTCCCATTCAGGATCAGTCATAGTATTCCAAACTTTACCGATGATATGGACGAGTCCCTTGCTTAATCTAAAAGTGTAAAAGATCCTAGTCACACTAAAAGCCGAGTACTCTACCATTGAGTTAGCAACTCAAATAGAAAAAGGGTATGTAGATACAATCAAAATAAAACAAAATGACTAAATCAAAGCATTAATCTACAAAATGAAAAAAATAGAATTTTTTTTCAAATCTATTTGGAACATAAAAATGACTAGATTAGATCAAGGTTTAAAAGAACGGAATTGCGCCTCGAGGCGTTTTCCCTCTGCCACACGAGGAGTACTCCTCAAGGCGAAACGAGACGTAAGTCCGAGGCGGAAGTAAATAAATATATATTTTTATAATATATATATATATATAAAATACTAAACATCAATTAAAGAATTTTTATAACTAATTTCAACATCAAATTCAATAAACATAAAAAGGACAGAGTCTATAAAACACAAAAAAGACTTGGAACGTTTAGAAGTCTAAAGCATCATAAACACGTAATCAAATTCAAACTGCATAAAAGCCATATATAGACAGACCGGTCAAGAGAAAATAAAGAAGGAATGAAGGATCTCAATGCTGGTTCTTGCATATTGGATAGAAGAAGAAAAAAAAATAATAAAATAGAAGCAGTCAAGCACATGCAGTTCTAGCAATAAGAGTTTTAGAAGAAAACTTTAGAATATGGAAGCAGATCAGTTTCTTGACGTGGGAAGAAGGCCAGCGAGAGAGTTGTGACGTTTGGAAAGAAGGATTATTAGGTTAAAATAGGCGTAGGGTTTTTTCTTCCGCCTGTAATTTTTTTTAGCCGCCTCTGATTACTAGACCGCCTCAAGCCCATCTATACCGCCTCAGCCCAGTGAGGCGCACTTTCATAAAATGATGCAAGGTACCACCTCAAAAACGAATTTTCCTCATTTTGCCTTAAGGCGTTGCCTTGGACCACTTTTTTAAACCATGGATTAGATGAAAAGATAAACAATTTCCTAATCAAAAAAAGAAAGAAATGTAAACAATTTCCTAATCCAACAAACCCAGAGATAGACCTGTGACAGATTTAAAGAAGGCCATCGTGGGGTTGTATTAACTACAATCAATCAAGGCGTGAAAGGGTGAAGTTTTAGGGCAATGGACTCTCTTATTCAGTAGCCTTATTCCCTAGAAAAAAATGTACTAGTAGGCCTCTCTCTCTCCCTCCCTCCCTCGCCCCCTCCCTCCCCCCCCCCCTCCCTCTCTCTCCCCCTCTCCCTCTCTCTCCCCCTCTCCCTCCCTCCCTCTCTCTCTCTCTCTCACACACACACACACGAAAGAAATAAAGAACATGAGGGTTTAGAATAATCGGGATAGCGTCCAAATCTGCATCATTTGGTTAACTAATAGATCAATGGAAACTCGTCAAGAAATTCTTGAATGGATTACCAAATAAATTCATTCCTATGGTGGCTTCCCTTGATCAACTTTTACATTTGAATTTGGTTATGTTTGAAGATGTAGTAGGAAGGCTTAAGCCATACAAAGAAAGGATTAGCTCGAAAGAAAAACCCGCTGCCATGAAAAACGAACAACTTCTTCTAAGCTTTGAAGAATGGGAAGCAAAGAAAAGGAAAAGGAAAGGCACGTACCTAGCTTAATCCCACTTTGTGGGGTCTGTTGGGGGTTAAACAAGCTAGAACATCTTTCCCAAAAGAGACCCTATATCGAGCCATTGATTCACTCGAATTAATTTATGCCGATGTGTATGGACCAACAACCTTGAAGAATGGTAGATCTCAATATTTTTTATTAATAGTAAATGATTATAGTAGATTCATATGGAGTTTTTGATGGAGAAAATACCAGGAAAAGAGTTAAAGCTTTGTGAACTGACAACGAGGGTGAGTTTACTTCACATATTTTGGGTGATTTTTGCACAAAAAAAAAAAGAAGGTTATTACACGGCAATTCACCGATCCATACACTCACCAACAAATGGAATAGTGGAGAGGAAAAGTTAAGCAATGTTGGGAATGACAGGATGCATCTTAAAGACATCTAAGCTCCCACAGACATTACGGGATGAGGTGGTTAATCATTCTATTTTGCTTAATAGTTCACCCACAAAATCCTTGAAGAAACCTTCACCTTATGAAAGTTTAACAGGAAGAAAGCTAAATTTATCATATGTGAAAGTATCTGGGTGTCTTGGGTATGTAAAAACTCTAACAATGGACAAAAGAAATTAGGCGACTGCTTTATTCAAATGGTTCATCTAGGAGCACAACCGGGGTCAAAGGCATACCACATGTTTGATACTCTAAAACAAAAGGCACACATGACTCCACATCAAGCTTAATGAAGCTAAGTTCCTTAATTAGACGCAAGACTCATCCGAAAATAATACCCAACTGATTGAATTCATTATTGCCCAGTTACCTTTCAAACAATGAACTCAATAGTAGCCCAACTCACACACATGAGTGGACCAGTGAATATGGGAGTAAAATCCACCATTCCAATGTATCAGGCCTTGATTCAATTAGTTTGACCAGCCCACTTATAGAAACAGATCATGCTTCCAACCCATGCAGCCCCATCTCGAATGGTTCAAATCAAACACTAGCTTTACTAAGGATCACTAGGGAGTCTAACTTGCCAAAGAAATTTGCAAACTTTGTTGTTGAACAAATTCACAAAAAAGAGTCAAGTTTCCAAAATGAAACACTATTGCTATCCGTAGATGACGATCCGATGAATTCTCAAGAAGCAAGTAAGGAGGTTCATTGGAAGAAAGCAATGTTTGCGGAAATAGGTGCAATTGAGAAAAACAAGATTTGGAGGTTGGTTGACAAACCAAAACATGCAAACCAAAACATGAAACCAAAACATGCAAACCAAAACATGAAACCAAAACATGCAAAACAGTGAGGGTTAAAGTGGGCAAAAGAAACGAAAAAGGAGAGATAATTAAGTACAAAGCACAACTTGTGGCTAAAGGTTATGTTCAAAAACATGGAGTTAACTATGAGGAGGCATTCGTCCAGGTCGCGAGAATCAAAACAGCTAGACTTCTCTCAATAACCGCTCACCATGGATGGGAAGTCCACCATTTAGATGTTAAATTGGCTTTCCTTCATCATGAGCTAAAGGAACAAGTGTATCTTAATCAACAGGACACATGGATTTTTAAAGAAAGATCGGGAACATCAAGTTTACAAATTAATTCAAACCCTTGAGAGTCTACGCCAAGCTCCGATGGCATTGAACATGAAGTTGGATTTGGTTTTAAAAGAACTTGGTTTGTCAAAGTGTAAGCAAGATCAAGCGATTTACAAGCAAGTAACGAATCAAAGGATCTATCTAGTAGGAATTTACGTTTATGATTTAACCATAACAGGGATTTCATTACAAGACACCAACAATTTCAAAAGGCAAATGGAACCCCAGTTTGAGATGAGTGATCTCGGGTTGCTACACTATCATCTTGGGATTGACGTAAATCAAAATACTTGCGGTATTTCAATAAAGCAAATTGGTTATGTGAGTAAAATATTAAAACAAAGTAGTTTTAGGATTGTAATTCAACATAATTTCCTATGGAACCCAGTTTAAAGCTCTCAAAGAACGATGATGGGAAGAAAACCGGCCCAACCAAGTTTAGAAAGTTGATGCGAAGTTTGCAATACTTGACTCACACATGGTCGGATATTTGCTACTCAATAGGTTATGTGAGTCGTGTTATGAAAGAGCCAACCGAGACACATACACAAGCATTTATGCAAGTTCTTAGGTACTTGAAAGGAACTCTTGATTGAGGTATTACCTATCTTATAGGGGAAAAAAGTTATTCTAGGGTATAGTGAATTAGCGATATTAGCCATTCGGTTGATATTGATGACGAAGTACAAACAGTATATTGGCTTACTACAACAACGCACCTATTACTTGGAGTTCTCATACACATGTAATGGCTGCATTGTCTTCTTGTAAAGCCGAGTTCATGGCGGCCACGTTGGTTGTATGTCAAGCCTTATGGTTACATGGGAGAAGCAAACACATGCATAGAAGTAACTCGGCTACGTTGGTTGTATATCAAGCCTTATGGTTACATGGGAGAAGCAAACACATACATACAAGGTATCACTTCATATGTGAGTGTATCGAAAGGGAGAGAACCAAAGTGGGGCATGTTAGCGAGAATTTGCAAGAGCGGGTATTCACGTCGAGGTTAAAGTTCATTGAGATGAGGAATCTAGTTGGTGTCACAAGATTAGAGGGTTGATTGTTAGAACTAATCTTGTTTTATTTGTAATCACAGAGGATTATTCAAGTCATAGTTACAAAGTGGTATGTTTTGAGTTAAGTTTTAACCTAGTATTAGTCTGATAATGAGTATTTGGATCAGTTGTTTTGGCTATAAAACCGATGCCTCACATTGTAATCAAATGAAATGAATATGCAAAGATCAAGTTTAGATTATATCAAGTTTTGATACCAATTCTGTCATTAAAATCTCACACCCTCCCAATCTTGGCTTAGAAACAACGCAATCCTGTTAAAACACTAGTTACATCTAAACTATTATTGGTAACTTGGGCAAAATTGGGCAAATGACATCAAAATTCAAATCACCAATTAAACTAACGCTGCACCCCTAATCCTACGATGAAGGAAATAGGGTGGTTAATTAGTTATATTCAGAGTATTATAGGCAATCAACAAGGCGGCAAGAATAACACCAAAACTTAAATAACCAGGCAACAGTGTTCAGTTGTAGGATTAAAAGAAAAGAAACAAAATTGTTTTCAGAACACATAATGCGATCGCGAATCCACAATCAATCAAACGGAAAATTGTTATAGAATTATTACCTTAATTTGCGAAGATCGAGAAATGAGCTGATGTTTGAAGGGATGAGTGGTGATTAAAGGGGAGTATCAAAGTGAGTGAACGTGAATAGAGCAAGGTGTATCACTCTCAACTTCTGGTTTTCACAGTAAGACAATTGGGTGTGCCAGGTTACCCAATCACTCCACGTATGCGTCACGTAGGCGCCACATAAGCACTCATCACAACCACTCACCCCACCATTTTGGTGAAAATGCCCCATTACCCACTCACTCCACGTCATCATTCCTTTTTAAATTAAATTGAGATATAATTTAATAAAAACAAATTACAAATTAATAAAAAAATACAAACTAATAAAAAATATTAATAAAAAAAATACAAATTAATTATCTCTATATTTATTACGAATTTTATCCTTCTCCCGCTCGGCAATTTCGCGGTCGAGCCCGGTTAAGTGGTCGGTGTTGGTGAATAGAAGTTGTAACTCTACCAACCGTTGACGTTCCCGTTTTAATTCGTTAAAGTCACCGATTCGTTGAGATAAGTGTTCTATTCCTTGGTTATAATCCGAAGTCGTTTGAGATGAAGAGCCTCGTCTCGCCCTTGCTTGGTCGGTTTTTGCGCGATCTCTCCCGGTCGGACTAGTCAAATCCTCTATCTCGTTGTCGTCGTCTTCTTCTTCTTCATCGAGATCGTTTAGATTTATGTTCACTCGAGCATCCGACGTGCCGGGGCTATCGGTTGACGATGCTTTTGATCGTTTTGAGGTTGACGATGCTTTTGATCGTTTTGAGGCCGACGATTGTACAGTCTCGAGTCGAATCCAGTTCGGACATTTCCTCATAAGCTCCCAACTCCGTTGAAGCGAGAAGGGGGCGTTAAACTCTTCCCGGTACTGATCTTCCGCTTCGAGCTCGATCATCGCGTCGCTTTGGCCGCTCCGACGAGTTTGCCATTTCTGGGAATAAATCCCGTTGAACTTTCTAACCTTTAGGTTCATGTCACGCCATTTGCTAGAGAGCATATCGTTTGTACGATAATTCCCACGACCCATGGCTTGAAAAAATTGATTTCGGATTTTACTCCAAAAGTCTGGTCCTTTTTGGTTACGACCAACAATTGGATCTTCCGACACATCGATCCAAGCTTTTGTAAGTTGAAACTCTTCCTCCGTAGTCCATTTTTCTATACGGGATGAACCTCCCACAGCAGGTTCGGTATCCGCAGCTTGTTTCTTTCTGTGTCTACGCCTTTGTTTTGGTTGCGTGCTTGGACCGGCATTTGTAGTGGGTTGGGTCTCGGGTACAACTTCATCCTGAGATAATTGTCCAAACCCGTGCGGTTGTTACTCGAACCATAATCGGCGAATGTATAAAACCCTTGTTGTGGGCTTGAATCAAAATTGGGTCGATAACAGTTTGAATCGAAAAAAGGATTTATTGGAGAAGGGCTAAAGACCCAATTCGGAGATGGCGTGTTATGGTTTCGGTTAGGTGGAGTGTTTGGGTTATATTAATTTGGGTTTTGGTTGGGATCCATGAAAATTATTTTTTTGGTTAAGAAAGTTTGAAATGGGAAGAGTGTGTATTTTTTTGTGTTGAATGTTAAATGGGAAATATTTTTTTGGGTTTAATATGTGAATGGTTTAAATAGGTAAGATTTTTTTTTTTCCTTTTCCTTCCCAACGGCTACAACCAACTGATAGTTCTCCCCTCACGCCCGTTGCTCGAGTCACGCCGAGGAACCCACGCCCCTCCACGCCCCAACCACGCCCGGTCAAGTGGCACACCCCACGGTCTAAGGAACCAATTTTCCAATTCTCTAACAAAAGATATTTTTTTTTATTAATTTAAATGTGTTTAGTTGCATGTTTAGGATTTTATTTGAAATTAATTTTTTAGCTTGTTGACTTAGTGGTTGTTTGGTAACGTCTGAATCATTAAGTGTTGAATGGATATAGGGTGTGAATCACTAAGTACTGAACTGGAAGTACTGAACATGTTAAGACCGTTTGTTTTAGAGTCTGAATGGAAAATAAATAAAACTTTTTTTAAAAAAACACTAAAAAATCAACCCCCAACCACATCGATCTCCCACAACCACGATCTCCCACAAGGCCACAACCTCGTCGATCTCTCATCATGTCAGCCATGGTCATAGGCAGCAGATGAAGCTGACAACGGATGAGCGTGACGACGGTGACGAAGCTAACGGTCGAAGGTGAAGGGACGGTGGTAATGTGACTGATGGAAGGCGGTTAAGTGTTAAGGTCGATCGAGGTGAGGCAGACGCCATCGAAGCCACAATCCGAGGTGAGCTTTTTTTCCATTTTGACCTCTGTTCAAGTCTGAATCCTTCAAACCCCCATTCAGATGATTTCATTCCATTCATATGTGTTTTTTGGTTGAAACAAACGGTTTGAATATTAACCATTCGGATTCAGACTCGTTCAGATGCTACCAAACATCCCCTTAATGAAGAAGTTTATAAGTTTTAAAAGATGTTTGGTAATTTGAAAACACTTTTTGTTTAACTTATTGAGTAGCATTAAAAGTCATTTCTAAAATAAAATAATAATAAATCTAAATGTTGTAACTTGTAAGCAATAATTTATATAGAATTTGTATGTTTGATATTATTAATTGTTTATAAAACAATAATAATTGAATGTTTAAAACTAACATATTACAAATAAGGATTAAGAATTATAAAATATTATTTTATGATATTATATAATTGAAATTTTCTTATGATTTCTTAAGTTTTATTTAATTTTTATGATAAGAAGATCTATTTTTTTATATTTAATTGTATAATTTATTTATTTAAAATGATTTATTATCAACTTAATATAAAAGATAATTATATTTAACATAGGAGAGAGAGGAGAAATTTTTTTTACAGTTATTAAGAGATGACAAGTGTCCATGCTAGCTATTATTTTTTAGTAGAAGATTATGCATTGTGTTGATTTAAAGCTATTATCGATCCAACATATCTTATGATTCACCATGCTACAACCTAATTTTAGTTACAACAGAATTTTGAATAATTAGGGGTTCGGATTTGGATGCTTTTGCACACCCTTATAAATTTGTAACTCCATTTTTCTAAAGTCACGTCTCAATTTTTCCAAAATTCAAATGTGTAAAACCACATCACTAAGGCCATGCATTGCACAAATTAAAGATTAAGCAAAACGATAGTCACCGTTTGAAAAAGATGTCATCGCTAGAGAACCCAAAATGCTACAAAGCTTTCCAACTTTGAGAGTTTAGAGGTGCATGAACTTAATTTTGGGCCAAATCTGGTTTAGAGTGAGTCAAAAAAAAAATATTCAAAACTAGACCATTCAGATTAAAAACTGATTTATAAGAGAAGAACCGGGTTAAAAAATTTCAATCGGGAGATCTAGAGGTGTTCAACGAACTGAATTTCAAATAATTCAAATAATTTCGAATTTTGAATATTTGAGCAGGATTCGAATTTTTCCAAATTCAAAATAAATTCAAATGAACCGATTCGAATTCGAAGTTCGATTTTAGTGTCAAATTTAAAATTCGATTTCATTCGAATTAAGAATTCAAATTCAAGTTTATTAGACTTGATGTTAGCTATAAAATTTGATTAAACTTTATTTACAAAATTAATGTTAATTTTAAACATTTAAAATGTTAGATGACCAAAATCTTAAACTAAATAGCTAATCATAAAACTTAGTTTTTATATATAGTAAACTACTTGTATATATAAAATAAAAATATATAAATAAATATTTCAAATCAATTTGATTGAAAATCACAAGTACGAAACTCGATATCATAACTTCGAATCTAATCAAATTTGAATTTAAAAAATGATGTCAAATTACAACTTCTTTATTGAATTTTGAGTTTTTTTTATTATTTGAAAACTAAATACCATGTGTTATAAAATTCATTATCGTCAAATAGGTTTGATGGTTTTACTATTCCTTTATGGCTTTATCTCCTATGATGTTTTGTTAGCATGAATTAGGGCATAGTTCATCTGGAGAATTGCTTAAACTAGGAAGGGTCTACTCTCCCAAAGTCTTGAGTTCGTACCTTGTTGGGTGAAATAATATCTAGCTGAAAGAACAAATCATGACTTTAATCGCAGGTTCGAACCTAACGGGAGACGAGGGTTTACGGATTCCTTCCAATTTCCGCGCATATGGGGCAAACGTGTCTCAAGGTCGGAGATCGAGGAATCGATATCTCTCGACCGCCGTTTAAAAAAAAATTAGGGCATAGTTCAATTAAAACACTGCCAAGACTAGACCAAAATTCTATAAATACCCTCAGGATTCAGAAAATAACAGTATTGCCCTTCATCAACTCGTTTCCAATCATCGATCAACCGCTCCAACCTCAACTCACAACCCTTGAATCAAACGACTGCGTGTTTTGCAACACCGATCCAACGCTATTGATATGGATCACACATCGGAGCAAGATCAAGATCAAGAACACGAAGTGTATGGCGGAGATATACCAGATGAAGCAGAAATGGACGCCGATATCGAAATGTCGAGGAATGAAATGGAAGCTGATGAAAACAATAATTCTAAGGTAATTTGATTTATGTTTCTTTCAATTTTTTTCAGGGATTGTATGCGTTTGTGTGAAGTGATTTAAAGCCCTAAGTTAATTTCACTGTTTGTTTTCTTTTTGTTCGTAAATTTAGGATTTAGAGGATATGAAGAAGAGACTGAAGGAGATTGAAGAAGAAGCAGGGGCGCTTCGAGAAATGCAGGCAAAAGTTGAGAAGGAGATGGGACCAGTTCTAGGTTTTTGTAGTTTTATTTTTGCTATTTTTGCATTATTATCTCCAAACAATGTTGTGCCTTCTTTGATGATTTTGTTGTGGATACCTTTGCTGCATTTCTGTTTATGGAAATTATATATTCCTTCGGAAATTGTGCTGATATTGATCTGGTATAGATTTGTTGTATTAGAATTAGAGTTTCAGAATCATGTATGATGATAGTTTAGATTAGTGTTTTGTTATTGTTATTACCCATGAGATGCTTTGGTGGTTAGATAAAACAACAAACACAATAGTCCCCTGGATTTAAGAGGAGCGAGGCTCCAAAGCACCGAGCATAATATTAATAACAAATAACTAGACAGTTTAATCCTACACAAAGCATCAATATAAGGTATAAACACAGTCTAAACCACCTGACAGTTTCTGCTCCACTGCCCCCATCTCCTGAATATTTGGATCATCTCTTGATTTCTTTGAATTGCTTCTTGACCTCAGCTGCTTCCAGCCACCCAGCAGCCTTGGGCTTTCCCTGACCCCTGTTCTTGCCCATTGGGTCTATGTCACATTTTATATGTATTGAAAAATGTTCTTTACTAGTTAGACTTTCCATAAGCAAAAACGGATGAAGGTCTCCATTAGACAATAAATCAATATAGCAGTTTGTTTAATTTTTCCACAATGTTCTGGAATATTTTTTAATTTTCTTTTTGTTTTAGACATCTTATGAGGTTTATTACCATGCACTTTTTCTTAAACCTACAATTTCAATGTCCTTGATAGCTGTAATCGTAGAGGATCGTTAGTGTATAAGGTGATCAAAATTTAAGCACTTACTATGACAGATCAAGATCTTTGTTAGCAACATTATCTCCATGGTGAAATTGTTATTTATCTAAAAGATAAACCGCAAGATTTAGGAGGTTATATCCAATCTGTTTGCTGTACTTGTTCCCTGAATCTCTCTGCCTGTTAGAGTGTTAGGTGAATGCAGGAAGTCAAGTCAAGTAAGATTATAGCTGCTTAACCTGACTTTTAACCTAAAAGCATCAAGTACATGGGGGACTTCATGGTCGTTTTTTTTTTTTTTTTTTTTTTTGATGACCGGGGAACCCTCTTGCGTGGTAAACCCCGGGCCCCCCCCCCAATACCCGACTAACCGGGGGGAACGGGTAAACCGCGGGCGCAAGCACCCGGGTCGGTGGCCTTGTGGAGAATTTGTTTCATGGTCGTATTTGAGCTGGAACCCATATGTTTTCCATTTGGAATAATTCAGATCAGGTCAATGCCCCCCTTAGATAATAATTTGAAGATTTTTAAGTAACAGTTGCGGATGAGATATTAAAATTCATGACTAAGTGGTTCAGCTAATTAATGTAATGATATCTTTGTTGGCATATACACAAGTCTTGTGGCCCATGCATTGTTTTAGCAGTTATAACATACAATTTCTGTCTAGCAGTCTAGCTATATATGAACATGCTATAAAGGGGTTTTGTAAACGCTTGTTTTATTATGCTTTATTAACCTTTGTTGAAAATTTGAACAATAGTTTTGCACTGCTTCCTTTTTCTCTGTGCTTGAGTTTACTCTTTTGTCTGGTAAAAGCGAAAACCATAATAATTTCTTAATATTATCTTTTGTCTACCTAACATTATTGCTTTTTCTTTGATTATAAGATGACTCTGGTGCTTCTGCAACCCAGGCTGAAAAAGAGGAGGCAGATGCCCGTTCAATATATGTTGGTAATGTGAGGTTCTCTAACCTTTCATCGTGTTTTATTTTAACATATTTTCCACTTGACATGGTGTACAATAACCTATGAATATTATTTTATTCTGTATCCTTATCTTCTTGTTATGCCTCAGAGTTCAGAATTGTTGGATCATTAATTTATGTTTTTTAACCATATTTTGAGCAATTCTTATGTAAGCTAATTTCTTACAAGTAAGAAGGGCCATAGGGCTGAATTTCTTAGTATGAAGTTGTTCCTGTGTTTCACACTGCTTCAATTATTTAAATTACATAAATAATGATTTAATTTTTTTTATTGGATACAAGATTGTTAAAGTTGGTTTGGATCTCTGATCTACTTGGGATTTATTGCCAGAATGTTGAAGCTGGTTGACAAATTTAATTGCACGAGTAATCTTCATTTCTTGTAAACTTCAGGTAGATTATGCATGTACGCCTGAGGAGGTTCAGCAGCATTTTCAGTCATGTGGAACTGTAAACAGGGTGACAATATTAACAGACAAATTTGGTCAGCCTAAAGGTTTTGCATATGTTGAATTTTTGGAACTTGAAGCTGTTCAGAATGCTATTCTTTTGAATGAATCAGAGTTGCATGGTCGTCAACTCAAGGTCCTTACTTTTTCACTTTGTGTTATTAACAAATCTGGGCTCAAATTTTCATCAGTTGATTTCTGACTTGTTTAGGTTGCTGCTAAAAGAACCAATGTTCCTGGGTTGAAACAATATAGAGGGAGGCGGCCCAACCCGTATTTTGGATTTCATCCACGGAGGCCTTTCATGCCTGGCCCACCAATGTATTCTCCGTATGGGTATGGGTATGTATATGAAGTTATCCTCATTACCTGTTTAGTTTTGTCTCATTTTAATCATTAATATTAGAGGTGGCAATTTGACACATTTACTCGTAAATGAGTCAATTTTGGTTGAATAAAGTCTTTTTAATTATTTTATTTAAATTTTTTATGCAAACTAAGATCAGCAATATCTTTTATAAAGCTGGCACAAAAATAAAACAGAGTACTTAAGTACATAACCCCTAACTAAACCAATACTAAAGGTAACATGATTCTTGATCATTAAATAAACAAACCTATCATCATCACACTAGAAAACAAATAAATGATAAAACATATTTAAATGCCAATCATTATTCTAACCGAACTTGAATCTATCTCCTACTTGTTCTCCAAGATTCGAATTATTTCCAACACGAAAAGTATTTTGGACTGCCTTTACCCAACCTTTTCTGCATATAATCCAATTTAGGAGAACTTACTTGTTTTTCGAAGAGCTCGTTGATAAACTTTTACAACTAAAAGTTGTTGTCAACATGACATTATACTCTGCAAGCCGATATTTTCGAACATACTACATTTTTATTTGACATACGGAAACCGTGATATTATCATTTTGGTTATTATAGCTAAGCTTACAATAACTACATTTAAATCAGTTTTACAAACACCTTATTATTGCATTTTGTTTGGTGTTTGGTATCCTCAAATTTGTGTGTTACAACCATAGTTTTTGCAATACTGATTGATAGCATCTCACATTTAAAAACCAACTTGTTTTTGTAACTTTGCAGAAGGATTCCAAGAGCTAGGAGGCCAATGAGGTATCGACCATATTAATCTAGAAGCAATTCTGCATGTAGACAAAAGGTGCAATGCTCATACCAGGGCACATTAATACTATGTAATCTTAGATCTTGTATCATTATGTACCCATTTGCCAAATGCCCCTATTTTTTTCTTTAGATTTATCTTCCAAGTTCCAAGATTGTATGCACTTTAGCATGGTTTTGAACCCAACACCCATAGTCTTTCATAGTTCAAAAGGTGAGTTCCCATGATTTTTGATAACATTTTTCTTTTCATGGCACCATTTTACAATCATTAGTAGCTTTTTATCTCTGTGTCTTGCTTGTTTATGCATGTTTGTGTTTGTCGTTTTGTACTTGAGCTGGGGGTTTCTATGAAAGCTGACCCTCTTTTCCCATATTAGAGGTAAGGTTGGTGTACATCTAATCCTTTCCAGAGCTTACAAATAGTCATGATACGGATGGGATTTACGGAGTATAGTGCTATAGTCATTGTGGTTACTGGTTAAATAACATTTTGATAAGAAGACATAATTTTCTCTAAAGTATTTGACTCTTTTTTATGAACTAAGGATAGAAAATGTGCAAACAAACCTGATGTGTTTATACCCTTATTCTTACATTTGCTTAAAAATAAAAACAAAAAACAAAGGTACATACATGCACTCCCTCCTACTATATATATATATATATATATATATATATATATATATATATATTACATATTTATTCTCTTGAGCTTCAATGTTTGAGGTAGTTTTGGAGGGGGAAGAAGCCATTTAGAACCCTCAATGTAGGAAAGGCTGATAAAGGGTTTAGCATCTTCATATTTAAGCTTTTTAACGAATCGTCCTCTCCCATCCATATCCGAACTTTTTCCCGTGTTACTATATTCTGCAAAATATAGGTTCCTACCAAAAAAAAAAGGTTTAGGTGTTTTGCAGGATCGCTAAGTTTGATAAGTTGGATAACAGGCCAATAACATATATTGATAAATTTGTGAAAATATGTTCATATTTTACACCTGAAATTATATGCATTTATAGAAAACTTTGGGAGGTTTTGACCTGTTTCCATTTAATCAATTTGACCGTTCCCCTTTTAGGTAGTTTTCTTGATTTGACCCGTTTGATTATCTAAACTTACTTATCAGGTGAAGGTTGCTTATTAGACTCCCAGCCTATCGGGTCGACACTTGGACCCAAGTCCGAGTAAACAAACACCACCTTTGAAAACTTCTTCCATGCTCTTCCTAAGTACCACCCTTGCCCGTCTCCAGTCACACGACAATGCACAAAAACAAACCCGGTTTCTGATTCAGCCATTTCACGAGCATGTGCTGTTATCCAGGATTGTTGTTCTCCAGAAATGCAATGCACTTCTGTGTTCTGGAAACCCCAAAATGTTTTTTTGTTTTATTTCTAATAAAACGAAACAATATTTAAGAACTCGGTACATCAGGCGCGCTTGCTTACCATATAGATAGATTTTGCATTACCGAAGATGAAATCAGTGGTGCCTTCAATGTAACAATCTTTGAAGAAATGCCTACCACGATCATCGCAGAATGTATCTTGAAACCCGTAAAATCTAACGTTGTAAAATGTAGCCATGTCCCCTCCTATCCTCATTGCTGCTGCTTGACCTCCTTTTATTTTTCCATCAGGTCTCGGGCTAGAATTCTGTATGTTTCGAAAACTGTCTTAAAAGAACACAGACACCGTATGCGTGCATGCTATAGTTAAACACACGTCTCAACATTCGAAACAAATACTGTTCAACCAACCATTACCTTGTTTTTAGGGGTGGTAAACGGGGTCTGGTTGTGTTCGGGTTTTTAACCGGATTTTACCAGCAATTGGCTGGGTAGAGTTAAAACATGCTCTAGTGATTCCAGTTCGGTTTTGGTTTCGGTTATGATTTCTTTGTGAAATGGCAACCGCCTATGCATGCCTATTTAGGTAGCATCTGTTTCGGTTCCGAGTAGGGTAGTCAGGACTGGTTTTGAAACTGGTTTTTTGCCCACCTCTAAATGGCCCTGAGCTCAAGTTGGAGTGTTCAACCCAACACCAACCAAAAAAATTGAAATGAACTTGACCACAAAACAAACCTAAAAATTGAAATGAACTTGACCACAAAACAAATCTAAAAATTGTGTCAACCTTGTGAACCCGAACGTTACATTAATGTTTGCGAACTTACTTTATTATCACCAATTAAAACTTTAAAATTGTAATTTTAACCAAAAAAAATATACAAATATTTAAAACACAGTTATATTATTAATTAAAAAAGTTGTATGCAAATTTATTTTTTGAGCTTTAAAATTTGGCATAAAGTACCTTGCAAATGTGATTTTTGATTAAAATACTTGTAAGTAATTGAATTAAACACGTCGGCCTAGGAACCCATAGGGTATAATAAATTCAAATCCATAAATTTCGTTTTAGGTTCATGTCATGTTTGCTTGTTTGATCGAATCGACTAATTCGTTTGCTTGTTTGATCGAATCGACTAATTCATCAATATGTGGCTAAAATCGACACATTACTATACGCAAATGAATGCATTTTCAAACAAGACAAGAATGTAAAATCTTGTTTCTGACCTTAATATGCAAATTAGCAGCAACAAAATAATCACCATCGACCGTTAGTGTCCCACTTTCTACCGTGGTATACTTTGCTGCATTTCCATTAAAGATCAAAACAGGCATATTCTTTGGATCTCCCATAAACGTAACGAACTTCTTATCCCTCTCCATCTTAATCTTCTCCTTGTATTCCCCCGGCCCGATGAACACGATAACTCTTTTATTGTTTTTTGGCGGAATGCTTTTTATGGCTTCGTTAATCGTCGTAAAACAACCACCACCCGACTTCATGACTCTTATGACCTTTGGCTCTGCCTCTGCGGCCTCAAGGGCCGGCTCGAGAGTCCCTTTTCGAACTTGTAAAGGTTTTATGTTTTCTTCAAACCAACTTTCAACACGCGCTTCGTCTTGTGGGATCGGTATGTTATCGTTGGAAGTGGTTTGTCGAAAAATTATCAAGAATGTGTTTACAACGATTAGAAACATAAACCTTACCATTTCACCTTTATGTTTGTGTTTTCTTGTTGGTATGTTTGATAACGCAAATTGAAAATTTGTATGTATATATATATAGACAGAGAGAGGAAGAGGGAATTGATTGTTGTACTCTCATTTCTCATGTTCTATTTATTGATCACATCTTCACGTATCTTTGCTATTATCTCTCTCCATCTTTGAAAAAAAATGGCGAAGAAAATATGAGATGGTCATTATTAATCTTCATGAGTTACAATAGATTTCAGTATATTTTCATTATAGTAATTTGTTAAAATAATACCAAAGAAATGTTGAGGGAGATGTGTAACGTTCTAACAAACTCGTAGGTTATGCTAATTACATTTTAATTATAAACTAGGTTTTTTCCTGTCACGCGTTGTGGAGGGTTATCATTGTACATTCCCCATAACATGTTTTATATGTCATTTGCAGAAACATAAGTTGCATGGCAATATCAAATCTCTCGTACGAACTCTATCCAAATTTCTCGTAAAAACATAAAATCATTCAAAATCTATACAAATATTTTACAAAAATAATATAACAAATCTCATAAAATTATTCTCACTAGCAACCAATTTGTTGAATTAAAAAAAAAACAAATTTCTAAGCAAACATAAATTTTCTATGATAACAAATAAATTACCGTTACCTTCTCCTAACACTACCAAAACCCTAGAAAGGACCACGTTTTTTTCATTATATATATAGGGACAGTAAGTAATTATAACTCACTATTATTGCAGTAACCCGAAATAACTCGTCAGCGAAATCTTGGATTTTTTAACATTATTGTAACATATTTAGAACATTTTCTTATTTTATGAGTTTTCTTAAATTAATCACCGTTTAAGTGTTAACATTACATCACTCAGGGCCGGCCTTGGGGGAGGGCGAGGTGGGCGACCGCCCCGGGCCCGGCTTTTGTAGGGGCCCGAAATTTATATATATATATATATAAAAAAAACTAAGAAAACTCGTGCTAAACAATCAATTTTAAAAAAAAATTCATGATTATTTATATTTAGCTTAGAAATGGTATAAATAATTTTTTTTTAACAAAAATATGTAGATTACAAAGTTACGTATATGTAACCAATAAAGTCACATATATGTAACTCATATATGTAGTTTACAAGTTACATATATGTAATCAATGAGTTACACATGTAATAACATGAGTTACATATATTTTTTTCTTTTTTTCTTTTTGTTAATAGATCTAACCTTATAATAAAACAAAATGTAAAACAAAAAAATGAAAAACGAAATTGATTGATAACAATTGTGATTAGTTTTATAAGTTTTCTCCCAAATGGAGGTTTTATATGGAACCCTCCATGTATGTATGTGTGTGTGTGTATATATATATATTATAAAACCTAGGGCCCAACAAGTTTTGATAGAATTAAAATAGTTTAAATGGTAATAGATTACCCTTAAAAAAAGCCTCATATATTTAAAAATATATTAGATTTCTATTGACTTTCCCCTAAGTTGGTTTTACTTTTCACTCTTCCAATTCCCAAACGTGCACCAGCAGCTGGACTAGCGTACACCTCCATCCCTCCAGTCTCACCTTCCAAACTCAACAAAACAGATCTCCTGCAACTTCCACTTCATCGATTGCATAGCCACAAGCCACCGAGCACAATCTCGATTACGGTCTCCAACGAACCACGAATTGAAGTGTGGAGAACATTCAGATATTGATGCGGGTGAACTTTATTTGGAGTTGAAGTTGTTTGAGACATTTTTGTGTAATAAAATTATCACCCTTTTTGATGTTATATACAAGTTGAACCAACTTAGGTTTTTTCATAATGCATTAATTGCATATAGAGTTTTCTTTGACTATTCAGATAATTGTGGCATTGGCAGAAAGAAGCTTTTCTTTAGTTAAAGTTGTTGAAGTATTATTTACGATCGTCAATGTGACAAAACTGATTTAACGGATTGGCAATTATTTATGTTGAGAATGTCATCTTAGACAATATAGATACTAAAGAAATGATCGAGACTTTTGCTTCAAAAATTGTTCGAAAAGCCTCACGGTTTGCTTAGGTATTTAAATTATATTATTATGATACAATACTTTTGGTTTGTTAACTTTTTTAGCAAATATATTCATATTATTAACTTTTTATATATAAATTACTAATTTAGTTTTTTTTAAAGAGAGGCCCCTTTTTTTCTGTCGCCCAAGACCCCATAATTTTTTTTATTCTCAGGGCCGGCCCTGACATCACTATAATTGTTTTAAACTCAAAACTTACAACGATGTTAACACTTAGACATTGACAAATTTACGTAAACTCATAAAAGAAGAAAGTGTTCTGAATGTGTTACAATTATGTTAAAAAATTCAAGATTTAGCTTGATCTTGACGGGTTATTTCGGATTAACGCAATAAAATGAGTTATAATGTCACACCCCCAAATTACCACTTGCGGTGTCAGACTGCTGGGTGTGACGTGGCCAGGATCAAAGCTCTAATCATATAGAACGACTCTATATGAGTTTGAAAATACACAATTCCAATATCAAAAATCAAGTTGTTTAAAATAAAGCAACGCAAATCATTAGTTGTTTACCAGCGGAATGTAAAAGTTATGCAGCGGAATGACACTACATTGTTTATCAAAATAAAATGTCACAATAACGACAACTCAAAATGTTCGTGAATGCATGCTTGACTCTTCCTGAGGTTCCTTAAGTGCAATCCTATGCTGTTATGCGTGTGCTGAGTACCTGAGAATTACATGCTAAAACGTGTCAACAACAAAGTTGGTGAGTTCACAGGTTTATATCAAAAGTAAAGTAGAGAAAAATTAGTTTTTCGTATGATCTGATGTTTATTAATGTTTGCCGAGCCCGAAACTCCTAAGTGTCAGTTGCATCACTACCGAACTAGACTTGTTTGTTATTGCCTCCGCCATGTCTATCGTACAAACAATGCAATGGGTCGAGTTTACACGTGTCCTGACCTCCGTTCAGTATTGGCGTCGCGTGGGGTTCGTCACACCCAATAGTACTATCGAAGCTCACCTCGTTGTATACACATTAACGGTAAGACTGTGCAAGGACTTGTTGCAATTTACAACACTTAAATGTTTGTTCCCAATAAACCAACAATCATACAATATGTTCGTACAAATAGTTTGCCCAGTTTGTCTGACCCAGATGTTGGTCAACAATGTTTGCCCAGCCTGTTGACCCAGATGTTGGTCAACAATGTTTGTCAAATATGTTTTTCAAATGGTTTGTACACAATGTTTGTCAAGTGTGTTTATCCAAAGTGTTTGTCAAAAGTGTGTGTCAAGAATGTTTGTTAAATCGTTTATACAGAATGTTTGTCAAATGTATTTGTCAAAAACGTTCGTTCAAGGTGTTTTTCAAGTACTTTTATTCAAATTGTTTGTCTAAAGCATTTGCATGCAATTTATAACATCAGTGCCGGAACCGCCACCGGAACAGTGATCTTAAACAGTATCATGAACAGTAAACAGGTACAAATCATATACATTTCTGTATGTTTCATTATTCATATCATTTATCATTGTCATTTTGTGTGTTCATAGAACAAATTCAGAAACATATAACAGAAACACAGTTCAGAACAATGATTCGTGAATCAGATAATTATCTGGCAATACAGAACCATCATGTGATTATTTTGTTAGGATTTATTATGTAAAAACGTATGTGAGACTTTAAATAAACTAACACACGAATATCGTTATGTGAATGCTAAATTGACGGGTTATTCGTATAGGTGACGATCTGTACGAATATATCTGAAAGTTTAACGTTCTGAATGATATTCTATAATTAGAAAACAAGATTGAAAAGTATAGTTATCGTCGTGTTTGTACGGGTGACGATTCGAACGAATACGCGCGACAACCGTACATTTCGATTTAAACAGTAAATTAATATTTTAAATTTGTTAAATAAATGGAAGATATTAGTTAATTTATTAGGAATCACAACCTTGAATAATTAAATGATTTCTATTTTAAAATCGTATGGTTTCGTCGCGAAAATCACGCGAAACAGCGTTTTACGCGAAACCAAACGAGACCGAACAACCGGGTGTATCTAAAACACTAAATGTGGCATTAAATGCCACAACAACCACCATCTAACCCTCTCCCTCTCTTCATCTCGTTTTCTCTCTCTCTCTCTCTAAAACTCTCTCAAGAACAAAACTTCTCTCTACGATTGGGAGCTCACTTCAAGTCGGATTCGATCAAATTTGGTGTCATTACGATACTCTCATCTTGGAGATTACAGAAGTACAAGTAATTCGAGCTTCTATCCACGAGATATAAGGTAAACGACCCCTTTAAAATTCGGTTTTAGGGTATGTTACGAACCCCTTCTTGTTGAGGTTTATAATCGGTCTACACACTCACAAAACACGTAGATAAATGCATATGAACAACCTAGACACATTGGAAACTGAATTGTAACAGGTTAAGGTTGAAATGAGGATAAGATTTACATGTTCGTGAGGATAGAGAGCTGCTACAGGTTCGTAGCTGGCGGCCGAACCTTATTAGGTTAAAGCCGAACCAGTTATGAGGCAGCCGAGCCTAGGAGTTTTTCTAGCCGTACCTTGATGCCTGCAACGAACCCTGTGGCTTGGGCCGAACCTTAAAGGTTCGTTTGATTTCATCATGACTGAATTTTCTGAATTAGCTGGACCCGTTTTACATGACGAACCCTTACTTCGGAAACCTTAGATCACGAACCTATAAGAAGTGAACCCTACTCAGCCGAAGCTATGGGGACAACGAACCTGCATGGTCGAACCTTGACCATGCAGAACACTTAGATGCCGAACCTTTTGAGTTGAACCAGTAGCCGAACCCTTACATCTTTGGAGCCAGCCGAACCTTAGTGGCTGGTCAAGAAAGGTTCGCTGCCTTAATCAAGGTGTTGGACCTAAATGTTGCTTGACATGGTTAGAATAGGAATGCAAGAACACATGCATGCGTGTAATATGTATTGTGAGTGTATGTGTGCGTATGGGAACCCACGTAAGCTATGCATGGAGTAAATAACTTAGGAATTTCATGGGTTCATGGGTTGGAGATTACTACAACAACATAATTGTTAACATGCAATAACAATTCAACATGAATTGTTAATGGTCATGAGATGGCATAATAACCGGATAATACTTTCATGTGATCAAGAGAATTCAAAGGTTCAAGTCTTGAAATCAAATAAAATAAATTCAAGGATATTCAATTGGGCCAAAGTGGGCCCAATGGGGCTTAATTAGCCCAACACACATCATATGTTTGTTTATACTCAAGTATTGATGTTTAATTAAAATGATGATATTGTGAAGTTGAAAGAGTTGGTCTAATAACTTCTAAAGTTTTGCTTAATTTGAAATGTGAATTATAAATGGCATTGTTTTCCCTTAGTTAAATTTTGTTATAAGGATAAATTGTAATGTTTTGGTTTAAATATTTATTGAATTGATTGAATTGGGACCTTGTTATAAATAGACAATATAATTGTCTGGATTTGCTAAAAAAACAAAGGAAACTCTGCCGAAATTTTCTTAAAATTTTAAAAGTTAGTTATTATGATAAACATGGGACTGGGATCAAAAAGGGTAACTAGGATAGATTAGATCTTAGTTACACTTAGCACTAAGACACTTAGTTGCACACACAACAAGACCAACTCTAGGCACAACGACTATTTCGCGTACTTATTATATTCGAATTCTTATAAAATAACTCAGGAACTGAAGAAACCTAAGCTACCAACAAGAGCGCGCATTTGTGTTATAACATTTACATAGCAGCACAGGTGAGTTCATTGCCCCTTTTCTAACATTTTTGTTTTAAAACGCGGGGCTGAGAAGCATGCGTAAACTGTTTATTTAAATTGTTTACTTAAATGCTTTTAATTTTATATGTTTACATATATATAAATGTTATCTTAGACCATGTCTAGGAAGATTTTATGCAGGTTTACTAACTGATTTACTTATAAATTAAGTGAATAATCAGATTTAAACTTAAAGACTTCAACAGACCAAAACATTTCAAAAGAATCACATCAAACATTTTGACAAAACAAGGGTGGGAGTTCAAGGAATCAAACTAATCATTTTGACAAATCAAATGGGTGAATTCAATGAATCAAATGAAACATATTGGTGAAACAAGTGTGGGACTTCAACAAGTCAAACAAAACAATCTTTGCAAAGATAATATTCAATGTTCTCCAAACCAAGTGTTTGTTGAACTATGAAACAAGTGTACATTTGATCAATGAATCTAGTATTCTATGATCAACGAATCAGGTACATCTTGTAACAGAATCAGACGAATCAATAAATCATTTTCAAGGGAAAGCCTGGGAAATATCAGAGATAACATATGCCAAAACAGACGAAACAAAAACCCTACATTTCAAGAAGTCCTAGCTAGACCGTTTGATTTGTAGGTCATATGTTTGAGGATATTTACAGATTTCCTAGATTGACAGACTAGTCTACTCGAGTATGACCAAAGGCCCCAATCAATAGGACTTAGATTTTATTAAATGTTTATTTATTTATTTAATTAAGCATTTATAACTGTTTATACAATTACTGTAGTTGATCATAATGTGTGATGAACTTATGAAGTCAACATGGATTTCAAATAATTGTAATTACAGGAACAACAAACAGGGGAACTCATGGGATTGTGTTAAGGGTAAAAATGCTTAATTATCATTAACAACAGCGTCCTATGCGTATTAGTATGTGGTGGGATGGCGTCTGGGCGGGCTTGTAGGCTCGACTCAGGGGTATGCCCTATATATAAGCATACCGATATGAATAATACATTGAAGTTAATGAGGTTAGGGTCTTTACCAAAGGAGGTTTTCAAATCATTTTCAATTACTAAAACTATATGAACTCACCAACCATGTGTTGACTTTATTTTTGCATGACTTCTCAGGTGACGAACAGGTCAACTGAAGAGTTGTTTCTTTTGGACTAGGTTAAAGATAGAGGACCTAGCTTTTGGACCTACATATTTTTGGACATCATACACAGTTATTTTGTATATCTTGTGCAGATACAAGATTGAAAATTTATGATGTTATAGTAGATTTACATTGTTAAATTATAAACTTAACTGATGTAATTTAACTTTGTAATTCTATTTTTTTAGCATTTCTCAATTAAATCATGTGCAATGTAAACAATCTGATCACTTTCGATTATCTCGCACGATATCGCGCCCCGGGAACCTTCCGCCCGTCGGGGAAAACCCGATCCTACCCCGCCGGCTCAGGGTGTGACACAATTCTCCCCCGGTTTGAATTTATAAACAATATAGTAAAAGGAGCCGTGAACTCACCTGTGTCGGGTTGGTTGCGTTTCGTGAACTGTCTGTCCCTAACTATCACCTATAACACATCGGTAGTATGAGTTGTGTGTTTGGGTTTGTGTGCGTGTTCGTGTTCGTGCTCAACAACTCAAGGTTGTTATGTTTGTTTGTGTTCGATCATGTTTATCCGCGTTTGACTTAGTTTGACCGTGTTTGACCAGGTTTGACCGTGTTTGACTAGATCGTGTCAATTCAACGACCCGTTGGTGAACCGTGTGTTTGTTATAGTTCGTTCAATGATCATATTCATTAACAAATTGCATGAAAACACGTAAGTCACGTTAAATGGTCAACTTACTATTTATAGTAAGTTTTCATTTTTAGCAAGTTTGCAATATAACACATTTTAATAGTTCTAGCATGCTTGTTTAGCCTAAGTGGTCATGTTAACACTTAGCACATTGTTACATGTTGTCAAATAAGCACGTAAGTCCGTTTTTAACAAATAAAGTTACCTAACATAGAAAGTTTTTATATTTGTCAAGCTTAGCATAGAAATCATACAACAACTACACATAACATCATGTTATAGTATTTCAAGTCATTTACCACTTTTAAAACTAAACCAACATCCTAAATTTTGTGAAATCCACAAATAAAGTTTCTATAAATAGAAACATATGACCAAAATTACCCATTCAATACATCTAGCACATAAATCATGTTAGTAACATCATTACTAATTACAATACATCACTTGAACATGCTCATTTTACCAAATCTTTGCCTAACACATCTTTGCACAAATAAAGTTACCATTTACAGTAGTAATGCCCAATTCCGTATCAAATGGCCATCAACATCTATGATTTCCATCACAAGCTATTCCAATATCATTAAAAATCATTTAGAACCACATGCAGATTATTATTTCATCATCTAGCATTACCTTGTAACATTAAAGTTACTATTTATAGCAATAATACCCAAATCATCACCAAATGAACATAAGTCATCATCAAACTTATTGTAATCAATCACCATGGCTCAAATAACATGAATCCATGACCAATATCAATCAAAAACTCATAGATCGTACATGCATGTTAATAAAAATGGTCATCTCATAAAACTATGACCCAAACTACTTCATTATCACCAAAACTCAATACAAAGCATCATAGATCGATCCAATAGTCTCAAATTAGTCACATTATCATATAATTAGATTATTAATCTTCCAAAGTTCGTGCATGTGTGTGGATTGAGATTGCATGTGAGTTTTATGACTTGCATGTGTGTGATTTGTGTTGAATGTGTGTGTAAGTCATCAAAACTACCTCCAAAGAAGCTTAGATGGCTGGGTTTGTTCAAGAACAGCAACTCCCAAGCTCTAGGATCTCCTGGTGAAGGGTTTACAACTGCTACAAGGAAGAGATGATGCTGGATAGTCCTCTCCTAGCTTCCTTCAAGCCTTCAAGACCTCAAACCTTCAATTGATGCTCCAACTATAGCTCAAACTTGTTTCTGGTGGTTGGGGATGGGTCTAGCAGGTGATAAGGGTCGAGTGTAGTGTCTGAGTTCAAAAGAAATGGGGTAGAAATGGTTCCGAATGAGCTGGTGACTTTTATAAAACTTTTGCGATCTGATGGTCTGGGTCGCACCGCCTGGTGCTGACGTGTGGCCCAGGCGCCCTGCCCGGAATGTTCAGTTCCAATTTTGTCTTTATTCCGATTGTTTTCGCGTTCTTGTTCGACGTTCATGCCTCGTTTATCGATTCGAGACTTGTTCGGGCTTGTTTTTGAGTTTATTTGTACTATGTTCACATATCATGTAGTATTGTTCGATTATTTCAATTGTTCGATTGTTCACCAACGTTCGTGAGCTTTAGACACGTGTGTGCGTTTTCGGTAATTCCTTGACCTGTAATTTATGGGGTGTCACATATAATTACTGTCATCCCTATATATATCTATATACCCACTAAAATTGAACTAACACTAATTTAAAATGTAAGTGCATAAGAAAATATTTTAGACATTTTGTAACCAGTTAAAAAAACTAAATTTAATTTGCTGGTGACAAGTGTCACAATCTAATATATTTTAATAAATTAATTTTTTGTATAAAGTTTACCCCTTCTTTTTCTAAACATTCATAACTTTTTTATATTATATTATTTTTTAAAAAAAACTGCACAATTATATTCGTCTAATTTTTCTCTTTAATTCCGTTATAGTCTCGACTAGTTTTTTTACTTTTTTTAAATGTCATGTATTTACATCTTTGTAACGAACTTAAACATAGCTAATTAATTTGAATTTTTTCTAACAATGGTAAATTACAGTGATGTATTTTCTCTTTAATTTCGTTTTAGTCTTGACTACTTTTTCATTTTTTTTTCCAAATATCGTCAATTAAAGTAATGTAATACAAAATGAAGTAATATACAATGATATAATTTACGATGATGTAACACATTATTTACAGTAATGTAATTTTCTCTTTAATTCCGTTATAATCTCAACTAGTTTTTTTTCTCATATGTCTTTTATTTACATCGATGTAACGAGTATAAAAATAAAACATTATTTTGCATTTTTTTCTAACAAAGCTAAATTACAATTATGTAATATTCATATTATAATAACACATTATTTTGATCTTTTTTCTAGCAATGATAATTACAGCGACGTAATATGTAGTGATGTAATTTACATTGATGTAATGTTACCATTCTTAAAAAATTCAAATTAGTTTGTTATACTTAGGTTCGTTACAATTAGGGGTGAACAAAAAGCCGAAAAAACTGAATCGGAACCGGTTATCGAAAAACCGAACCGGAACCGAATTAACCGAAACCGAAACTGAAGCGATCATATATTTAATCTTGTTTAAAAGTTAGTATATATAGTTGATGTTCAATCAACTAATTTACGAATTATTCATTGTTAAACATTTTGTATTTTCAATATTGGATGTGAAATAGAACTAAAAAACAACAAAAACAAAAATATTAAAAAAAAAAAACAAAAATCGAGCTGTAACCGAAAAAACCGGAAATCAAAAACAAAATGGTTAATAATAACTAAAAACCGACTATATCGGTTCTATTTCAGTTTTTACCAAAAAGTGAACCGAATCGAACCGAGCACTCATAGTTACAATGATGTAAGTACGGAGTATCTAAAAAAATAAAATAAAAAATTAGTCGAGACTATAACGAAATTAAAGAGAAAAATGAGACGAGTATTATGGTACATTTTTTTTAAAAATAATTTAATGTAAAAAAGTTATTAATGTTTAGAAAAATAGGAGGTAAACTTTATATAAAAAATTAGATGCATTAAAATATATTAGATGGTGACACTTGTTACCATCGTATTAAATATAGCTTTTTAAGTGATTACAAATGTTGAAAATGCCCTCCAAAATTAAAAAATTGAAAATGACATATAGCACAATCTTATCCACTAGCACTTGCATTTTAAATTAACCATTGGCTAATAATTAATGAGTTAGTTCATTTTTGGTGAGTGTTTTTTCGCTCAACACTTAAATCGATGTTAACTCTCAAATGCTGATAAATTTATGCAAACTCATAAAATAAGAAAGTGTTCTAAACAATGTTTTCATAACCGGACCGGACGTCGAACCGGTCTCCTTACTTGTCAGAGGTCCGACCGGATTTAAGAACCGGATGATTTTATATACATTATATATATATATATATAAAATCAAAAGAAAAGTAAAAAAAATATATAAAAAACGGTTCAACCACCGGTTCGACCGGCCGGTTCACCCAAAAACAGCCCAGAACCCCTAACCGGACCGGTCCGACCACCGGTTCCCCGTCCGACCGGCCGGTCCGGTTTTCAAAACATTGGTTCTAAATGTGTTTACAACGATAAAAAAATTGAAGATTTGGTTGATCTTGACGGGTTATTTCGTGTTATTGCATATTTAGGGGATTATTTTTTATCCTTCCTCAATGTAAGTTTTCATAACCTATCAAAAATAAATTAACACATTAATCATCATCCAATGGTTAATTTAAAATGTAAGTATAAAAGATCATGTAATGTGTCATTTTACATTTTTTTTTAATAAGAGAGAGAGCATTTAAGACATTTTGTAACCAATTAAAAAGCTAGTTTTAATATGATGATAACAAGTGTCACCATCTAATATATTTTAATAAATATAATTTTTTATATAAAATTTACATCTCTTTTTTTAAACATTCATTACCTTTTTATATTATATTATTTTTAAAAAAAATTGCAACATTATACTCGTCTCATTTTTTATATTTAATTCCGTTATAGTCTCGAATACTTTTTTTTTGTTTTTTTAGATGTCATGTATTTAAATCATTGTAACAAACTTAAATATTACAAATTAATTAGAAATTTTTTCTATCAATGGTAAATTACAGTGATGTGATTTACGGTGATGTGACACATTATTTACTTGTATAGCCCTTAAAATATGCGGTTAAAATTAGTTCATATGGTTCCTTTATATTTAATGGTTCTTAATAGAATAAACCCTATGGGGATGTTCAATTGGAAACTATTATTACTTAACAACTCAAATAACAAATTCTAGCTACAAAGTTAGAAGAGTATAAAAGTAATTTTCCTTATCTTAATAGAAAATTACTTTTATACCCATTAAAACATGTGGTTTAAAATTAGTTCCGTTGATTTGTTCATATTTAGTGGTTTTTAATATAATAAGTTCACACGCACGCACGCGCGTGCGCACACACACATATATATATGGAAGTGTTCAAATAATAACCCACTTTTAAAACAATAACACGAAATAACCCGTTAAGATGAAGCCAAATCTTGGATTTTTTTTTGAAAATCATTGTAACACATTTAAAACACTATGTTCTTTTATGAGTTTGTGTAAATTCATCACCGTTTAAGAGATATCATCGTTGTTTGTTTTTTATTTACAGCACTGTAACTGTTTTAGGCCCAAAAATTACAGCGATGTAAACACTCAAACGGTGGTGAATTTTCGCAAACTCATAAAAGAACATAATGTTTTAAATGTGTTACAATGATGTTAAAAAAATCAAAGATTTGGTTTTATCTTGGTTATTGCAATAAAGGTGGGTTATTATTTGTTCACAATTATATATATATATATATATATATATCTATAGAGAGAGAGGAGGGTTCTTAAGAAAACCATAATTTTCGAGAAACTAATCACAATTATTACCAATTAATTTTTTTTTCATTTTGTCATTTTTATTTTCTTTTATTATAAGATAAGAAATTTAATAAAAAGGAAAAAAAATTAAAAAAAAAATATGTATTTAAGGTATTACATATATGTAACTTATATGTTACACATACTAATTACATATATGTAACTTCATAAGTTACATATGAAACTTTTTCAGTTACATATACATAACTTCGTAATCTACATATTTTTTTCAAAATTTTCATTATTATAGTATTTCTAACCTTATAATAAAAAATTTATGGAATTTTTTTTTTAATTTATTGGTTAGTATGAGTTTTCTTGTTTTTTTCAAAATGAGCAGTTTCTCATGAACCTTCCTTTCTCTCTCTCTCTCTATATATATATATAGGAGCGGTTATTATACATAGGGGTTGGAACGTACAAAGCATAGGAAGGATTTTTAACCGTTGATCCGTGATTTTTAATAGACTGGATTAATACGATGGCATTTATGTAATTAAACATATTGTTTATTTTTTTCAAACAGCTCGGATTGTACAAAAAGGGAAAAAATATAATTTTCTTTTTTCAAATAAATAAACCTAATCCTAAAAACAAGCGAAATCAACCAATCATCCCATAATTAATGCTCTTCTTCGATTTTGAATTTCTTAGGAACTGCAACGGAATTTGAAATCGAAAAACAATGGAGAAGGCGACTAACATCAGTAAAATACGTAAGCATGTTTTGCATTCAATTTTTCATTGAAAAAGTATTTGTTGTAAATGTAGTTTTAGTATAATGTAATGACGCTTTTGTTGTGTTCTACAATGTGGAAATAGGAAAAATTTCGATTGCTGTTAACACAGATTCTACTAAGGTCATAAGTGAACGAAGATCAAAGACAAATAATGACAGACGCGCTGCGAAGAAGAAAGGTTTGCATGTATTTTGTTTGGTCTGTAAATTTTTAATTTGTTTTTTTAGGTATGGTCCGTCATTTTACTTAATCCGTAATTATTATAACTTTTTATATTTATATGTTAATCGATAATTATCAATGAGTATGGAGTACGTTATTATGGTTTGCAAATGTGTTATATAGTTCATAATTTGTAATTGATGTATGTAAATGTTTGTTAGTTGTTTTGGTTTGTGTAGTACGTATTCAATGAATGAGTAAGTAATTTTTATTTGATTTATGTATACATTTGTTAGTTGTTTTTGTTTGTTTAGTACGTATTTTATTTAGTCTGTAATATGTAATTGATGTATGTAAACATATGTAAGCAGTTTTGGTTTGTTTATTACGTATTCAATTATTTAGTCCGAAATTAGGAACGAGTACGTAATTCTACTATATTGATGTACTTGTAATTATGGTGCGGTTACTGGCCTGAACATTTATTTTTTTAATCCATTATCCTTGAATAATATAACTCCAATAGAAATCCAAAGTTATGATAGTTCTAATGATGATGATGACTTCGTGCTTCCACCTACACGTCAAAACGAAACAATCCAATCTGTTGAGAGAACAGTTGTACCTAGCAGTTAATCATTTGTTGATTATATGGATAAAAAATTGAAAGGCAGAGTAGGTGTTTTGAATTTAAAAAACAGTGTGAACGGCTTATCAGAACAACAAAAAAAACTATTATTGGCATGGGTTTCAAACCATTCTTATCACTGGCTTTTGATACAATACCAACAAGACTTGCACACTGGTTAGTCTCAAATTATGATTGTGACAGAGATGGTTGAATGCTCGTAATTGTATTATCAAGGTTACAACTATTACAGTTAAGGATGTTTTGGGGGTACCTCTTGGCAAAATAAAAATTAATAAGAAAAAAAACCAAGAATTGGGTCACGAGATACACCGAAGACATGGAAGGAGCAAGATCATGACAAATCAAGGATAAAAGTCAAAGATGTTTTGGACCAAATAAAAAAAGGTGAAAATGGAGATTATTTGTTCAAGCTTAACTGGCTTGTTGTATACAACACGATACTAGGTTGGACAACTAAAAGCAGCACAGTAAACCAACGGTTTTTGAATTCTATAACAAAGGAAGCACACATACCAAAAACTAACTGGTGTGATTACTTGATTACATGTTTTAAAAGGACCAAAAAGGAGTGGAATGTTGAAGAACCTTTCAAGGACCTTTGCTATTTCTTGCAGTAAGTGATACTTTACTATATCATTTATACAAAAATATAAAGCTTTCTAAATCATATTTAAACAATTATAGCTTTTATACGTTCATCAAAAACGTATATGATATATTACAACACCACCATCAATTCCAACAATTACAAACATTACAAATAAGTTTCTCATAGAGCTTGATATTCATCTCTTTGATAATGGCCCATTCACAGATTATGAAAAAGATGACAATTGTCAAGATGGATGTGAAGATGATGTCAATGATGATGATTAAAATGACGTTGATGGTCATGAAGATGATGATCATCAAGATATTGATGAAGATGAGGGTGAGGGAAATAGAGAGGAATTTGCTAAAGGTGATGAAGACATATGGAACGGGATGATAATGATGTTGAAGTTGGCAAACATTTGGAGAATTTTGATGAAGCCTGCTCGCCTATATCACTCTCTGGCGCTAGGGAACATGAGGAAGTTTATGTTCCAATCCCTTCAACAAATGTTCCAATAACAACACCGGAATCTGTAAGTACACTTAACTTCTAACTTGCAATAATTATTTTCTGTATCCTTATAATTATGTACTAATTATAATCTGTTGTTTACACAACTTGTATGTATTATTTACAGGAAAATCTAAGACAAATAGATCAAAAGATTACCAATTTCTAAACTTTGGGCAAAGAAATTCATGCTTTTTTCATAGAAAGTATAATTGAGGGTGCAAACAATGAGGAATTAATAAATAGGAAAAAAAGATGGGATAAAATAGTTAATGTTTTCTCAACACTTGCAACAGAGGATAAAAATTGTAGAATCAGAAAATGTTCAACAAGGATGCTAGCTTGATGATGTTACTTCAACATTTGTACAAGAAATGGTTCAAGCATGTGAACATGTTGAAATATCAAGATCACTATCTAAAGCAGTCAATCTTGAATCTGAAAATGACAATAGTAATGTTGATTTCGCTGCAAAGATAGAAACCGTTATAACAACCATTCCATTTTTACAACCAGGCAGCATTGAAAAGGCAAATCAACAAAATGATTCCCTTGAGAAAGATGAAACAACTAATACTCCTCGCTTCCCTATTAAGCACACATACCAACGACAACTAAGGGAAACAATTGTTAGCGAAAACTTAAGGTCACCCTTTGTTGAATGTTCTGTTGTTTTGGGTAGCAGGCTATCAAAAGAAGAAGCTATATTATCAAAATATGTGTTTGACCCAAGAAATGATCCACAGTAAGTGTTTAAATATGTTATTTTACGTATAAAACTACTAAAATACTAAACGATTTTAATATTTTTTGTTTCAACACAGTACACTTGTGTTCATGACACCAAGTGATACTGAATTCTATAAGGTTATATTCGAGAGCCTTTTCCCTGGCATTTATATACACATTGGTGTTTTGGAAGCATGGATGCATGTACTTAATGCTGATGAAAAACATCGTGGACAGGGCTCTCCATTAAGGTTATTTTTAACTCCAAACATATTAGTACGTAAATAAGATGCTTACCTGTTTAAAATTTTAATTTTATATTTATTTTTTGTTTTTATTAACATTTACATCAAATTCCAGTCCTTGCCTATGCTTGATAAAGGAATCACTGATAAAGCAAGGATGGGAGTATTTCAATCAAGTATTGCTGTGATATTATCATATTAGAGTATCAATAACATAAACAAAGTTGATTTGATTTTCATCCCAATCATCAAAAGCGATCATGTATTCCTGCTAGTTTTTGATTTGAGGAATCCGTAAGTTGTTATCAATGATAACATGCAAACAGAAAACTCATCACTTGATCGATACTCTTATATTCCTTAGATAATGGTTAGTAATATAATTACATTCTGTACTAATGTGTTATTTGTTTAAAATATGCACTGCAATTTATGTATTGTTCACTACTCTATATACAATTACGTACTATGTTCTGAAAATTACGTACTACATCATATAATGTGATATTTTAATTAATTACTCTATAAAAGTACTTACTAATCTGTATATAATTACATACTATGATATCTTAATAACGTACTACATGATATAAAGAACTTAATATTTTCTATACATATAATTACGTACTACTTTTAGGTTAATTACGTACTACATGACATAAAGAGCTTAATATTACATGATATAATTACGTACCATTTTTAGGTTAATTACGTACTACAAGATATAAAGGACTTAATATTGACTATTTATATTATCATGTGCTACTTTTATATTAATTACGTACTACTTGAAATAAAGAGCCTAAAATTCCCTGTATATAATTACGTACTATGTTTAGGTTAATTACGTACTATACGCTATAAAGAACTTAATATAGTCTATTTATGCACAAAGATGTGTTGTCAAACTATCTACTTGCAAAAGACCATCCAAGTGCTCTAAAGATTAGTCATCAAACACCACAATCTACAGACATTCCATGAAAAACAACTCAAAATGGAATAGATTGTGGTGTCTTTTGTAGGAGACATATGGAGACTTACATGGGTGGTGGACCCAAGAAATGGAGTTCTGGTTTGATGAATGAATATGAAGGTCAGAATAAACAACTAAACCAGCTAAGATTCAAGTATCTATGTAAGATCTTGATGTCAAATGTCAACTTTTTGAAGGAAGATGTGCTGGTACAATCTAGAAAACATGATGATCTGGATTAAAAAAAGAAATAAAATGGTCAAAAACAATATTAAGGATGATCAAAAGTAGGCAAGCAAAATACTTGTGAAATGTATTTACGTACCACTATGTTATTCCAGGATATGAATTTTGTTCTTTTATTATTTATATTAATCTATTTTTTATGTACTAACCTCTTCTCATTCAAATAACAAACAATCTATCCATGCATGTTCATATAAAAAAAAAAAGAAGAATACCAAATTAAAACCCATCAAAATCAAAATTTTTATATATATAAATATTATAATCATAATCACCATCCACAAGAACACCAACAAAAAAAAAAACCATAAACACCACAACCAGTACCACTACCACCCTAAAACTTCTTAATTTCATCCAACCCCTCCCTCCTCTTCTTCGTTTTCTCTATGGTTCCGTCAATCAGCTTCTTGACGCCACCATGTATCTCTTCATTTATCTTTAGTTTGTTGAGCACTTAATCTTGAGCTAAAGCATCACCTTCATTTGATGAATCATCCAATAAATCACCGAGTGTGGATATGTTGGCCCTGATGTCCGAAATGACTAACATATTCAACATTCCAAATGAGTTCTGCATTGCTCGATCAGCCCTCTTATCTTTCTCAACATTTTTTTCCAGCACCATCATCACATTCACATCCTTTTCATACTTGTAAGTTAATGACGAAGAGGCCATTTGACTGATATTATAATCGCGGTTTGTTTAATGTGAATATCATGCATGCGTTGGGTACATATATATAATGTAAAAAGTTGATATCTAACATATGGTAGACGGTCCGTATTCCAACCTGGTGGTTGAATTACATTTATTGCTGTTAAAAAAGATTAAATGTTGCGTATTAATTTTCAGTAGTTGAGAAGGTGGCAAATAGTTCATACTTAATAAATACTAATAAATGTTTACAATTTATAAATATTGATGTTTTTTTATAGCAATCAATCACCCTACTTCTATTTACAAAAAAACAAATGTCTTCTTCGTCATCATCACCTAGAAATGATAAAAAATCTAGGCTTACTATAGAAATTCTAAAGCAATACAATAAAGACGTCCTGTACATGGACGTCTTGAAGCAAATCTTTGAAAGTCTGGATGAAGGTATCAAGCAAAGGGATAAACTTAGTAAAAAGTTGCTTCAACTCCCTGCCACTGCTATAAGTGATCTTGTGATTTTGTTCATGATCGATGAGGATGCAACCGATGTTCAACAACTTCACTTAATTGCTGACATCATAAAAAAATTACGTTGTTCAATGAAGCTAAAAGTTGATTTCCTAGATGCTTATATGTAATTTTAATAATTGTAATGCTTTATGTATGTTTTTATTTTAAATGAATGCATGTTTATCTTTCCTTCTTTATCCATAATAAATATAAAAAAATACGTTGTAAATTAATACCAAATCATGTTCCAGTCGATATTCATGTACACAATAAACAAGTACCATGAAATTCACATAAATCAATAATCACGTACTGTATATAAATAATCATGTACCATGTAAAATTTAAAGTAATTAAAACATCTAATATCAATAATCACGTACTCTATATAAACAATCACGTACCATGTAACATTTAAAGTAATTAAAACATCTAATATCAATAATCACATACCAATATTCACTTACAATCTAACTTACATTATTTATGACAATGAGAACGTTACAAGTGATTACTAGAAAGTCTGATTGCATTATATCACTGTATTCCTGTGTCTAGTATTCATTTCTAGTCGTAAGTCCCTCTCTATATCATTTACCATTAATTTAGTAGAGGCTAAACTAACAATAGCATAGTGGTACCATAGGTTTGACAAACCTCCGGTGAGTGAGGTCGGTACGTTATGCATAACTTTTATCATCGGCCGGTATCGTATGACTGGTAACAGGGCTTCATCAGTCAGGTTTGGTAACCGACCACATGGGTGATATTAATCATCAGACACTGTTAGTAATTGTACCCTTTGATTCTGTAGACTGGTAGACTAAGTGATTGATTTCTCTCATGTCAAAACACCGGTGACAGTTTCGTTGTGAAGGCATTGGGATTTCAAATGGATTGGTCTGATTACGAGAAGACTACAATGAGTCCCATTTATGCTATATCCAATCAAGTGCATGAATACAACAAATGGGTTGACTGTCACTTTTAGTTTAGAAGTGAATACCAGTAAACTCTACATATGAGAGAACAATTATAAGGATAAGATTTATTAAAATCTATATCTTTAAAACATAAAGGGTTCACCATAACTTATATGATGGTAATTCATACCCTTCAAAAAAAAATTTTATTCTATACATATATCATTGTGGGATAAAAACATATCATATCGGAATATCAGGTTGGATATCAAATGAGAACAAACACATGTGAGAAGAAATGGGTATCCATAGTTGCAATACATGTGGTATTGAATTCAGTTAAGTATGTAGTGGGCCGACGGCTTGGCTAGCGGTAAGCTTGACCCTACGTATACCCTATATATAAGTGCTTGATTGGATGACATATTATCTGTAGGTGTAACTATGGAGAGGACATTGCTGTGAGATAAGACAAATACAAATACCATAAGACTTGTGTGTGACACTATGGCTTGAGAACATCAAATTACAAATATTTTTATTTGCAAAACTTATGAACTCACCAACCTAGTGTTGACTTGTTTTCATGTTTTCTCAGGTGACGAACATGTTTAGTCACCAGAATTCACGATGCATTAGCTAGTGGGCCTTGATAGTGGACTTAGCTACTTTTGTGTGCATATCTTTTGATGACATATTTTGTGAATCACTTTTGTAAATCTTGTGTAGATACAAGATAACAACTTTATGATTCTTTTGGGTAGATTTACTTAGTTAAATTATGAACATGATATATGTAATTTAACTTTGTAATTCTATATCAATGTCATTTAGCATTTCTCATTATATCATGTGCATTGTAAACAATCTGATTATTTCGATTATCACACAATATAACGCCCCGAGAACCTTTCTCCCGACGGGAAAGTCGATCCAGCCCGCTGGCTCGGGGTGTGACGGTTCCGAACAAGCATCTCACATTCTCTAACAAAATGTCTGAGATTCCCACAATCGTAACACTTAACTTTATATTTAGAGAAACCAAATTTCTTCTTCGAATTCCTTGAAATCTCAGACCTTCTAGTTCTCTGCAGAAATCTCTTTGCTCTTCTCGTCAGCATGGTCATTTGCCACTGGATGTCCATTTCCTCCAAGTCATCCAGATCCAATTGATGCATATCCTCATCCGTCAACCTTTGAGCAGCGTCTTATACCATAGAATCATATGCATTAACAAATTGCATGAAAAAGGCTAAATGCTCTTGTGGCATCTTCACACTCATCCACTTTGATCTACTGCCAGATGTTTTCTCTTTGTCGGTTGTAGAGGTAAAACACACCTCTGTTTTATCATCAATAATAGTAGATATTTCACCATCTTCAGTACTTGATAATATGCAACCGAACCTGAAGTGGTGGAAAGAGTTACAATGGGTTTCATGTAAAGGCCTGGGTTTTGAGTTGAGTATTTGTTTCCAGCCTTTCTCTTCTGCATGTCTAGATCAAAAGATTGAAGTTTGGAGATCAATACATCAAGTTCAGTAATCTCCAAGTCTGTATGTTCTCTTATGATCATGACATATGTCTCTCAAGAAGATGGAAGTGCATCTAGGAGTTTGTCATTTTGTTCTTCCAAAGAAACTTCATAGTCCAAATTACTTAACTCACTCAACAATAAAGTGTATCTAGTCACCAATTCCTCAAAGGTTTCGTTGTCTAGAGACTTGAACACTTTAAGTTGTTACTTAAGAAGAGTTATCTTACTTTTTTTTAGTTAGTCACTCCCTTCACATATCTTTGCTAAAGCATCCCACAATGCTTTAGATCTTTTATGTGATTTAAAAGATTGAAAATTTCCTTGGGCAGTGCCATGGTGAGTAAAGCATAAGCTTTCTTCTCTAAGTTATAAAGTTTCTTTTCATCTTCAATAAGACGAGAGACATTCTTTTAAACACCATTGAGTTGAGGCTGCACATATTCTTAAATTAAAGGTATCATAAGACTTGGATTGACTATGGATAAAAATGATTCAAACTGAGCACTCCATGATGAGTACTCACTGAGTGAGACAAGCTACGGAGGCTTGGTCATAGACCAGCCTCATTATCAGATAACAATGCTGACAACGAAGATAGGTTAGCCATTTGGAGATGTCTTTGTTGAATAAACAACACTTAGAAAATTTTCAGAACTGTTTTGTCGATATTAGTAATATCGACGATGTTAGGTCTTCGATACTAATAGTATCGATGAGAAGCTATTGGTAACGTTAATATCGATGGAAAGGCTATCAATACAAGCAATATTGATGAAAAAGAAACTGTAAACCGTTTTTGTCGATATTATCAGTCTCGAACTCCAAATTTTCAAAACTAGACAAGTTTTCAAGTGTAACTACTATTCTTCAATGAAAATTTTCATCTCTTGAGAAGGTCAAATTATCATCAAATCGTCTTCTACAATCGAGAAAATCATCAAAACTTTGTTCTACCAAGATCATAACTGAGCAAAAGCTCTGATACCACTTGTAGGTCCGTGGTTATGATCTAAATGATCTAGTATTTCATAACATTTAGTGCGGAATCCACAGTATATGAGTGAACAATAAGCGAATCAAGTAGAATATAAATGAACGAAACAATGAAACGAATCCACTATTCTTGTATTAATTTCTAGAAATCAGTTCGTACAATCAGAGAGAATTACAAACTTAAGAAATCATAATTATGCACACTCACCTTCAGTTAGTATCGAGACTAGCCTATTTGTAGGCAATCCATAGATACTGTTAGTATCGATGGTGATACACTTAGTCAATTTACAAAGTTCAAAAACAAAACAAAAACAAAATAAACAGAATAACATTAAATCAAACAAATACAAATACAATAACATAAAGATCTTCACTTTAACCCAACTATAATCTTCAGTCTTCAATTCAAAAACTGAAGCTGATGCTATCAGGGTACTAACATATTGTCTACTCTACCAAAACCAGCCCCTTTAAGTTCCGGACACTCACTCCCTATTTGCCCCGGTTTGTAGCAATTATAACACAAGTTCAAAGTACACAAGTTCACTCCCTCATGGTCTTTCCCACATTTTGCACAATTTTTAATCCCCTACTTGATTGAAACTTAGTAGGTGAATTAGTGAACTTCTCCTTCTTTGAAGGTGTAAGGAACTCCCGATACTTGGCATTTAACATGTTGTAGTATCGATTGATCCACATCCGCTCTGTTTGCAATAAGTCCGGGCAAAACCTTGCCTTGTCATAAAAGATGGTTGTAATCGTATCAATACTTTCCTCCTTGTGTCTCATATGGAGGAATTCCTCAGTAATTCTGTCGATTGCACCATGCGGACAAAACCGTTTAAGGATCAACTCCTTAAACTCTGCGCAAATTAAGTTCTTCACGCCATCCCTACCCCTTTCCTTTCATAGAAGCTCCCACCAATCTTTTGCGCTTTCTCGCAACTGATTTCCAGCAAAGATCACCTCGTCCTCTGGGTCACAATGGCTCATCTCGAATGTGCCCTCCATGTCTGTTATCCACCATTGACTTAGCAATGGGTTTGCCTCCCCTTTGAATTCACTTGACTTGCAAGCAACAAACTCCTAATAAGTCACCGTCTTTGGAGTTCTTTCCCCATCTCGCCCTATTAAGAGAGTTGCAAACTCTTGTTGAATAAATTCTCTCATGGAGGCTTGCAGACCCTCCATATGGTGAGGAATCGAAGCTTCCAATGCTCTTGCCACCTCTTACCTCACCATAGTTTGCATTTCTGTGAGGTTAGTTTCATGACCGCCACCTTCATGAATGTTATCACCACAAGCCATGATGTGTTAGTTTAACACATCCGTTTTTGTACATATTGGAGTCAGTTTTCATTAGTTTTGTATATATTTTGAGTCGATTTTATTTCCTTTTTACATTTTAGTGCTTTTATGCAGGAATGTGTCCCGAGGGAGCGGAAATGAAGGTAAACGGACGTCGGAATCAAGATCGGGTGAATACGCGAAGAAGACCAAGAAGAATTGACCTAGGCGGTACGCCTATCGCGTGTGCCCGGACCCAAGCAATGCGCGCGGGATCATCAGCCGCCAATTTTCCCTTTTATCCGCGCGCAACGCCTGATTAATTGCAGCCACGTCAGGCGTTGCGCCCCAGATGATTTTTGAGCCCTAAAACCCTAATTTCAAGCCCTCTATAAATTAATCGCATTCCAGCCGTTTTGAGGACCTTTTTCTGCGACTTTGGAACCCTAATCGAGCTAGGAGGCTGCTGGAGCTTAACCATGGAAGGAAGAGCTTGATTAGGGTTTGTAGAAGGGAAGAAGGAGCTTGTCTTTGAGTATTTTCCTTTTCTTTACATGTTCTTAGTTTAAAGCTTTGATCTTTGATGTTTTTAGAACTGATTCAGACTTGTTTAGCTACTGTTAGTATGATTTGTGGCTAGATCTATGGTTGTATCTAGGTTTGGGATGATAAAGTTGTGAACTTTGATGATTTTGGACTTGATTTATGCTTGATGATGATATATGCTTTGTAATCAGTTGTAAAGATTGAAACTTTGATGGTTTTTACAGATGTTGAATGATTATATTTGGTGTATGTTTGATCCACATGTGTTTAGGAAGGTCTTTCCACACATAGATGCATGTTAGGCCTACTACTTTGTGTTTTAGGTTAGTTTATGGGTTGTTGATCACATTCCATAGGATTAGACTTCACTAAGTATAGTTATTTGCATGTGTAACCTAACCTAGAAATCCGGAAGGTGATAGGTTAGATGGTTGGTCTCTTACACTTAGGATTTTTGAGTTAAACGACCCGGGAGGGCGTTGTCTTAGATCTACTTAGTGTTAGTGTCAATCCATGTCAAAGTTGTCAACTTTATGGCTCTCTAGTGTCTTAGGATACAAACGGGTGGAGAAATCCGGGAGGTGATCCATCCGTTAGAGTGCAATTGCATGTCGGGGAATCCGGAAGGATTCCCGATTGACTAGTGCATATATTACAGCCTTAGGATTCCTATTGGAGTTGCCTGATATCTGATCTGGGTCCCCTTTAGGTATTTCTTAGTCTGTTCATTAAGATCCTAGTCTTCATCCTTAATATATCAGTCCAGATCAGCATCTGTCACACTTTTGATTCCCAGCCTAGATACACCAGTTTTCCTCACTGCAGTTAGATTCCAGTTTCATTATCAGTTTTAGTATTGTTGTTTTAGTGTAGTTGTTAGTTTAGAGTGTTCCAGTCAGATCAGTCGGATTAGGTTATCAGTTGCACCAAACCCCCCCTTTTTCTTTTACCTTAGTTAGTTCACAGTTTAGGTATTAGTTTGTTATACTAGTGTCCATTGGTTCGATATCCGGACTTCCATCAGCTATTCTGCCACCGACAGGTACACTTGCCTTAGGAGCGGTCTAGTTTAGGTTTTCCGATTATTACTAGGTGTTTAGGTTAAGTATAGGTCTAGGATTAGATTTTGAGTCTTTAGCTTAGGTTAAATAGCTTAATTTAGTCTTGTTTTTAGTATACTGACCGCTCGCATCAAGCCATTATACGGCTGAAACGAGTTGATTGATACATTAGTTTTGCTATCTAGTTCATATAACTACGCAAACCATGAACGATGAATATAAATGCATCACCAAATCAAGCTCCTAACACCTTACCTACTACTCATAACCATAGTATGTGTTGATTCTATTAAGGTCATATCCATGCCAAGAATATAATCTTATGTTGGCCAGACATAACATTATACACTTCACATGTCTAATCCTTTAACTTCACCTCCCCATATTATGACTAAGAATTTCGGTTTAACAAGCAATTTCACAACAAACACCAATAAACATATAAAGCTAAGATAAATAAATCACAAACTTGTTACCTTAACCCATGACTTCGTGATCGGATCTCGGATCGAACATTACTCCCCATTTTAAAAGCACAAGGATTTGAGTTCAAGTGTTCATGACTCACTTGAATCCCTCAAACCATTGCATCTGATGCCAACTTGTAAGCCCAAAAACCACACACGCATGACACCTGTTTTAAAACGTCATCAAAGTTAGGTCCCATATTTTTCAAAAAAATCAAATCAACGCAATATCAAGTTTAAACACCCAATATTAACCCAACACATCACCAAAACCCTTAACAAAAGTGTTGACAACAAAAATCTGGTACAACATTTATAAATATTTACAAAATATTGGGTTTTCAACCAAAAACGTATTCAACCCGAGCCCTTTTTACGCGATCCGATCACATCTACCTTCATCCATTCTGTTCACATGTAAACAATACATTTAAGTCATTATTAGTTCATTAGAACTAAGTAAAATCGCCCCTAATGTTTCCCCAAGTCAGCAGGTCAAAAAACTCAAATTTTGGTCTTGGTCGTAAGCTAGGCCATAACCTAGCCATAAACCCGAGTGTTCTGGCTGCAAGTAAAATCTTGCCCAGACCCAGGCCGTAAGTTACGCCAACCCTGCCGTAGCTTACACCCAGTCTTGCACAAATGTGCAGATTTTCAGTTTTTCTGCGTTTTGACCCATACTGATCCCTAGAAACGTTCCCGTTCAATTCTGATCATTCCAATACTCCCATAAGCCTTTCATAACACCATATAACATAATAATCAAACTTCAATCACCTTTTTATGACCATAATAGTCGTAACAACAAACGATTTACTAACCGGTCGTTTTCACCCAAATCACCAATTAAATCATGTTACACCCAAGATTTCTCAAGCTAAGCAAATCACACCACTTATGATTAACTATCTTGATTTCACCAATTTAGGACATTCACACACATTGTGAAAAGTCCTATTTAATGATCACACCAGTTGTGATTCAAAACACCAATTTGACTCAACTTCAAATGTAAATTAAAACCCCTTAGGAATTATTTCAAATTTTTTCACCACACACCAAATCAACAAAAACCAAACAAGTATACACAAATCAACAATAACAAGCACTAAAACCCCAATTGCATGTTATTCTCAAACAACAAGTATTCAATCACCAATTCACCAAAGGTCAAATCTTCAACACATAAACATTCATATATGCGCAACACCATATCACATATAAATTAGAAGAGTTGAGTGACTTACCTTGCCCTGATGAGTTATCCACTAAAATTTCCTTTCCGGGTCGTTTGGTTCAACTCGAGTCTCCACTATCGTTTCCTATTATCATAACTTATAGGTTCAATATAAAGGTTGACTATAACTAGTCAAAATACAACCATTTGACTATTATCACCAATTACACCTAGGTTATAGTCAAATGACTCCCTAATCACAAAATTTTTACCCTTTATGATCATAATGTCACATCCCCGTCGTCGGCAGAAACACGGGAGATGCGACAAAACTGTATATCAAGAACTCATTGAGTATGATAGAATGCTAGTCCTTCTGCTTAAGTGTAAGGTCCATATCTAGCCTTAGATTAGTACCTGAAATACATGCAAAAACAAGTGTCAACTAAAAAGTTGGTGAGTTCGTAGGTTTTATGTTTAATCAAACAGTTTAAGTAATAGTGTTTGCCATCCAGGCACGAGTAAAAAGTTTTAATAAAAATCCAGTAGGATCATCAATCCCATAATGCTTGGTCATTCCAGACACGAGTAAAATGTTTCAATAAAAATCCAGTAGGATCATCAATCCCATAATATGTTGGCCATTCCAGGCATGAGTAAAATGTTTCAATAAAAATCCAGTAGGATCATCAATCCCATAATGTGTTGGCCATTCTAGGCACGAGTAAAATGTTTCAATAAAAAATACAGTAGGATCATCAATCCCATAATGCTATGCTATCATATAATATGTTAAGCCATAAGTGTGAATAGAGGCAATCTACATGAGTCCACAACCAAGCCTATGACTGATTGCCCTTGTTTTTGATCTCATGATCACCGAACTCTTCCCGAGTTCAAAGTACATAGAAGAGTTGAAATATTTATCCACCGTGTTTGACCACTTCATTGGGTGACTGTAGCTAGCAAGACCACCTGATAGGTGAATGGGTTGTCAACCAAAATAGTACTATTCAATATATTCCTTGGCTCAAACCTATGAGTTAATGGTTGTGTCTAGGAATAAATAATAAAGGACTTACAATAGAATAACAAAATCTCATGCAATCTACATCCGGCTAACTTATGTTCCAGCATTTACACATTTAGCATAGTAATGAAAACCTTTTAAGTATCATAGTAGAAAAACAAAGTATTGTAGCATGTATTTCCCCCAAAATATGTAAAAAGTAAAATGGGGCTACGAATACTCACAGTGTGTATAGCAATGCAACCCATGTCCATGCGTTGTGATAACCGAAATCAGAGTAACCATAGTTAGCACATCAGTGCTAGTCAACTATGTATGTTTGATATAGTATAGCATTTCCCAATCAAATGAAACGTAAGTTCCTGTTTGTAAATCAAATGTATATAAATAATCAATACCAACAATCTTGTTTCATGTGCCTACTTGACACCATTGTCGCATGTGCTCTAACGCATCCTCACATATGTTAAATTTGATTATCCGAAGACTTTTTGCTTACAGGTGTTACTTTTGGGTTAATAATGTTTATTCTTTAACACTCGATTATTTATTTCCAAACGTGTTTATAATTATGTGCTTAACATGTGTATATATAATCCTAATTATCAACATGATAATTCGTGTTATTATATATGACTTTGTTGAATAGTTAATTCATAGTTGTAATAAATATATTAAATGTTTAAACTTATTTATGTATAACACATTGTAACAAGGTTTATTGCATTCCGAAATGTACTTTCATATGTACGAAATATATTTAAAACTATCTTGTTGATTTAGTAGTCATTGGACCCAAATAGAGATTTTTATAATCAAACCGTCGATATAAAATATTTTATTTGAAACCCTTTAATCAAATTTACTTGAGAATCGTTTGTTTACATAATTACAAATCGAGTGTTTAACTTGTCTTATACTTATCTTCATGTATAAGGATCGTTCTAACAATCGAACTTTATAAAAGAAATTATTTGAGTTTTTAAATAAATAAAATCTTTCAAGTTGCATGATATATTTAACAAAATCATTGGTTTGTAAGATCTCGTTTAAAAGCAATCGAAAGTGTCTATGTATGTATGTATATATATATATATATATTTGTTTATTGATTACGACTTGTTCAATACCCACGTATTTCAATATTTAACGCTCGAGTATTTGTATGTATATATATTTATAGCCAATATTTATATATATATATATCTGTGTGTGTACTTGTTAATTCATCTATTCTTTGTTAATAAATATTATTAATTTATGTATTGTAGTCTGTTAACTGAAATAATTCTTCATTATCGTACCCATCTAATAGTTGGGTTATCAAACATAGTTGTCTCAATTCTCTTGATGTCATTACATACTTATTTTAGTTTGCTAAACTAACAATTGTTTTGAGGTTTATACCTTTACCGAATATTCACAATTACTAACACGTTTTATCTTCTCTCACTCGTGAATCTAAGTATTATAAACGCAAGAGTTAAAATAAAATGATAGAAGTTTAGCGTGCGGTTATACCTTCCGGAAGAGTTCGCGTACGCGAACTCTTTCTGATAACGGGTAATCCGTTTAGAGATCCGTGCACACTAACACGTTCGTTTTTGCGTTACGAACAAAACCGAGCACCTTGAACTGTTGTTGACCAGATCTAACCATGATTAACTGTTTGACCAGCTTTGATTGTGGTTTTAACTAGCATAAGTCGTGCTTAACTTGAACATTTAACGTGATTCGGGTTGCCGGGAATGACCAGAACAACCCTTTGATAGCTGTTAAGTCGTTTCCCACTCATCCCTAGACTTGATCGTCACCGCCGTGAATCCCGGCTGCCGGGTGACACCTCAACAGCAACTAAATGCGGTTAACAGTGTTATCACCCCAAAATCACCATTTCAACCACATCAATGAAATCAGATTGCGTCTCTGGTATGAACAAACAGAAATCAAGGTTGAGCATTTTAGATCTGTTGGTTTAAGACCCAATTTAAACAAGACTAACTTATTTGAAACCTCACCTTAGTCGATTACTACGACGAGCACTAAGGAGGTGGCGGCAGATCCTAACCACCGAGAGGAATCAACACTGTCGGCCGCAGGTGGAATTAGGGGATGCTCGAAGACGGGCTAGCATGAGCCGCAGCAGGCCGTCTCTGAGAAATTAGGTGCCCTGTGCAAATGTTAAAAATGGGCCCTATATGCGCGCACACAAATTGACAATAGTTAAAACAACAGTAAAAACACTATAAACAATATTGTTTTAGCAAAATGATGCATTTCAATGTTTCAAATAACTAAATAAAACATGACGTTATTCTAGCATTTTTTGATGTAAACTTGTTGATTAAATCTCCATAATCCACATTGTCTAGTATCTCATCTTCAATAGTATAATTGTCAATTCATTAAGTATTTCTTAAGACATTATTGATTGTAAGTATGACTTCAACAACTTCAATTGTGAAAAATTTCTTTCTGCATATGCTACGATTACCGGAATAGTTAACAGAATTCTATATGCAATTGATGCATTTGAAAAACAATCGACTTGCTTCAAATATTTTAAATATATATAATTAAAAGTTGAATTGTTATATTTGTTTGTTGTAAAATAAATTAAAATATATATAATATATACAATTTTTTAAAAAATTTAGGGCCCCCTAAAAAGTTGGGCCATGTGCGGTCGCACCTCCCGCACATGCTCTAAGACCCCCTTGAGCCGCAGCTCCCTTCCCTTAACTTTGCACGACCTTTCACACACACACACCCCATGTGTATTGCGGTTGTTGTTGGTACCCGGAGTTGTAGGCCACCGGAGGGACGATGGACCACCGTGGTAGTCGAGTTATTCTTCTGGAGGCATCATCGGAAGGTTAAGTCATGAGGTTGAAGAACATAGTCCGACTCACCATCGTGGTTGCCTTGTGAGGTTTGAGGTGCGCCGACTTAACGAGTGGTTGGCCGGAGGAGAAAGCTGAAGTTTCTCTTGTCGTCTTCGGGTGTTAAGCTGTACTACACTCTGTGAGAGCAGGTGGGTGGTTGGAGAGATCGTGTAGAACAAGGGTGGCTGGAAGGGGAGCTCGCCGGAGGGTGGGATCTCGCCGGAGATCGCATCTCTTTGTTTTCTTCATCACGATCAGATGAAAACACACTCATGTGTGTACTGCTGTGTGTATAGCGGCTGAAGAATTATGGGGGCAAAAGTCTTTCATTTTATTTTATACCTAGGATTTTGAATGGATGAGGAAACCCTAAGTCAGTCTGTAACGTGTGCAACTCGCATATCAGCCTATATGAATCAGTTGTCACCACCGATTATTATTTCGTGATTGAAACATGTTAAGAATAACAGGAAAAATAAATCTCATAATCGTAACTCGTCGAATAATAATTAATCCGAAGAATAACGAGTTTAACTCATTTAAGTCTGCGTAATTCTTTAACCACTCTAAAACGGCTCCATAATTGGATTTTAATAATAATGATAATAATAATGATGATGATCATAATAATAATAATAATAATAATATTAATAATATTAATGTTTCATGTTACGCATTAAATTATCATATCTTTAATAATAAACGAGCACCGAATGTTAATCGATTTAATTGCTTGTTTCCTATCGCAATTATTTAGATAATTTTGTAACAGTTCGATAAGAATCGTGTTAGCTCGAATGGGCTCATAAAATTTAATTTGGGCCTTAATTGAAAGACGTTTCTTGTTAGGCCTAGCCCATTTGGTTGGATCAACAACAACTCGTTTACTAAAATTTGACGAGTGTTACAGTCTCCCCTCCTTTAAGAAATTTCATCCTCGAAATTAGATATCACTTATTGGGAAGGAGACTGTAAGTTGTCTAGTGAGTTAATTCACTTGTAAGCGGGTTCCTTCAAATGATGGAACTAGTAGATAGTATACGTGAGTATGTGAATTAGGCATTCACAAAGCATTCCTTTAGCTTCATGCGTGCATAACTCTTGATCTAGTTTAAGGAATATGTCATTTTGATCATTAGCAGATCATAGGATTTGTACCCTTTAAGTTGTTTGTCATAAGAGTTAAATTAATAAACGGATTGACTAACTTCACCAATTAAATGTCAGACTCGAATATTCGATTAGGTTGTTCTCGCTAAACATTGTTACCGAGATATTGCTAGCATCCAATGCGATTATAGGTGGTCACTTATGCAATTCTCTTGATAACAACTTATGCTTCGGATCACCCATGTTGTCAACATTTTAAGGACCGCCTGAGCTAGCTCTATAAAGTTTAGGAGCTACAACCTTCTTCTAGGTCTTATAAAGGTTAGTCTTGAAGCTACAAAATCTTCCTTGCTAAACTTATGTTTGTTAGAAGTAACCATGAGTTTATTTGAATAATCCCTTTGATCACTTACTTACGACAAGAACCCTTACGAGTTAAGTACATTATTAAGCACTTTTGCTTGGCTAGCTTCCAACAAACTAGAGATCCTATAAGATCCTATTATTCGTTTGTTGATTGGTTAAAATACTCTGTCGGCATTCCTTCGAATAACGCTTATATTTAAGTCGAGGAGTATGAGACATATTGCTCAAAAGCACAAGTCCAATTAAGAATAACTCGACTTGTTTAACTGCGTATGAAGCAAAACAAGTTATGTCAATTAACTGGCTAACTGACTAGCAAGCCTTCGTCTCCTGTATTACTGCAAACATTTCTAATCGTTCCATCTTATCAATCAACTTCCTTCTTTTAAGTCGGTTGCTTCGCTTCAGACTTAGTCGAATTTTTTGTTTTAGGAGAGATAAGTCACCAATGCTTGATAAGCATGTGAGGAAATCATCATTTAATGAGAATACAACTTGTAGGTAGCAATTCCTAATTAACCCAACTCCTCAAACTGAGACAGGTTGATCCTTCATTATAGTATTTCCTTCGTATAAACCAGAGTTTGGATACTCATGGCACTTTCCGACCTTAAATCAATTTCTCTTCTAGATTGCTCACTTGACAATAATCATAAATAAGTCCTTGTGAATTAACACAAGATCTCTTGTGAATTTCCATCAACAGTTCATGAAATTATTTGTGCACGTCTTAAGCCTTCGCTACAATGATTCTTGAGTTCATCAACACTCACTACATGGTTGTATGAGTGGAAAATATATTAGCTTCCTTTCAGTTTTCCCACTATTGAGTGTTTGGTTATACTCTCTTTCTTAGGGATTGAGAGAATTTCGCTCATACCAAAATTTGTTCTTCGACTTGTGATTGCCAACCACTCATTCGGGATTATCAGTCAACTCTTAGGGTATAAAAGTCTTAAGAAGTTCAAGTGTATTGATGACCATCGTTGTCACACTCTTTTTACTTTGAAGGTATGTTGATCACAGATTGGATGTGGAGGGTACCCATTATGAGAGGTTTCTATTCTCCATCGTGAAAATAGTAAGTTTGTCTCCACACAGAACTTACCTTGTGGTCCATGTCCTAGTTTCACACAACTGGGAGTGAATGACATGAATGTAACATTTGTTAAAGTTGTCTCTAAAAGGTATGTTGATCAGGGTGACTTAACTTAGGTATTGTAGTCGTCTAAACATACACGATCAATGTTTGAGTTTAAGTGTTTGTGACTCATCAACGTATGATTGATAAACAACATCACCATCATATATATTTCATAAATGTATAGTTGTCAAGGACAAATTTTGTTCCATCACTGTGAAGGGGAATGCCAAAACAAGAATGTTAGCTAGAACATAAAATGAAGAGAACTTTAGGATAATCGTGTCGTCCTTGATAGGATCGGAGTTTGACAATCACTTCATTATTGAGTTTGAAGTCGTGTAGGAAATAAAATATGATTTCCGTCAACTATTGAGAATATATAATGTAGCTGGTGTATCTAGCCATATGAGGCTTAGGATAGTCAAGTCACTCATTTGTCTTAACTCGAGTGGTAGTTGTAACATTTGCAAATTCAGGTACGATCATTTAATCAAAAAGTCAGATTTTTACATTATGTTATCTTATGTTCCTAAAAAACGAACTCCTTGGTGATATATTCTTATAAGTAAATAATTAGATATATAAAAGAGTTATTATTGTTATAATAATAATTAATATTATTGCCACTTTAAAATTTCAAAATTTTAAATTTTCCCTCTCCTAGTTTCTCTCTCTACTCACTCTCTCTAGTCTCTCTCTGAACTCATATATCTTTAATTTTTCTCTCTCTAAGTTTCGAACACAAACATGCAACACATATCGGTCACTTTTCAAACTGTCTCTCTCGTTTCAATCACCATTTCTATTGATCTCACCCACAAACGCACACCATCTCTCAACTCGTGAACTCTCGCTCAAACTCCTATGTCGGTTGACCTTTATTTTGTTTGATTCAAATTGGTTTGTTAAAAAAACTTAAAATCCTAGATAATCGGTCAAAACTATCAACCCATTCTTCTCAACAGATCACCGAAACTCACCACTATCTCCACGTCACACATTTCCTCCACATCTCATCTTCTTGCTGGTGGTGGGACGTGTATATGTACATATGTGTACTACATTTTGGCTATGTACTAGATATATACACATATGTGTATCAATAAGTTGTGTTAAGCAAAGTTTTAGGTTGTCAACACTTGAAAGAATAAACGAAATCTTAGTAGTGTCTATGTTATTATGGGACACAAATGGTACGTTGGAACGATTGGCTCTATTCTCATTTGAAGCAAGGTAACATACACTATGAGTTTCGTAGCCCCTTTTTTACTATTTTGTTTTACTATATCAGGGTGAAAAATATGTTATACTCACTTTGTAACGATTTTTCAATGACATGTATGTTTATGTGATGCCTAAGTATACTAGGATTGCGGATTGCATGAGACGTTGTATTCTATTCTATTCTCATAAGTCCCGTTAATTCAAACACGGTCATTAATTCACGGGTTGAGCCACTGGATAGATATTGGATAGTACTATTTGGGCTGACAATCCCATTCATTACAAACTGGTCTTGCTAGATACAGTCAATTTAACACATGACACAATCAATGAATGAATATCTCCATCAATTCCAATGTAACGGATAACATGAGTTATATCACATAACTTCATTTAGTTATCACTATGAGCAGACAATCACAAGTTTGGATGTGGACTCATGTATATTGCATCCAACTTACTTTTGGTTACGCATACATCATTATAGCATGCTTGAGCGCTCTCAATACGTATACTATTTGTAACGAAAACCTACGTGCTTACCAGTTGACCGTTTTCAAACATGTTTTTCAGGAAAATAACCTTGAGGTAGGCTTGGAGTATCATGCTAGTAGAATATTTAGTAGAACTTGGTTTATTACGATTGAACAAGTTTTTAGTTATTTTAAGTCAAGAATTTGTGATAATTAGACTTGTTATTCTTTTGTTTTTATTGTAGACATTTTGAAACCTTGAATTTAGTTTACTCCAAGACTAGTATAAATAGACGCATAGTATACTTGTCTGGGTTGGATCCCAAGGCAGTGCTTCTAGACGTATTGAACACTCCTTGTAAAGTTCACGAATTTATCAATGCAAATTGCTTGATTTCTCTTCTATTTTGGATTCTGCACATTATAGAAGCTATTTGATGTTGTTTGCTAGTGTAAAGTTGATATCTTGATAAGCTTTTGGACCTACATATATGACATACACTACCGAGTTCTTAAGATAGTTGTAGTTTATAGTAACCAGACCAATTCTTTCTATAATTTTAAATGGTTCATCATACTTGAGAGCTAATTACCCTTTTTATTACTCATATCTTACAAAAATTTCAAAAGGATTTTGTGCTTTAGCTTAACATAAAGGCAAACGATACTTATGTCCATCGAATGTCTCAAATAGCACATATTGTATGCTTATATGATTGTAGTCATTAATTACTACCAGAATCGATTACACATGTTCTGAACTTTTCTTACAATGATTGATTTATATATTTGATTTTTCCATCTATTTTTGAATTTTTTTTGAAAATAGGTGGGTTTTGAGTGATAGTTGGGATTGTAGGTGGGTAGTTGGTTTGGTGGTGTTTCTAGGTATGTCGCAGGGGGTATGCGACATTGGGTTGAATTCACAGGGGGGAGCGACTTCCCCATCTCTGCAACACTACCAGGTGAAGGACAAAAAAAATAATAGATAATGGATGTCGCTGGGGGTACAAGCGACTACCATTAAAAGACAAAAAAAAAGTAAATGAACATCTCGTGTTGCAGGGAGTCAGGCAAGGTATGGACAAATAACATAAAGAAATCGCTACTGTGGGAAGCGAATTCATAGTGAATTGTCATGTCATTTTCAATGCTTTAAAACCAACGTGGGGAAGTCTTTTTTTTTTAATCAAATCGTTTTCTCAACCCACGAGTTTTTTTTTATTTTTGAATCAAAGTCGCTTTCTAAACCCACGAGTTCTTGTTCTTTTTAGTGAATCCAGGTCCACTCAAAGAGGATGTTTTGTTCTTATCAGATACTCATAGAGCGCATGCTTTATTTACTAACACCATACCAGATAACGTTCAACTTAATGTTAGACGTGGTGATCAAAAATTCTGGGAATACATCAGAGATCATCGTGTGCCAGATTCGGTTATGGCGTATATATGCGTTGCTGGATTTGGTGGCGTTATTGATTGTGGTTATAGAACCGTTGACCACGCTCTTATAACTGCTTTAGTGGAAAGGTGGCGACCTGAAACGCACACATTTCACTTACCATTTGGTAGGTTACAATAACCCTTCAAGACGTTCAAGTTTTGTAGGGTTTGTCTGTTAATGGGAGTGCTGTCTCTGGCATTGATTATGTTTGCTCCATTGAAGAAAATGTAGCAAAATGTGTTCAATTATTGGGGTTTACACCTCAGCAAAATGATATGATAGGAGGTAGGATAAAATTAGCACGTATTTTACGTGAAATTAAATCAGATTTTCCTGAAAATTCAACCGAGTTGGAGACTGTACAAAGAGCTCGGTTGTATATATTACATTTATTCGGTGCTACTTTATTTCCTGACTCTGCTAACCATATGGTACATTTGTTTCATTTAAATTATTTAATTAATTTAGAAGCATGTAACCAATATAGCTGGAGGAGTGTAGTTTTAGCTTGTTTGTATAGAAATTTGTGCAAAGGAACATCATATTTGGCCAAGGAGATATCTTGTCCGATGTTCTTGTTACAAATGTGGGCATGTGAAAGAATTACGTGCATGTCCCCAATTCTGTACTTTGATTTTGATTCTGATTCAACAAAACTATATGGTGCTCGGTATGTTTCACATATCAATATTTTAATTTTTTATTCTAGTAAATCATGATTAAATTTTTGATTAATTTTTAGATGGCGGTCTGACCTATCAGATAGCCAGACTATTGCACATGTGGTGAAAGGTTTTCACTCACAACTAATTGAACTACATGAAAGCATGGTGATTAGAGTTATATATTAGTTGAAATTATTTACTTTAATATAACATTTTATATTAATTTGGTTATAATTTATTTATTATTTATTCAGTTCAAATGGGCTCCCTATGATCATGTTTTATCACTTCTACCTCCAATCTGTACAAGTGATGTAAACTGCTGGAGATGTGAAACATTTATCATATACTGGGAAATTGTTGAATATCATGCACCTAGCAGGGTTAGTAGACAATTTAATATTCTCCAAAAAATCCAAACGCTTTACCAATTGACAAAGCTGAGCATAAACGGTTGCACGCTTTAACTCGGCATGCAAGGTACAGCAAACAAAGACTAGAGACGCGAACATCACCATTACACTCAAGAATGGGATGGTTGATTTTCTAATGTACTAGTTGGAGAATTTAACTTTTCTAGTGTTAGCATTGATTATAACAGTGGTTTTGGGAGCGTATCGTTTTGTATATAACTAACCCAGGGCATCATGAGGCAAACCCACATGGATATCAAAATCATGGTGGAAGATTTCAAGTGATGGTATGTTATATTATTTATTATTTATTATTTTTGGTTGTACATATAATTTGAAAGTTATTAATTTTGAAACCATAATATAGTTGTGCAGGTTGATGGTGTTACTCAAATGTATCAAATGACAGGAAATCTGATTGGAACGTTTCAAGAAAATGCTCAACATTTAGAGCCATTAAGAGATATGGCCAGTGATTTTATGGGAATTGTAAATCAGAGATCCCGTCTAAATTATCATACAACACATTTGACCACAAATAATGTTGAGTTTGGTGGTGACATTGTACCTCAAAGAGCACGTAGACGAACAAAAACACGTGCTCGTAGACAAGGAGGTGAGAATAATGCGAGAGCTGAAAATTTTGACGTTGGCGAACCTTCAAATCCCAATCAAGATGATTCACCCGTTTTTGAAAATGAAATCGGATATAGAGTTCATCCTCCAGACTCACCATTTTTTGAAGGAGAGGGGCCATCTAACTTTGGGACACTCACCCCTACTTTTTTTGATTTTCAACAGGGGGATGGAACAAAATTTCCATCAAGAATTCTACACACCATTTAACTCTCAGATACCTCCTGTCTCTCAAGATTTCACACAAGAAAATTATTTTCCTCCAAATCAAGAGGACAGTAACATGCCAAATTTTGAAGCTGCATCACAATACCATCTAATCTAAACAATAGGCCATCATGTAATGCAAGACGACCTCCATGTGGGACATAGTTTTATCTTACTTTTGTAAAAGAATTTATATGTCTGTAATGGTTACATTTTAATTTATTTCAATTTGTACCTTTTTATTTTACAATTATTTTTTTATCATTTCAACCCTATAAATACTTGCACCATCAAGCCCATTTTATCATTTCATCAACCTCTCTCTGTCTATCTCTCCATGTTATCATTTCATCTATAATCCTTTGTGTTACAAATGGCTAACAATCGCGGCAAAGAAGTAGTCGATGATGATGAATATCATTCGCAACCAGCACCGAAAGCATCAAAGTGGATTTTCCAAAAACGGAGGCGCCAACCAAACGAAAAATCAGAAAATGTTTCTTCCTCAACTTTAATTCAAAACACTGAAGAAGTCAGTCTTAAAAACCCTCACGAAGACAAATCCGAAAAAACAACTGAAGATGTAGAAGAAATTCCGCAGCAAAAACGCAAGTTGGCAATTCCAAATGAAGAGTCAAACAAATGGTCCCAAGATGTAGTCGAGTTTTATAATAACGGCGATGCTCCATTATGCTATTCCCTTTTTTTGAAAATAGGAAGCTTGATGGTGATTTTTGGGGAACATTATTGGGATATCGGTGCAATGGTCGTCTTTGGCCAATGGTTGAAAGTTTTTAAATTATTATTATTATTATTATTATTCTAATATATATTTGTTGTTATGCTAACATGTTAACTAAATAATTGACATGTTTTTGTAAAAGAATTCACAGCATATTGAAGGATGGGTAACACGAATGATGCGTGTTAGAGGTGCTAATTTTAGGAAAAATGGACCATCAGGGCTACGGTGGTCAATTCTACCACCAGAATTTCGTGATATTTTAATTTTAAAAGAAAGCAAGTTCGCTGCCAAATATGCTAACGGAACTCATGAACTGTACCCTCCATTTTGGGAGGTGGATTATGTTTACATTCCATTACGTACTCGTGTTGTAGAAGATTGGTATCTTGTAAGAATCAATTTGCAGACAATGGAATTGGTTCAGTACTCGCCAAACAAGGGATATGCAAAAGATTATCGTAGGCTAATTCAATTTCCTACCATGGATGTCCTTCCACTTAAATTTGACTTGGTTGTTAGATGAAATTCAATACTGGCAAAAATATGATGGAATTTTCATAGATAAAAGGGACAGATTCCTGAAAGTACACAATGCTAATGACGATTATGCGCCAAATGATGGAAGTGATCTAGGTGGTGACACATGTTTTCTCGCGTGTATGCTAATGAAACAATTAGTTGAAAATAAAACCGTTAACGTAAACGAGGATTTTAAAAATAAGTGTATGAGATATCGACTCTACATGGCAGAGCAATGCTATACTTGGTGTTTCATGCCCCGTGGGTAGAATATTGTTTATCAAGTAATTTGTAGAATGTGTTGTATTTTTCATAATTAATAATAAAAGCTTGTTTTTTTTATTTCATAATTATTGTATTTAATATATATTATGCACTACTCAAGCATTTAATTCAAAATTAATACAAAAACAACAATAATAGTACAAAATAGAACTACAACATTAATACGACAACATTTTTTTAAAATTAAGACTACAAAAACAAAGTAATTCTCAAAATATTATGGATGAGAGTTTCCACATGTTAGCCTGTTATGCCCCGTTCCACCACATATTCCACATCTTCGAAGTATCGGTTCATCGGGATGACGAAAATCCATCTTGTTTTGTATTCTCCGCACACGTCTCCTGCCTCGAGATGATATAACTTTTGTAGGATCTCCAATGATTCTCCATCCCGGGTCTCTCCAACATTGAGGGTGGCTGATTGGGTAATAATGACCAGCGTATTGTCGTCTATACGTAACAGTCGTGTACACTTCGTTAACAATATTTCTTTGAAGCCTAGACACAATGTGACACCCGGCAATTTTAGGTAAATTGCAACACTCATTTCACATCCATACTTGTTGCAGTTCATTTAATTAGGTTTCATTAGATGAGCTAAACACAACCACAAAACAATAATTCGGATAATTATTGAATTGTGCATTACACGTCGATTAGGATTAATCAAGCGTGCAAACACTTCGTAAGACACGAACACAACATCTTTTGGTTACTTTTGTACACACTAATATTCATCCATCATATAATATAACTGTATTGACTAGCTATCAATCGATACTGCATTGTAATGATATGTAAATCTGCAAAACTCTTACTTTAAACATTTTTGATGTTTACTGCTGAAACAAACCTATGCACTCACCAACCATTGTGTTGACCCTTTTACTCGCATGTTTTCTCAGGTAACTAAGGCACGCACACAAGGATAGGATGCTAGGATGGAGTCCCATGCATCAGCTTTAGTGTCTTAGGCCATTTGATAACAAATAACATTTGTATTGTTATGTAATGTTACATACTTAAACTGCTTCCGCACTACTACTCTTTATGATTTGAAAACTGTTTAAACTTTTACTTCCGCAACTCTGATTTACTAAACTGTTTTATCCAAGTTATTGGATGTACATATGCAACAGACATGTAGGTCCCACAACTGTGTGACCAGAGACTGCGATCCTGCCAGATCAGTCCAGTCACGCCCTTTCGTTCAGGCCGGGAAGGCCGGGGTTCGACAGATTGGTATCAGAGCCACCAGTTATTGCGAATTAGGTTTGCATTTAGTGAACTTAGTCTATAACCACTAGTCTCCACACAACACATAGTGCTTAGTATTAGTACTACTTGCATACATTATCATACATATACCCAATACGCGCAATCTAGATATGACGTCATTGTCATCACCATCTATGCTCGCATACGACCAAAAGGAGCAGATTGTTCCTACACCTTCATTTTCAACACTACCGGTAGCAGCTGAGTTACCGAAGCAAGCACCAACTATCACCTGAAGACAGCGCGTCTGAGCCATCGCAGGAGGAGCAGCCGGTACCCATATGCTACATCACGGTGCCCGAATCGAAGAGGAGACGACAAGAGCTGATCGGGGATGCAATCAAACAAGTCAAGGGATGAAATAGGCCCTATGGCTCATTACAACAAGTCAAGGGATGAAATAGGCCCTATGGCTCATTACAACAAGTCAAGGGATGAAATAGGCCCTATGGCTCATTACAACAAGTCAAGGGATGAAATAGGCCCTGTGGCTCGCTAAAACAAGTCCAGTGATGAAATAGGCCCTGTGGCTCAACCTTGATTAGAAAAAAACATTGATTCTCTTTCCAACTCCTAAACAATATTTTTGTAGCCTTTTGGTACTTCTACATATACGGCTTGCAAGAACCATATGAGGAGATTCCAAACTTAACTCATTGTCACTCTTAGAATACCACCGAACGAACATTGTCGCTCGAGTTAAGAAGAACTAGAGCGAGCATGCGGAGAGATTTCGTTACGGGTGCATAAGAAACTCCTTGACTGCTAGGTGGTCATCTACAAGTAGCTATCCTAGCATCCACACAATGAGGTTCTCGACACCAAATGGGATAAGGAAAACAAACTAAAGCCAAATAGCTATCCTTATAGGATCTACGCAAGACCCTTTAATATCATTTCGCTCGCGTAACTATCCCTAGTAATAGTTTCGATAGGCTATTCAGCCATACCTCATATGACTCTTGTTTAAATCTTGATGACATGAATAAACCCTGAATCCAGCAAAAACTAATAAGCCCGGAGTAGGAGGAACTAGAATTCTTATGTAAGGTAAATTGACGATCATGGTGCGCAACATAATCGTGAATTTACAGGTACGCATGAATTATGGCAAATTCTATTATGAGCCTATTTTTGAAAACACATACATTGATATTCGCTTATCCCTTACTCTGATGGTTGCAACGGAATCCAAGCAACGTATCAAGATTTCAACATAACATTCATCAAATTTCCAGCTATAGTCCAGATTACCATGTATTAATGAAGACCTCATGTTGCGACTTTACACTTTACTGAAGCAAAGTATCAAATTTTCTAATGAGAACCTTGATAAGGATCCTGAAGAGGACCCCATGGAGGAGCCACCTGACAATGCATCACCCATACTAGACTCACCTGAGCCTTAAAGGCAGTGTCTTGAGTCAGATTGACTCGGGACCTGACCAGACGACCGAATTGAGTGTCTTGCAGAGGAACTGAGATATACAAATACCCGACCTGCAGAACTTTGTAGCGTAGTCAACAAGATGGATCGGGATATAACCCAGTTGATTTCACTATTCAAGGCAGCCGAAGACCGGGCTGCCATCGCTAAAGCTAGAATCGAAGAACTGGAAAACAAGGTCGCCGATCCAGTTCCAGAAGAACCTGACACTAAGGAAGAGGAACCAGTGGCGGATGCTGATTCTATCCCACTATCGATAATGTCTTCGATTAACTTAGCATAGACCTGGTAGAGACGGGTTGTGTCTCTGTACTCGAAATTTTGGAATATTAGTGTCTTGGGTAATAAATGAATTGTAACCGGTACAACTTATTATATATCAAGACTAATATCTGTTATTGAAAATCTTGTCTATGCCAATCAATACATGTTTTCTTTTATATCAATCACACGCCACATTAGTCATTAGACCTACACTAACGCTTATTTTCGCTATGAAGATCATGGCTGGAAGACGCGGAGGATGCAAGAACGCGGGAGGGTGTGGAAACATTAACCTCACCGTAACGAAACTGAACGCACTAATCAACGAACGAGTTGAGGAGGAAATCGCTGCACGAGAAGCTGCACGTAACCAAAGTCAACTAACCCAGGAGACAAACCCTAATCCACCCCACTGCACATTCAAAACATTCTTAGACTGCAACCCACCTTCTTTCAATGGTACGGAGGGTGCTGTCGGCCTCATCCGATGGATTGAGAAATTGGAATCAGTTTTCATCATAAGCAACTGTAGGGTTAATGATCGCGTGAAGTACGTAACAGGAACCTTAGAGGGAGCAGCCCTCACTTGGTGGGACACAAATGTTCAAACCATAGGACGAGAAACATCTAATGCTATACCTTGGGAAGAATTCAAAAGAATGATGAACCACGAATATTTTCCTCACGACAAAGTTCAAAAATCAGAAACGGAATTTCGGAACCACAGGATGATTGGTTCTGAGATCGAGGCATACACTTTTCGATCTTATGAGTTGGCACACATGTGCCCAGAAATGGTGACCCCAGCCTACAAACACCTCGCAAGATACATTGAGGGATTGACACCACAGGTTCGGGATATGGTACTATCCGCTGACCCTACCACCTTATGACAAGCCGTTTACCTAGCTCATGAACTGACCGATACGGCAGTTATTCAGGGATTATTACCTCCACGTGGCCCAATAATCGAAACCACCGACAACAAATGCAAATGGGATAACACTCTAAACGAAACCCCCACTCTACAACCACCAAAACGACGTAAGGGTGCCTATGTCGGCAAAAACCCAAAGTGCAACAACTGTAATTATCATCATCAATGAGGACCGTGTGAAAGATACCGATGCCAACGGTGCGGAAGCTAGGCCACGCAGCTAAGAACTGCAGGGGTGAACTAGTGACCAAAATTCCACAGCCACAACAACAGCAATACAAAGCACCAATGGGTTGCTTTGAATGTGGAAAGCCAAGGCACTTTAAGAGGGACTGCCCCCATGTGAAAAACAATGGGAACGAAGCACCGAGGAGTTGTTTCGAATGTGGAAATCCAGGGCACTTCAAGAAGGACTGCCCGCATCTGAAGAACAACAACAATAACGGGAACAACAGCGGTCCGAAGGGACGAGACCTCGTGATTGGGGCTAAGGAAACCAGAAATGATCCTAACCTTGCAACGGGTACGTACCTCTTAAACAATCATTACTCTTCTGTATTGCTGGATACTGGAACTGAGAAAAGTTTTATATTTAAGCGTTTTAGTAAATACTTGTAGTAACCCCAATATCTTTAGATATTGAATACACCGTAGAGCTAGCTGATGGTAAACTGATTGTAACTAAGCACATTATTTGAGAATGCACTTTAGAACTAGCAAACCATAAGTTTAAGATTGACCTCATGCCAGCCACACTAGGCAGTTTGAGGTTGTAGTGGGAATGGAATGGTTGTCTAAAAACCAAGCTGAAATCACTTGCCACGACAAGGTTGTGCGCATACCTCTCCATGGTGGAGAAACCCTAGTTATCAGAGGTAAAAGGAGCAACACTCCTTTGTCCCCATGTAGAAGTGGGAACAAATCTCCATGGATTTTATTACCAAATTACCCCGTACTCCTAGTGGATGTGACACTATCTGAGTAATTGTGGACCGACTAACTAAGTCAGCACATTTCCTTGCGATTAGGGAAAACGACAAGATGGAAAAACTAGCCAGAATCCATGACAAGGAAGTGGTCTCGCGACATGGAGTTCCAATATCCATCATTTCAAGATCGAGACGCTAGATTCACTTCTAACTTCTGGAAATCATTACAAAAGTCGCTTGGCATGTGGTTGGATATGAGTACAACATACCACCCACAAACCAATGGCCAGAGCGAACGCATAATACAAACTCTCGAAGACATGCTACGAGCGTGGGTAGTAGACTTCGGCAACAGCTGGGAAACTCACCTACCATTGGTAGAGTTCTCCTCCAACAACAGCTACCACACCAGTATTAAAGCAGCGACTCTTGAGGCCCTCTATGACAAAAAGTGTCGATCACCCATCTGTTGGGCGGAAGTGGGCGACAGGCAGCTCACAGGCCCGGAACTTTTGCATGAATCAACAAAGAAAATCGTGCAAATCAGGATCCATATGGCAGCAGCTCGAGGTCGTCAAAAGGCGTAATTCGTTTTGTGAAACGGGGAAAAACTAAACCCACGGTACATTGGACCATAGAAATCCTTAAGAGGATTGGTCCAGTGGCATACCTACTCAACCTACCAACCAAACTCGATAGAGTTCGCAACGTATTTCATGTCTCACACTTGAAGAAATTTATATCCGATAACACACTCGTGATTGTTAGAGTTCGATGGAACTTGAAACGCGGATCTGAATTCACGTGAAGATCAGATGATGCACAAATATCCCCATCTCCTCAAACGGTCAACGTCACACGTCGACAACAACGAATAAATTTCGGGACGAAATTTCCTTTCAAAAAGGGGATGATGTGACAACCAGAAAATTTTTTATCTCAAACACTACCAACAACAACCAAATTTCGGGACGAAATTTCTTTCAACAAGGGGATGATGTGACACACGACAATTTTAGGTAAATTGCAACACTCATTTCACATCCATACTTGTTGCAGTTCATTTAATTAGGTTTCATTAGATGAGCTAAACACAAACACAAAACAATAATTCGGATAATTATTGAATTGTGCATTACACGTCGATTAGGATTAATCAAGCGTGCAAACACTTCGTAAGACACGAACACAAACTATCGAAGATAATTCGAGGAATTATCGAAACATACACACGAGTCTCACGAATGTTGGTGATCAATCAAACTTATGTGCTATTATATGATTATGTGCTAAACATGTATTAGGTGTTTAGGATAAGCATTAAGAACCGAGTACGAGCGAAACCGAATCATTGAAATCGAAAAAAATGTAAATGGACCCATCGCAGTACGCGAGGGACACATGGCGAAAGGCTTCGCGATACGCGATAAGATTTCTGATCGGCCTTCGCGGTACGCGAAGGCCATGAAGATCAAATTTTTTTATAAAATCAATTCCATTCCATTCACTTCCTATCCGATCTTTAACCAATTTCTTCGAAAAACCTCGTCTATACTCGACCAAAACCCACTGATATCAGTCTCAAATCCCCCTGGTAACATCCTTGGAGCAATCCCTTTCATTGGTGGATCATTTGGAGTCATTGGAGCTCAAGGAAGGTGTCGAGAACCGTCAAGAAGCATGGAACGACCATCAAACTAGTAGCTTGCCATCATCAGAAGATGTTCTAGCTTGGATTGGTAGCTCTAAGGTAGTTTTATTTGCTTAATAGTTGTTAGATCGTACATACAAGGGCTAAAAACCCACATGCAACTCCATATGACCATCGAGTACGAATTTGTTGATGATTTTGTGGGATATTGTTGTAGATTTACTGATCTTATAGCTTAGAAATGTTAGATTCGAGTTTTGATAGAGTTATGTTTGATTTGATGATGATTTTGGTAAACTTGCCATAAAAGGAAACTTTTATGTTGCATGTCTTAGATTTGTGATGATCTAGACATGTTAGACATGTCTAGATGTTGTCAAAAGTATATTGAAGTGTTTAGAAACACATTTGGGTGTTTGATTTTGTGAAAAACATGATTTTGAAGAAACTTACTATTTATGGAAACTTTTGTAAATCAAAAGAGGGCTTTTGATGTTTACGAATGTTTTGATGAACTTTGATTCTTGAAATATGTTTAAAAATGATTTCTAAGCATATTGGGAACTTGGATTTGTGAAAACGTGTTTTTAAACAGATACTTTCCAAATAAGGAAACTTTATTTGGGTAAAATGACATAAATGGTAATTTATACACAAACAACATATTTCAAAGTGTTTACATATGTTTTACAAGTATACTAGATTATTGATTTTATGAAATGGGATTTCATAACCATACTTTCCAAAAGTAGAAGCTTTCTAAATATAGAAAGTTTCCCGAAACGAGAACATTAGGATTTTCAAAACTTGATTTTCATGAAAACATTATGAGTTGAGTCATAGGATGCATTTTGATATCTTACTTGCATTAAGACAACTTAACACAACAAACGTGTCACCAACGATTCGCCGAGTCAACACAAGTCAACACACACACTCGGTTGAGCACACCGACACTTGGAGTTGTATGGATTACAACACACCACAAAACGCATACTCACAACCTATATGGTTATAGGTTCATACTAGCAGGTGCTAGCATTCGCAAGTAGCAAGCGTAAAACCGGAACTGCTTCATCAGGTGAGTTCACGGCCCCTTTTTACATTTTCTACCTTTGGGGGAGAAAACATTGCATACAACTGTTTTTGAACAACAACATCTTTTGGTTACTTTTGTACACACTAATATCCATCCATCATATAATATAACTGTATTGACTAGCTATCAATCGATACTGCATTGTAATGATATGTAATTCTGCAAAACTCTTACTTTAAACATTTTTTATGTTTACTGCTGATACAAACCTGTGCACTCACCAACCATTGTGTTGACCCTTTTACTCGCATGTTTTCTCAGGTAACTAAGGCACGCACACAAGGATAGGATGCTAGGATGGAGTCCCATGCATCAGCTTTAGTGTCTTAGGTCATTTGATAACAAATAACATTTGTATTGTTATGTAATGTTACATACTTAAACTGCTTCCGCACTACTACTCTTTATGATTTGAAAACTGTTTAAACTTTTACTTCCGCTACTCTGATTTACTAAACTGTTTTATCCAAGTTATTGGATGTACGTATGCAACAGACATGTAGGTCCCGCAACTGTGTGACCGAAGACTGCGATCCTGCCAGATCAGTCCAGTCGCGCCCTTTCGTTCAGGCCGGGAAGGTCGGGGTGCGACACACAACCCTGTAGACAGCCTCTATATAATCAAACAATAATACTTCGTACTTTTTGGCCCTACTATCACGATGATTAGACATTCGCCACATACGAGGGGGTAATGCTGTATTGCATTTCCATGCAATTTCATTTTGTTTCACAAATTGTTGAACATCTTTGTTGAAGGTATAATCAATACAAGCCTTTATTGGTAGTAACCTTGCTTCACGTAGTGCATTATTTATGCTCTCTGAAATATTCGTCGTTAGGTTACCCCATCGACGATGATTCTTATCACCAACAAGCGTCCACTGACTTTGATCAATACCTTTCAAATATTCCCATGCATCCTGACTGATTGTTTTCATTTGTCTGACACAACTCACATATTTTCTACGTTGTGTGGTGCTACCAATACTCCAACACAACCTCTTCAAACTTACATTCTTAAAGTTTTTCGTGAAATTACTTCAAACATGACGGAGACAAAAATGATGGAAAGCATTCGATTCCATCCACTCTTTAAGATTATTCATGGTGTTAATAATGCCTTTATGTCGGTCAGAAATAACACACAGTTTTCTAAGATTTATGTTTGCAATATTTGACAGAAACTGATGAAAAAACCAACGCCAACTTTCAACTGTCTCCTCATCTAGAATAGCATATGCTATCGGCAATATGTAGTTATTTGCATTTTTTGTAACAACAATCAATAATTTGCCACGATATGATCCCTTCAAGTGAGTACCGTCTACCGTTATAACCGGTAAGCAACAATTAAATGCTTTAATAGCAGGACCAAATGCCCAGAACACGTATTTAAATGTAGCATATTGTGTTGAACTGTTGGGATGATGTAACCATTGTACAACTATATCAGGGTTTGCTGACTTCAATGCTGTAATGTATTTCGGCAAGTCGTTAAAATTACTCTCCCAAGTATCGTAGATACTTTCTATTGCGATCCTACGACCATGCCAAGCTTTATCATTAGAAACATCAACATTTAACTTATTCTTAATATATGCTAGAACTTGTTTTATTGGATAACTGTTATCAACATGGATTAACTCTATGATGTGTGCAACAATATCTTTGGATCTTAGGCTTTGGTTATTATTGGATACAACTGTTCCGTAACAGTTATGTGCAGGAACCCATCTGGTGATTTGCCACATGTGAGCATTCTTCCTTTTAGATGTCGTCACATGCCATTCACATTGATAAGAAGAAATGTTAGGATGCGATTTTATGTAACTTTTGCTCATTGTGTAGCATTTCGCTTTAAATAACGATGGTCTACTGTCTCCTACTATAATCTCTCGATTACGAGCAACATTCCACCTTCGGATTGCATGTGTTACCACATCCTTACTTTTAAAATACATACCAACACGAATTTCATTTGCAGCTTCATTCCAAACATCCATGTCATCTTCAACATCAAAATCAGGAAGCTCGTAATCTTCTAGCCGCTCAACATCATTAGAATAAAGAACTAGTCCCTGAGAGAAACCTTGATAAATTCCAGCATTGTAATTAACTGTAGAAGGTGCTTCTACATCATCATCATCATCATCATCATCTGACTCTTCGGCTAAGGGAACAACTTCAGTATCTGTTGATTTTTCTGATATATAATCATCAGAGTTATCGAAACCGCCATCATCATCACTACCACCAACATCATAATCGTTATCTCCACCACCGCCGCCATCATCACCACGTTGTGTGTCAAATGATTGTTGGAATGAAGAATCTTCTAAAGTTAAATACTTTGACGGACCGGCTTCATATTTCCCGATTGAAGAAGGACATGCTTGTTGTGCCGGTGTTTCAAAAAGTCGGGTAAGATTCATACAACTGGATTGTTGATATGGAATAATTGGCTCCATTCTTATGTATAAATTAGCTCGAAAATTTGAATCGATTTCAGCTAAATAATACATTATTTCTAAACTTTCGTCACCAATAATATGCGATGATTCAAATATCCCTTGAAACGTGTAGTATAATATTAAAGTCAAACTAAATGACTCCTTATTAGTTTGAATATGATTATTAATCATATCAACTAATTCTTTATATCCCAATTTATGACGAATAATAAAAGAAGACGAAAGAGTAGATTCATCACACTTAACAATTCCATTTTCGTAAGAAATCTGACCACCCCGAAAATTTTTCACTAGAAACGGATTATTTAACATACTGATAATACGATAATACAACAGAACACATATAAATGAGAATTGAGAAGTGAAAAGATATATATATATATATATATATATATATATATATATATATATATATATATATAGGGGATGGTTCCATTGCTAACCCTCCCTTACAGCGTTAACCTTGGCAAAAAATGCCCGAATATTTGAAATTTTTTTCATGGCCTTTATTATATATAAATAGGGGGTTTCTTTTTTGTGTTTTTGCTAATTCATCACCGTTTAGAATTTAAATCAAGTGTAAGTAAGTGTAAGTTTGCGTTGCACTGCTTACATCAGATAGTGTAACTCAAACTTACAATTGTTTTAAATTTTAAACGGCGATGAATTAGCAAAAACACAAAAAAGAAACCCCCTATTTATGTATAATAAAGGCCATGAAAAAATATTCAAAGATTCGGGCATTTTTTGCCAAGGTTAACGGGTTAACGCTATAAGAGAGTGCTATCATTTGATCATCTCCCTATATATATACAGGGGATGGTTCGAATGTTAACCCTTCTTTATTGCGTTAACCAAAGAACTACATCTTATTACTTTGGGGCCCACATTAAAGTAAATCTAAATGTTTAGGTTTTTTTCTTCTTTTTTTATTAGTGTAAGTGGATCCTACATTAATTAAAAAAGAAAAAAAACATACACCTTTAGATTTACTTTAATGTGGGCCTCAAAGTAATAAGATGTAGTTATTCGGTTAACGCAATAAGGAAGGGTTAACATTTGATCCTCTCCCTATATATATATATATATATATATATAAAATATGTCGCATGCCCCCCATGCAACATTCATTATTATTTTTTCTACGATTTGAAATATTTTTTGTCTTTTAATGGAAGTCGCAATATCCCCTAGCAACATTCATTAATCTTTTTTTTTTATTTTCTTTGTCTGGCCTCATATCTCCTCATCTACGAATTGAATTTTTTTTGTCTTTTAATGGAAGTCGCAACCCCCTAGCAACATCCATTTAATTAATTTATTTGTTGTCCTTTATCTGTCAAAGTTATGCAGAGATGGAGAAGTCGCTCCCCCCTTGCGAATTCAACCCAATGTCGCGTACACCCCCCTGCGACATACCTAGAAACACCACCAAACCAACTACTCACCTACAATACCAACTATCATTCAAAACCCACCTATTTTCAAAAAAAATCACTATTTGTAGATAACAAATTGTACTCAAATCTAGTTGCATTTCTATAACTTCTTGTAGTGCGTGCCAACATTTCCATATAAAACAACTCATGCGAGTTACTTAATACTCCCATTTTTAGTTTTTGTAAAGCTTTAGGGATGTTATATATGTCATTATACAAAACATATTTATTCATTGAGTCGAAAATATATACATGATGCAAACTTGTAGTTCCAGTAGACTTGATTTAGATGCTATGTGACACTATGTGTTTAAATGCTTTTGGGATTTATAATACAAGTTGTTTCATACATCAAACATATATTAGTAAGAATGTTGTTACATTTTTCGCAATGACTTAGGTCTTGTGCTAAAAAGGTGAAATGTACACTATTGAAAACTTGTTAATTATATTGCTTAAATCAAAGAGCTAGCTGTGTGATGAGATGAGAAAATTTAAGTCCCGAAATAATATGCAACAAACAAATTTTTTACTTAGGACTCTTAACATTATTTTGGGTATGTAGTCCCAATATTTTCTTATAGGAAACAATGTCTTGTGTGGTTGACTACTATGATAGTGACACGCCACCCCTATCTCTAGATGGGGTGTTACCAAAAACCTTAAAGGTTACAATAATGATATTGAATTTGTATGAATTAATAAAACTGCATCTTTTAGGGAAAAAAAACTTTATTAGAGAGTCTTGACGAAGAATTACAACAAATAACAATACTTTTCGTATGATATATATGATTGCCAAAACCTTTCTAAAACTATCTCTATACCCAAGTGTAATTGTGCAAAAGTGAAGGGACCACTTTTGCCATATAAAATGATCCTAGACTTTGTAATGAGCAATAATGAAGGGACCAACTTTGTCATATAAAAAGAACCGGCCTGGTATATACAGCAAACCATAAACCCTACAAGCGGATGAACACCCGCGCCATCTCATTTGAAGTTGGTACCTGGGATTTAGGGTTTATCAAATCCAGTCAGAAAAAACCTTAATTAGTTAAACGAACTCGCTACAACAATCTTCGTTCTAATTATCTCCAACAATGGCGACATCAATTGCTTCACAGCTGCAAGCAATTAGGTCAATTGTTAAAGTGGCCGACACAGAATCTAACAAAAGACCGTTTACTCGCCCCTCAATCTTGTTCGATGCTAAAGAAGCAGCTGATATTGATCTTGATACTCTCTTTAACCTTGCCCTATCAGGTATTGATATCGGTATAAATAGCATGGTACTCGTTTTGCAGAATGATATTGTACTTAATGTTTTTTTTAGGCTGCTAAAACTGTTTTTTTTTTTTTTTCCTTTTTAATGCAAATTTGAAATGGGGTTGTGGAGTCAATCCAGCTGCAAAGTTTATGTAGCTAGTAATTGAAATTTTTGAAAATTTAAATTCTATGCCCTCTTTTGAGTTACGAAGTAACTTGATTAATTTTTAAGGGATGTTCTAGTAATACTGTAAGGACTTAAAACCACGAATTTAACAAGCTAAAAATTTATGCGTCACAGTTTCTGATAAAATTCAGTGTACTGCTAGTTCTTAACTGATGAGTTGCAGTTTATTTTAGCATATTAGCTCTGCAAGTTGTATATTGTTGCTATTGCAGCATTAGCAGGTTGGAGATGTGGGTTTGGTATTAATCAAGTTTGTAGTTTTTGGTACTTGTCTATATGGTCAAACCATAAGTTGGATCAACCACCTGATATATTGGTTTATGCCAAGTCACTGACAAGTTTGTATCAATGCAAGGCTTTGAGCAGTTTTTAACTGTCCAGCCATTAATTTTTACAAAGACATGCTAAAAGATGATTATTAATTTATAAAGTACAACAATGCTTCAGTCAAGCTTACTGGTATTTTGACCGGCCATTGAATGTAGCAACTGAAGTTTTCATCTGTTGATGGATTTTAGGCGCTTAGGATCTTTCACATTGAGAATTTATAATAAGCATATAATTGTTTGTTGAGCCAGAAGATTCAATATTATTGCAATGGTTTCTCAGGGTTGGAGATTCTTGTGAGCCAAGATGAACGATTTGGGAACTACAAGAATGATTTGTTCGCACATAAGAGTAAAGAATTAGATAGAGAACTGATGGGTATTGAAGAGAATAACCAAATCAATGCTTCAGTTAGTTCTTATTTGCGGTTGCTTTCAGGATATTTTCAGTTACCTTCAGCCCTTCGGACACTCGAATATTTAATTCGTAGATACAAGTATGTATTATACATTCATACTTTCTAATTCTTACTTGACTTTTTCATATTCTTCCCAATTTTCAATATTTAAGCTTTATTGTATGTCACGGTTTGTGTCTGTTGTCGGGTTAAGGTTTAGTTTGAGAGGAGTTACATTTTTTTAATTGTTACCCCATATTTGTACGTCGAGATATATATCTATTCACACATTCTTGTACTTTTTATAGGATCCATGTGTACAACATAGAGGAGCTGATTTTATGTGCTCTACCTTACCATGATACACATGTCTTTGTCCGCATTGTGCAACTTCTCGACACAGGGTAAGAAATGGATTATTCCTCACCTTATATTCTATTAGAGGTGGCAACTTCAGATCGTTTACCTATTGGGGGGGGGGGAGTGGTTGTTTTTCGTTATGCCTTTCTTGCACGGATGAAATGGGTTGCAAGTTTCTCATAGTATTACTTTTAATGCATAAATCGAATTGAATCATTCTATTCAAATGCTCATATTAGAAAAAATAATTCTTGAGGATGATCCATATGGCTCGACCCTTCCTGTGACATGTTAATTAACCTGCTCGAGACACTCATTTGGTTACTTTTCTACTGTATTTTTTTTCATCTTTCTGGAAGTTTAATAATGGTTTTTTGAGTGTTCGCATTGTGATTATCTTTTTTGTTATGGTTTAGACATGGTAAATGGATGTTTCTTGAAGGTGTTAAGACATCTGGTGCTCCACCCCCTAGAAAGGTTATTGTGCAGCAATGTGTGCGTGATATGGGGATTTTAGAAGCTTTATGCAACTATGTAAGTTTGGTGCTATATGCCTACATAATAATGAGGAACATTTTTCTAAATCTATGATCTATCATGTTACCTTTTTTCAGGCTTCACCTTCCAAGAAAGTTCAACCATCAAGGCCTGTGATAAGCTTCTGTACTGCTGTTGTTATAGAGGTTTTTGGCTCACTTCCTGTTATTGATTCTGATGTGGTAAAGAGAATTCTTCCATATTTGGTTTCCAGCCTTCAGAGTCATTCAAAAGGAAATATAGATCACAAGGTGAACATTTTGATGATCTTAGGCATTTGACCGTTAATTAATTTTTATTATCGAACCGCGCCCTTAGTCGAAAGTTGCATTTTCTCTATGATGGAGTTTTTTGTTCCCTGCTCAATATTTTATTGATTTTTTTTATTAGGTATCTAATCACAGTCGGTCTAGCTGTAGCAAACAAACTCATACACAATCAACCAGAAAAGTGAATAGACATGAGATTGAGATTTATTGTGGTTTGGTCAAGGTGACCTACATCCACTATGCAACTAGGGTTTATCTTTATTAGGTGCTTCAAGAATACAATTATATCTTACATGCATTTATAATACCAAGATTAGGGTTAGTAAATTAGGAAACTAAATAATCAACCATAAACATCAAGAACATCACCATTAGCTATTCGTGCCTTTCTAAAATAGGTACCTTTAGATTCACCATCATTCCCCCGTTGTGTGTAGCATGAAACAAAGATCCTGAATCCATAACCCAAAAGTCTATGGTGCTTTCCACACTACACATCAATGCATCATCATAGCTGATGGCCTCAACAATGTTCACCTCTGTAAATTTTCCATGTTTCTTATTTGGACATTGACTCTCAACATGTCCAACCTCATTGCAGATCCAACACTTCACATACTTTCGAGTTTTAGATGAACTCCTTCGACAACTCCCACTGCTTTTGTTGTTTTCCCTCCCCTGCCCATTTGTAACATCTCAGAAGACGATCCACTACCAATGCTTTTCCTGCAAATGTCATCACCATGCGCAATATCCCAGACCCCTTCAAATTAAAACTATTAGTCCCCGCATAACTAGTAACAACTGCTACAGTTCCAGACCAACTATTAGGCAAAGAAGATAGCAGAATCACATCTTGAGTCTCATTATCAAACTTCATGCCCACAGAAGCTAACCTGGACATGATCGAGTTAAGATTATTATTTTGACCCGTAACCAAGCGACCTCCAATAAAACTCGACACCCAAAAAAACTTAAACCAGTAGTTTTTTTTCTTCTTGCAGCCTGAATGACCAACAATTTCAAGGGTTCAAATCTGAAATCCTAATTGCAGAAAACACCCAAAACAACCCAACCGAACAGCCCCTAACAGCAACCAGCAGTTCGGCAATGTAATCAGAACCGAACAGCAGCAAGTTTAACAGTAACTGGACAGCAACCTTCTCTACAGGTTCTTCTTTTGCTCCTGCGATTGAACCAGTTCAGAACCGTGTGTTTACCAGAACTGTGGCTCTGATACCACTTTTTAGGTATCGAATCAGAGTTGGTCTAGCGGAAGCAAACAAACACATACACAATCAACTAGAAAGAGAATAGACACAAGATTTAGAGTGGTTTGGTCAAGGTGATAAGCGTTGGAATTAATCATAATGTTCACAACAAAATAAAAGGAATTGGTAGCTGAAAGTTAGGAGTTTATTTTTGGTCTAAATAATTATGAGTTTTTTACTATTTTGTTTTTGGTACGAGTCTTATATTTGGTAAGTTTATGTTTAGGTGTTTTCTTTTTAGCTTAAAGGCTAAGCTAGGGTTAGAGGCTATATATATATGTATCATGCGATTTGATAAATCACATAATGAAGCTTCAATCGAATAGTCGATCATGGTTTGATCAAACACCAATTTTCTGTTTCATCTTTTCTTTTCTTTTACTTTTCGGGTTCAATCGTTGGCATCCTGGGCTTCAATATGCATCCACTATGCAACTAGGGTTTATCTTTATTAGGTGCTTTAAGAATACAATTACATCTAAGGGGTATTTATAGTACCAAGATTAGGGTTAATAAATTAGGAAATTAAATAATCAGCCATGTTAGGGCCGACTGCTACAAATCTAACAGCCCCTAGGGCTGACTGCTTCTAAACCCTGCTGATGTACCAGTCGTGAACAATGCCCAAAGCCTTTACAACCCAACAGTTTTTTTCCAACTATGGATATGGATAATGGGACTGTATTGTTGGTCTACTTCCATAGTTGTTAAAGGCGACCTAGGCCCTTGGGCGAGGCAAGGCTCACTAAAAATGCTCATGGCAGTCCCGAAGAACTCCGGCTAGCTTCTAGCATGATTATGGTCAGTCCGGTGAGATTCAGGCCAAATTTCAGTCTGAACAAGTCTGAAAGCCACAAAAGGACTGAAATCAACCCAAAATTTGCCGGAGTTGGATTTTGAGTTGCAGGTTTCTTAAGTGTTGGAGGAAGGAGAAAAGAAGAGATCATTGAAAATGAACAAAGTAAAATTGAGCTGTGCTTTTATTTGAGTGTGCAGTCTAGTCAACGTAGAAATTACTAGTCACTGCATACTACAGTTTGCTTTTTGACTTTTACTTTTTTGGTTTTAATTTTTTACTTCTAGATATATTTCTTTTCATTTACTTGGCTGTTGATGTTTAACTATCTATGTTTTTTACCTTCTCTTCTGACTTGTTTGATAGTTCTTTTTATTCTGATCTTTTGTTATACATTAAGTTTGTTTTATTGAATGCAGTGTTATATAATAAATGTTATTATTTATACAAGCTAAAACATGTTTAAAAGCTATAAAAATGTAAATTTATACCATGCGCCTTGCTTAAAAAAAGCCCGCGCCTCCTTGCACCTAGGCCCAAGGTTCACCCTTTACAACTTTGTTGCACCTAGCACCTTTGAAAACTATGTCTGTTTCTATGCTCATATATTATAATGTTCTAGTTTATGGTGCTAACATCCATGGTCAGAAATCAAAATGTTGAATTTAGCTGTTTTCATCATCTATTATAAATACTTTAGGTTAGCACTATCCTTTAGTTTTTTACTCTAAATAGTTCATTGTAATGAGGCTTTTGATTTCTTTTTATCAGGCTGGTGCTTTGATGATTGTAGGCTTGCTAGCTAATAGATCAACATTGTCTCCTAATCTTGTTAAAAGCTTGATTCGCTCCATTGTTGACGTGGCACGTGAGGACACAGAACATTCTACTGATTTGCAGTTGTTTCGAGTGTCATTCATGGCCTTGGTCAATGTTGTACAGGTATTCTTGCATGAATAAACACTTTAAGTGAATAAGTATTTATTTTAAAGACATTTGATGTTGTCTCATTTTGTGAGCTGATTAGTAATAACAAATGATATGCAACATGTAATAATTATTATTGGTTGCATATGTTGACATGCTGTGCTATCTGGTCAAAAACCTTCGGTGTGCGCGTTTACACTCTCAGGCAAGCCGAGGCGCAACGAAAATGCCTTGAGGCCATCCAAGCTCGCTTTTTAAGTGACTTGCGTCTAGACCCAAGGCTCACCTTATGTGCCTTGAGTGTGCCTTGCGCCTTTGACAACCATGGTGCCATGCAAATTGTGTATTGGAGTTAATGTGGTATCTACTTGTATAAATTTGTTGGCATTGATGTACAATGTGTAAAAAGCTGACATGATGCCGCTCCATCAGTTTTATGCAATTAGGACTCCACACCCAACTAATTTACGCAATTGTCACACAAAATCAATTTGTGCAATCACTAAAATGGGGTCGAGTTTTTATTTCACAACGTTGAAAAACAACTAAAATTTAGTGGTTAAACCTTATAAAATATTTTGAGTGACCGTGTAGAACAATGGTAAAACTTGATTGTTTAGTGACTTATTTTTTCCTAACGCCTAATTGGTAAGAATGATGCATCATTTTGTTTACATGACAGTTTCAATCGATTGAAGTGCTTCCTAAAAAAGTTGTGGATATCTTGAAAGAAATTCGGTAGGCCTCGAAGCTTAACTTTTTTTCTTTCTCAAAGGATTTTTTTTTAGTTTTCTTATCTATATTTATGAGCTTGGTTTTCATTTTATGATACAGGGATCTTTCTGGGATTCTTTTTGGTTTGACCAAGGAGTTCAATGTCGACAAATTTATGGCCATCCTTTTGGAGTCACTCATGGAATATAGTTCTAATGATGACGGCTGTCATCAAGTGCTTCTTTCAATCATTGAAACTGTACCTGTCAACGCTCTAGTTGGCCGTCTGGTCTCAAAACTTCTTTATACCTCTATGAAGTTATACAAGAAAGGGAATGAAACATCATCATCATCTGCACCTGGTTAGCCTACTAGTTCCTGTTGCAATTTGCTATTTTTTGGAGCCAAGCTTGGCATTCATGCTAAGATTATCATGCAAGTTTAGAGTTTCAATTTGGGTGGGTTGGGTGACGTGCCAAATGTGGCATTTTTTGTATGGCTTTAAATCCACCATCTTGGGTAGGGTTGACTTGAATCACTATTTGTCCATATTTTTTTTAACTAATAAGTGTTACATAACAAACATACCCAGTAAAGTCCCACTAATTAGTAGAGTCTTGGGATGGGTGAGATGAATGGCAAACTTTAACCTTATTTCAATGGAATAAAGAAAGTTCTTCTGAAAAGTCCCTCGGCTCAAATACGTCATAAAACTTTCATTTATTTATTATTGTTATGCGATTTATTTTATATATACACACACTTTTTTTTAGACGCACAAGGAAAAGTATTAACATACAACCAAATAATATAAACAAACAATCAAATGAAGCATGTAGCAAACATAATACATTTCAAACATTACTCTTTAAACTAAGGTACATTTAATACTAAAGTCATAATTAAAGCTAATAATCTGACCTTTATCCCCCAAAACTCTCTTATTCTAAAAGTCTCTAGCCTTTATCCTACTTCTCGAAGAACTACTATGACTGATCATGTCCTCAAAGAGGTAAAATCTAAGCCGAATCTAGTCATTTCATGTCAACCTCGGCCTGCCTCTGCGAGAGTCTCTACTCTCCGTGCAGGTGCTGTCATCTGATTGAAAAATCATGTTATAAATTATACTCAAAATTTTCAATAAAGTGACGTTAAGAGATTTTCACAAGCAGGCCACTTACGAATCCACTTACAAATCAATTAATTTATTATCTTAGCTGCTTTTTTCTATTTTTATGTTTGATCCATTAGATAAAACATAACCCTAGCAACCCTTTTCATAAGTAAATGATTCAGACTTCCATCTCACTTAAGCTGTGCATTATTCACAAACTGGGCTATATATCTTTGCTCATTCTTTTTGTTGGGATGACTATCAGCAAGAGCAAGGTGAAGCAAATCTTGGTTTCCATTAATGATCATTATTCACTGGAATTACGTGAAGCTATTCAAAGTTCTCTAGAGGTTTGTTGTTTCTTTTATACTTTTATCCAGTTGTTTTTTGTTAAATTAAAATATTCTAAATTTGATTTAAATTTTAATCTTTCTTTTACTTATCGCTTTTAGGATATGGAAGTGAAATCCAAGAAAGATAATTCAATATATGAGATTCTCTGTAAGATATTAGATGGAGGATTGAACTCGTCTTCTGCATTATCTGAATCAAAGATTTGGTTTGGACTTGAGCATCCAAAGGTACTTTTCTTCTTGGACCATGACGCAGACCCTATTGCTTTATCTGGAAGTTATCTCAAACCGGCGTTATGAAAACATCTAGCTAATATTGAAATCTCTATATCTAAAAATTTAGATTGTTAAAGTAATTATAGTTTTTGGTATCCATATTTAACACTAATTGTTCGTAAGACTTCATGGCCTTGTAGCCTAGTAGCATTGGTGGCTGCCTCCCACAAAAGTGGGTGGGTGTAAGTGCAGACATGGGGATTTTAGGAGTAAAAAATTACTGTTAAAAATTATTCACAAGGAAATGAACCAAAAAAATTTGCAGGTCGACCCAACTTAGCCCACCTCATACTAAAAACTATTGTTTTTTTACCACCCTCTAATTTTGGTATCTCAAGTGCAAAGCATTGCTATTCCTGTTTTTTTTTTTTTAACTAGTATGTCTTATTATAATATATTGTATTCCTTTTTCAGTGTAATAATCAACCTCCAATTCATTTTTTTAATCTTTTATTCTGTTCATATGATGTCACAGGCTAGGGTTCGGCGGGCTACTGTGATTAGTTTGGATGCGGATTTGAGTCTTGGAGAGATGTCTGTCAATTCACAGGTGATATGCTAATTTTTGGATTCAATATATGCTCATAGGTTAATCATTAATAAATGTTTGTAATATCTATAGCTCAACAAGTCATATTCTAATGTTATCTATCTTTTTTCAATATTCCTTTTGTTTCATTTTCAGAAGCTTCAAACTGTAAAGGATGCACTGTTGAGACGGCTTTTTGATGATGATCTAAGTGTGGTTCAGGCAGTTTTAAGTATGAGTAGATTGTCTGAGTTCATAAAACATTCAGATCTCCTAGTTGGCCTTCAGAAGGTGCTTAAAAGATACACCAGTATGCTATTTTCAAGTAAGTTTCATCTATAATCAATCCTTTTTGGTTTCATTTTCTTTGGGCCAACTTGTGGTTGTGTTACACTCTTATCTTTTCAAAAAGTTGACTGTATGCAGATAGATTTAGACATCTAGTCTTTTATGTTGGGCAAAGGCCATAACAATTTTTAACTGTTATTTTTGCCTCAATTTTTTTAAGACACACAGTATTGAATTCTGCATACTGACGAGTATTATACAATGCCATTGTATCTGTTTTCATTGCTGTTGATCTTCTTATAGAGGGGCCAGATAACGCGTCTTTAGCTGCTGATGTCACTCTGTCATGTCTTGAGCATGTAACTACAAGCTTCTCAGGTCAAGAAGGATATGTAGAAGAGCTCGCTGCAATGATTTTCCCCTAATTTTAATCATGCCGAAGGTCTTTGTGGAATTTGCTTCATTAACATTTGGTTTTACTATCTGCTGCAATGATATTCATCTGCAATTGTTTTTACTATCTGCTAATCAACATTTGTTTTGTTTTAACATTTAGAGTCAGAATATAAATTTAAAGGCTTTGAATGCCGCAAAGGAGCTAAAATGGCCTCTCTACCACAGACTTGTTACCATCTCGAGCTCTGTGCAGGCAAGCTTATATTTATCTTTTCTTTCATGTGATAGTTTTTATAGAAGTATTACTTTGCATTATCCATATGCTGTGGCACGTTGCTTATAAATATATATTTTTACAATTTTTTTCGCATGCTAAAATTGAGGTCTAATAACTATTGGTGTGCTCAAATTGTACAGAAAGTGGGGCATGAAAGTACATCTGCTGTTAATATGGATAATATCAGTGTCATGACAGAATATTTCTTGGCCAACTTTGATGAAAATGTACAGTGGTTTGTTGGATACTGCAATGATTTGGATTTGTCCAAGACATTATTTTTCTTGATTTTGTTGCAATCACTGATAAAACTACAGAAAGGTAAACTGGTCTATGCGGATTTCACTATTGCTAGGATACCATGTGTTCGATGATGATCTATTGTTTATTTCTTTATCCACCATCCCAAGTTGCTAAAACATGAAGTATTAAAAAATGTTGTGTTCATTTGGTTTATGAAAAGTGGTGATGTTTCTTTTTTAATATTTATTTTGCTGTTCACGTTCAAGTAAATTGCTAAGCACGAATCTAATAAGAAAAGAAACAACAATTTTTTTTGCAAACCTGATAAAATATATAATATTTCTTGATAAATTTCTTACTAAACCTACATTATTACCTATTTATATGTTAATCTGATGTCTTTGTATGCTGGCGTATGTATTAATTACAGGCATATGAAGTAGGTTCTAGCAAGATATTTGTTAAGAACCGATGCCTTTGTATACTGGTTTATTGACAGATGACTTTATATTTTCTTCAATCTGGTTTCAGATTTTGGACATTTTTATGCATGGTATGAATCCTGTTTGCCATTTGTTATAAAAGAGTGGGAAAAGTTGGAGACAGCTGGATTTGGAGTTTATACAGAAGAGGTATACTGTCAAGTGTCAACAATGTTATCATGTAGCTACTTAGTTGTTTATTAAAGCAGCTTTGAAGAGGCTTGGACAGTATTTTTAATAACATATGTATAATTCTTGGCACTTAAATTAATTATTTTATCGTTTTTACAGTCAAATAGAAGAATGCTAGGTAATGATTGCAAAGCATTCCTTGATCACATTCATGGCATGAAACTTGAGGATTTGAATGCCCAGATATTAATATCTATATTTTTGGAGGTTAATGGATGCCTTATTGCATCATCTTGTGTTGATTTATCTGAGGTTAGTTATGTAATTATTAGAGGTTACAATTTTTCACCCATTTACTAATAAATTGGTTGATTTGGGTTATGTTATCAGGTCAAACAGGTCTAATAAAACAAATTAGCTTCAAAGAAAATGGGTCAAAAGGGTTGGCAGTTGGCTAATGTGAAATTTTGTTAAACTTAACTTATAATTGTTTTGTTCAAAAGTGTTAGTGTGTTACTACTGAAATAATATAACTTTTGTAATCATTTTTTACGCTAGATGTATATAAAAAATGCAACTTTTCGATATTCAGTGTTTCTGGTCAACTCAATCCATTCCAAAGTTACTCATCGTGTCTCAAAGCCATTTTGACTCCTTACCGATGCTCATTTTGCCACCTCTACTAATTATTATCTGATATGATATTATGATAGTGACTTGGTTATGATGATCAGTTTTCTTATGCTAAAATATCTGCACTTGCAGGATGAAAATAAGAAGCAGAAAGTTATTCTTCAAAATCTTTTTTCTTTCTTTGCTTCTCATTCAAAGGCTGCTTTCAAGGAGCATCTTCATCAACTTGCTTCAAATCAGAAGAATTTTCCAACTCGATTTTTGTCTTCATTTTTCACTGATGAAGGTGGGTTGATGTTTTAACTTCTTTCTTTGGTTACATTTTTATATATGCCATCTTTATTATGGATAAAGCGAGATCTAGGCTAGTTTCTTCTCTGGACAATGTGGAT